>VZTD01001045.1:3649087-3697826 GCA_013397725.1 Rhagologus leucostigma
CCTCCTTTATCGTCACTGTGTTGCGGGGCCTACAGCCAGCCGGAGCAAGCGAGGGGCAGCCTGGAAAGGCACGGGAAGCGGAACAGCCGATCTCCCCGAGCAAGCCTCGCTGCGCTCTCCGAGAAGGCTGTGGCATGCCATACCACTGCCGGGAACCTACTCACTGCAACAGCTTGGTGGTGAGAGTGGTAGTGCTTACACTTCTAAATACAATATTTGCATAAAGTAAAACAAATACTCACTCTGTTCATTATCATACCACTGATTTCAAGCACAGACATATCTGCTTTCTTGCAGTCATTACCCTCCCATACAATTGCACTTATTTTTTCTAGTCCTGGATTCAAACTGTGGATCCAGGGCAAATGACTCTGGGAAAGACAAGGAATATCTTCTATCAGAATTAATCGATTATTTTCATGTCAACATGCATTTGTCAGCAATATACTAACAACAACAAAAAAACCCAAACCAAAACACTTTAGACTGACACAAATATTGCTATATAGCATTTACTTCTACTATATGTTAACCTCATTCCTCAAAATCATCCCCTGCTTTTCCAAGAAATAGTTGTGAGAATAGAGATCTCTCCTTCTCCATACTCCATTTTCTAATAGGGATCAGTTAATGTCACTAAGGATTTATTGGCTTCTTTTTCACTCAAACATATCAAAGAAGAAAGAAATATGAAAATAAAGTTCTACTTATTGGTTATTTTTAATTCTGACATGTTTAAGGAATTATTTTTTTATTATTTATTTCCCTCTAACATTCTGAAAAGCACTCTTCTCAGGTTAAGCCTAAGGGAAACAATTTTTTTATTTACTCTTAATGATATTTGTATACTTCACAATTCTTGTTATGGATGAAAACCCCCCTGTGCATACTGTATCTGGCCAGACTCAGAGAGCAATAGGTGTCTAATCAATACAGGAAGCTTCTAGAGCCAAGCAATCCCAGTCTTATCTACTGATTGCACTTAGGGCTCAGGGACCTTTTTCTCAAACCACAGAGCCAAATGAGAACTAAAGGATATGGAAAAATGTTAAGGCGACAAGTTCTGCTGTGGCCATTTCTTGACTTTCCTCAGTCCTGTTTCCCTCCTCCTTTCCCATTCAGGAGATTAAAACTGCTTTCAAGTTTAGTCACCTGGCACTAAGTGCATCACACTGCTGGATGTGGTGATGCTGGCAGGAACAAGGGCATGCTATTACTTTTACTTGATTTTAATGATCATTGATCAAAAGTAAAGGTTTATTTTCATTTTATCACTTGCTTTGTAAGTATTGACCTGAAATCTTTGTAATCTGCTGAGTACTCAATTATCTCCCTTATTTCCACTGCATGAAGAAAAAATTAATTATATTATTAAAACAGCATAAGTATTTGTTGCAGGTTTTTCTTAAGCACAGTTTTCCGAGTTCTCCCTCTAGAGGGAGTATCAACACCAGGAGCTGAAACTAAAAAATTTACAATCTGCAATCAAATAGAAAAATTCTCAACTCATCAAGTCAGTATAAATATACTGTAATTCAACTCACTACTCCAAGGCTTAGTGTTTTATGGAATGCAAGCAGGAAGAACTAAAAATAAAAATAAGAAAAGGCTGCATGAAATCCAAATGGCTATTATTAACATTAAGGTAAAAAAAAAACTGAATAGAATATAGATACATATAATACACACATGGTATCATATATATCCACATACACATAAAGCATATGCTACCCTTCTGTTTGCTTTTCCTATATATACATTTTTAAATAAGCAAACAGAAAGATGCCTGATAAGTGCTTATAAAAAGCAATACCACTAGAAAAAAAAAGGCGGAGGAACCCACCAAAACCCAAACAACAAAAAATTAAACAAAACATACAAAACAAAAACAAACAAACAAAAATAATTTTAAAAACCCAGAAAAATAAACAACTAAACAGAACCACCTATCACAGAGGAAACTTAAATCAATCAGTACTTGCCCTAAACCAGAATTAAGATTCAAACACTCAAATATTCTATAGGCTATTTTGATATATTGTCATACTCTCTTCATTTGACAAATTAATGACTGAGTAGCAGAAATCAAGTTTTCCTTGTTTTAATTCTATCAAATCAAAAGCTTTGTTACTTCCATTTAACATAGGTCTTTGTCCCAGGCCTTCTGTGACATATGATAAAAGAGGCAACACTGAATTTGTGTGGAGTGTAAAAAACCAAAATGGGTGGACACCAACCTGATGAAATGGGTCATCTCTGTACTCTTTCTTCACACACGGATTCATTTGAGGGCTTTCCACGTCTGTCTCACTGGTACAGGACGAGTGGCACTCAGCACAGTGTAAGAGGTCCTCCCACAGCACATCTTCGGTTTCTGACTCCGGCCTTGCACTCTCAGAGTCTTGTCTGGAGCTTGAGCACCGAGAACTGCAGCTAGTGCCTGATTTAGGTGTATCCTGAAACCCAAATATCCACTGGAATTAATGCAGCTGTTTTATTCTACATCATTTCTGGGCAGAGAAGTTATAAAGTTCAAATTAGTGAATCTGTGTCTATCTCGATTTTTAGGTTCTAATCCATTCTCTTTCCCATCGGAAAGATTTGGACGTTTATTGTGTCTAAGAGGTTGCGTATTTTAAGATACTGTACCAAAAAAGCAACAGTCCACGGCCCCTGCTTTTTTGGGGAGGAGGTCACATAAGGAAGAATCAAATCATATTCATTATTAAAAGGAAATAACTACTTCACAGATTTTTAGAGCTCAGTAGTTTAGAATTTAACAGCAATTATCAAGCTACAAACTCCAGCCATAGCTCAAACTTCTGAGGAATTTAAACTTACAGGCCCCTAAAATCACATTGTTACTACTAACATACCTTCTCAAAGACGGAGTGAGCTTGTTTGAAGACAGTAATGCATCAGGTATAGAGGGGAAAAATAAGCAAGGGTACACATAGCTAATGCCAGGTAATGCCATGTGTAATCTGCAGAGTTATACATAAAATTTTAATTATTTTAAACAAACTGCAGTTGACAAACAAGTATGCCTTTGTAAACTCAAATTTTACCTAGATCTTAGATAAAGAAAGAAAAATCTTAAGTTTGGGACATTCAAATCTCCCAATGAATACACATGAAACAATCTACTGTCGTCTTCAGAACAATGCAGAGTTTAAACTGCTTTCCACAATAAACTGAATCCACTTTCAGCAAGACAGGGGTGTAGTATTAAAAGCAGTACCACCTACTCATCGCCATACTCTGGCAATTTCCATTCCCTTTTAACACAAAGTTTATTTCTTTCTGCTAATTTCTCTTGAGAACACACACAATTTTTTACACTGAAAAAAAACCTAAGCAATGTTTCAGCAGACATACTAACTTAATATGATTCATAGTGCACTACTTTCTGAAGAAATGTTCTTCATTCTTTCTGAAAACCATGCTTAATGTATTTTATGTAAACCATTTTGTAAAGAAATGTTCAGAAAAAATTTGGTCTGAACTTTCTCCATCTTTTACAAAGTGAGGGATAACACCAATGCAGAAAGTCTGAAGTATTTTTTTTCTTAAAACGCAAAAAAGTTATTTACAGAAGGCAGTCACTTCTGGGTACCACTGAGGCCTGAAGTTAATAAAGTAAGAACATTAAAAAAAGCTTGCTCAAACAACATTCAAGTAGATACGCAAACGAAGATAAAAGAAAATGTAGGACAGAATTTGAGAGTATATCCACTGACTTCACTAATTTATTTTTTTTAAATACAAAGAAAGCTTTCACTGATTCGAAAACTATTGTTTCATTTTCTTTGTAATGGTGTGGGGGAGGCGAATTGGTAGCAAGAAAGAAAAGCTTCCTCTTTCATCGCATCAGTCAGATCAGTGAACGAGGAATAAATGTAAAACAGTACTGCCACAGCTAAATATGGATTACATTTTGTCTCTTTAATTTCTGAAGGTATCTACAAAGTCTTCCCTAACTTTGAAGCACTTTATGCAAGAGAAAATACATTTAAGCTGAAAAAAAAAAAATCAACAGTAATACGTCTTTCTGCTTCCTCTTGTGAAGCACTACGGCTGCACAAGCACATAGCAAAGGGACATCTTCTGTAACATGAAACAAACAGTGCCATTATCACAAACCACACATGCAAAAGGCATTAAACGCTTAAATCAATTAACATTCTGGATCTTCTTAACCAAAGGCTATGAGAAATGAATGAAAGAATAGCTTATCTAATAATGGTCTTTATGCAAAGCATCAACTTCTATGCTTTGCAGTTGTGATCAGAGCAAGCAGTATCTGAACCCTTCCAAGAGACTTTTCTTATATCAAGTAGAGAGTTTACTCATGAGACTCTGCCTGTCAAACTCATCTGTCAGTGGACTTTTGTCAGTGCTGGTTTTATTCTTTACTCTCTTTGCTCAGCCTTAGTGAAAAAACAGCAATACAGCCTTTAAAAAGTGTTCCATATCTGTGAAGTTGCATACCATTAGCAAAATAGCATATTTTTTTTAAATAATAAATAAATAAACAAAACTACAGTAAGACATCCCATTCTCTTTCAATGCCTGAGTCCTTACAATTAAGGATTCTGCTAATATGGAATCTGTGAAACCACCTATTATAAGCTGTAATGTCATCAAGTCTGTTAAAATTTCGGTATTTTTATGCATTAACAATTTTGTTAAGATTTCATGACAAGATTTTATATTATTCTTTCAACAAACATGAGGAAACTAAAACTTCTCCACAAAAAAGCGAGTGAATCCAAAATACTAAATGGAGAGAAACAGGAGCAGTACCATGCTGAAAATTTGCACATTGCCAATTACTACTGTTTCTGTAACAAAGCAAATTTCCAGAGGAAATAACTGTGGTCACAAGACAGCAACAGAGTTACCATAACCTGATGCAAGATCTACAGAACATATATAGGCTCCTTATAACAAACTGAAAAATAGGATGACACTCAAAGAAACTAGATTACAACCTCTTAATTTCAAAACACTGTCATTAAAAGCACAAAAAAAAACCAAAAGCAAAAAAAAACCCCAAAACAAACAAAAAAAACCAAAACAAACAAAAAAACCCCAACAACTCTGTTCCTCGCTAGCATGACTTCCAATTTACAGACTCCTAAAATCCAGTATAGGAAAAAAAAAGTCTGAGGAAATATCATAGTCTATCTCCAGCCAGCAACCAAGTACATGCAAGCTGCTTGCTCAATATACCTACTTCATAAGAAGTCAAGAGGTTCCAAGAATTTACAGGCAAGAAGCAATAAAAATGAACATACCTCCAGAGGGTAGTGTTTCTTATAATGGTGAGATTTCCTGTTTCGAAGTGTACAATCACTAGAAGTGCGTTCTACATTGCGACGTAAAGAATAGCCAGTTTCAGGCCCTTCCTCACTAGAAACTTCATCTGATAAATTTGTCACAGTCCTGTGAGTATCCTAGTACAAGAAATACAGTATTAGTAAGACACAGAGTCACATTTACTAAGTCTTGTTCTCAACTAATGATATCAAATTGCTTTCTACAGCTTTGGTATCTATGCTCATTTAAACCAGATATTAATGCATTTTCAAGACTCAAAAGTAATTGGCAGTGCAGGAATTATGGAACAGAAATTGTAACATCAAAATGAACATTTTTTCAAAGGAAGGACTAGTTCACATTAGCCTCAAGAAAGATTATTACATTCTTATTTTAAATGTGATTTTTTGTAAACTGAACATGCCAAGATAGGCTTAGAGAAAATGTATCCACATATGCAAAAAGAACAAACCAAACCAAAAAACCCAAACCAATCATCCAATCAAAAGTAACAGTATAACACTGACATATATAACAGTATAACAAAGTTAACATCTACCACTTCTTACAAGGATAAAGTGCTTAGTATGTTGAATACTGAGATCATTCATTTGTGTTAGTTTCAATACAGGAGAACCAGGAGATAATATGACCCAGACAAATTAAAATTTCTTCTTTCTTCCATGATCACTTCCTGTGATTCTGTAATGACTCCATTGTTCCCCTCATTCCTATTCCTCACTATAGAGTCCTGCCTATTTCACTCGGAAGGAAATCCTGCTCTCCTCATCTTTCACACAGATCAATTAAAAAAAAAAGAAAGGAAAAGGAAAATGATTCACAGGCAAATGATCAGAATCACCTTAAAATTACCAATTGTCAGTAATCCAAACTTTGTTCCATTTTAGCACAGACAGACCATGCATGCCCAGACTATCAGAGAAGGTACAGAATGTGTATCTGGTCAGGGAATACCCACAGATAAAGCACAGCACACAAATCTGTGCACTGAAATACAGAATACCAAAGAATGTTTAAACACCATTAAGGTTCCTCCTACAAGAAAAAGGAAAAGCCAGGAATATGATGAAATAAGACAACTCACTGTAATTTTTGGCCACCGGACCCTAAGTCTACTTTAATTTTTAAAATATTTTTAAGAATACAGTAGATAAAAATGCATCAAAAGCATCATAAAAAGCAACAAACACACTTACTTTGTGGTGACTGTGGTTGCTCAAGGCATCTCTCACTGTGGAAGGGCTCCACCCTGTCTCTTCTGGCCTAATCAGTTCACACCGACGTTCATGGCCCTGCACACATTCTTCGCTGCCTTTGCCTGGCTTTTTCCCATCAAGAGACACGTAGCCATTATCAGTTTCAGTGGATTTATCTATTGAGTTTTTTGCTTTCTTAGATCTATATTTAAAACAAATACATGTATTAATTATTCTCTTAAATTATTTCCCAGTCTACAGCCTGCTTATTCCTCTCAACCCATATTTTAGCTTTACTAAGATGTCCACAAACTAACAACATTTGATTTTGATGCCATATTTGTAACTATTTAATCTTCTAAATAATACCCATTATCCTCTCCTGAAATTGCTACAAAATAAACTGTCGGTGTGTGAAAGAAATGTATATCACTAGCTACTGAAATAAGAGAAAAACAAACCTGTTTTAAAACTAAAACTTCACAGCAACTTTGGCAATAGAAGAACCAGAAGCCTCAAACCCCACTATTCTATCTTAACAAATAAAAGAGGTATGCTAGAAGTTGCTTTAATAATTATTAATTCAAAGCAAGTATGCAATTTCCTGAAGCTGCAAACAAACATGCTGTTTAGTACTCTGTACACTGATATTCGGTGTTGTTTTGAATATACTCTGCTTACTGACAAGCCTGCTAAACAGAAGAGGATCTACTCTTTTGTATTGTCAAGTAACACCCTGGCAACATTTTTCAATATCTCTTACTAACATATCAATCAAGCTGTTTTTTAAAGGACAAAATCTTAAGACTGCTGAAGACTGCTGAAGACAACAAAAAAGTTTCCCATAACATCCTCTAGAATTAAGGCCCTTTCCTAGACTACAGGTATACCAGCAAGACTACCTAATGCAAGAAGAAGGCTCTCTCAAAGTAAACATTTGGATAATTACACTCCCAAACTAAGAAGAGCAGTGGATGAAGGAATGAAGAGGAATAGCAGCTTGCTACCTTACTGACAGGGACTTTTAGTCTTCTCTTAAGCTTCTGTATTGTCAAAGTAAATCAGATTTTGTTCTTTAGATTCTCAGAACATTTGGTGGGGAATAACAGGGGAAGAGGACAAGAGGAAAGTGTTATAAATAAGGCTTTCTGAAATTTTTTATTTTTATTACAAGTAGAACACTGGGCATAGGTCAGAGAATTATTAAGAATCTGTTCAATTGTATCAAGAATCTGTTCAATTGATCTTGTGCTCCTGTGAGGGAATAAGCACTGCCTTTCTCTTTAAGGACTGAGGCATTCTGAGAGGGCTTGGATTACACAGCAGAAGATTAAATTCCTCTTTAATATGTACATCAAACAAATTGGGAGAATTTGGAGAGTCGCCTCACATTCCTTCCAAGATAAGGTATCCCACATATAAAGGAGAGTCCTGAACACAAAAAAATGGCTAGGGACAGCTGGACAAAACAGAAAAAAAATCCAAAAAGGATCAATTCAGCTCACAAAATAATAGCATGCAGACAAAATGGAATAATGGAATAAAGGAATGCAGACAAAATAATCAAGAGAAGAGAATGTTACTAAGGTGTTTCATCCTCCTTCCTCATCTTTAATCTTATTTTGTCACCCTAACTAGGAAAAAAGTTAACATTGATATTTCTTTTAAAGCAAAAGAACAGCCTTTAGGTGGCAACTTATTGCAAAGTAATAAGTTTCAGTAAGGTTAGTTGTGAGTACTGAGGAAGTAGCACTAATATTAAATTATCTGCAGTAAGGAAGAATCCAGATAGGCCAATCTGTAATTCATTAAATACGCTTCCAGCATTTCTTAGAAATTTCTTTCTAACAGTGCAGAAGTAAATGCAGTTCTCATCACACACACACACTCAGTCAGAGACACTTCCTCTACAAGTTACTAAACTGTATGAGAGGATTAATGGGACAATTCTTCCAGGTTTGATTTGAGAAGTTTTCATACATTTTTTATGTATGTAAAAGCTTCAAAGCTAGGAGGAAGAAGTAGCTTCAAACAGTTGAACAGGGACAGATAAGAAAATGAAAGAACATATGCATATATGCACAACTTTTTCAGATGGGATTTCACTCTCAAGCAATGTCTGAGTGCTAAAATCACAAGACCAAAGCTACCTGTCTGGTATCAACTAAGGCTCATTCTGAATATTAGAGAGCTTGACTGAAGTCTTCACTTGCTTCTAACAGAGAAACCGAAGTTATCTTTTTATAAGACTACTTAAATTTAACTGTAAGCCTCAAGCCAGAAAAACATAAATTCGCGCTTAAACTTAGGCTACTGTACATGTGTTTAAAAAAAAAAAAAAACAAAAAACCCCACCGTAACAAACACAAACAATATATCCCTAGCTGACAAAAATGTATGTTTCTCTAGAATTACTATATATACATACATCCTTAATCAACTTTTACAATTTTATACTATAACTAAAAGTATTTAGAGCAAGACAAACAACACCAGCAATAAATATAATGTCTTGAATATATGCAAAAGCTAAATCAAGAATGACTTTCCGTTTTATTCATGCATTAGCCAGAGAAAATAGTAAGGAAAAGTTAAATAAAGTTTCTGGAAGACTGTGGGTTTTCACTCTCAAGTATTCTTTCAATGTATTTTCATTGGGGTTGATCACAAAAACTCTCCTCTCTGTTCCCACTGCAAAACATTTAGAGAAGTTACAAGATTTCACTGGAGTAAGGACACACACGGAGCAAATTCCCAAATCAGTACTACACTCGGAACAAATCACCTTTTTGGATACTGCCCTCTTTTCCAATAAAACTTATCAGTAGTATTTTCTAAATTGCCCCTCTGCTGGATTAAAGTTTAGAATTATAATTTACAAGTCAGACTGAGTTCTGCCACTCAAAAGGATATTTACTGAATACACAGTTCCAGATTACCAATGATCTGAGCATAGGAAAATGGTCTAGGTATCCAGGGTCCTGCTCTAACACAGAGAATGTAATTTCTGAGGTTAATTTGAAATCATGTATTTATTACCTATACTTAAAATTCCAGAAAACAGTATGTCAAAGCTTAATGTAAGTGAAAAACTGCTGAAAATAAACATGAATGTGACATTCTACATAAGACATTCTAATGTGCTTATCTAAAGAGCTTCCAAGCATGTCTTAAGAAACAAGACAGGTGTAGCTGTGAAGCTTCCTTGCAGTAAGATTTCATAAGATTTTCTTTAAGCAACATCACCAAGTAGTCAGTGTACTCCACACTGGGCTCTCACTTCCTCATTCCCAGCCCCATTCCCATTGTGCTGACAAAACTGTTTGCATTACCATGAAAAAATTTATATGAAGAAACTGAACTGCATGTTCCCTTGGGAAAAAAAGGTTATTTTTCATCTGGACAAGTTTGTATGGCTCTAGACATACAAACAACTGTGCCTCTGTAACTGAAGGGGTAACAAAGGACTAAGGGCTGTTTGCAGCATTCTCAGCCACTCCCTGCTCTTTTTCCTTTGAAGATACTGTATATACTAACTAGTCATCATGGAGGTTTAACATCTATATATATACACACTACCTCTCATTAAATGGTTTAAACAAGTCTTTAGAATAAGTTCCACATAGCCCTTCTCAACTGAAAATACTCTGAGCCCAACAGCAGGAAAGGAAAAAAAATAAAATCAATCTTCCAACACTCTTCTTACTGCAGATCAATATCTTCAATGAAGGGAAAACAAAACATTCAAAAATTTACAAGATTACACTTGAAAAATATCAGAGAGTAATGCCAGCAGACCCAAAGAACAGCCCTGGTGCCTATCACTATGACCCACAGTTTATCAAAGAGAGTTTAACCCACACAACGAAAAGTCAAACGAACCCTCCTCTCATAATATTTTTAGACATTTTTAAAACTTGTCCAAGGTTTCAAGTAGATAATCCCAGAATGTAACATAAGTTTTACCAGTGGTTAAGAGCATGTATCACAGGTATGACAGACATGTTAGTGTTGCTGTATTTAAAACGCAGCATGCGCAACAAAACATCAATAACTTGCATTATCCCTTTTCTCAAATTAATACTACTTTATGAGTATATTTTCACTTATTAGTAAATGCTGATACATAGCACTCAAAATGCTGCATGCATTGCATATCTTGCACATACAGCGATAGAATGGGTTTTTTTAAAAACTTTTTTTAATAGCCCAATCAGCAGATTGGTCATTTCCAAACCAGTTCTCAAATGTAACAGGTTTAGATATTTCTTCCAACCTTTACAAAATGTATCTTCGATGTTTTTATAAACAAAATGCTGTGTTTATTTGAATCCTGAAGGCTTTTCCTTCAGAAAGTGTGTGACTTGATCACAGTGATAGAGTTCAATAAGCATTCTCTTGGAGTAATAAGAAGGTAATGCAATAAAGTAAAATTAAAGAGTTGAATTTTTCTCTTTGGATTAAAACTGAGAAACTAAGTTGTTTTTTTCCTGATAGCTTACACAGTGTACTCCTACAACAAAATATAATTTAACTAAAAGTTAATTCTGTATTCTGCTCTCATGAGATCCTACTCAGAGCACCATGCTAAGCTCTGGGGGCCCCAACATGAGACTGTGGGAACAAGTCCAGAGGGGGGACAAGAAGATGATCAGAGGGCTGGAGCACCTCTCTTGTGAAGACAGCTGAGAGAGGTGGGGTTGTTCAGCCTGGAGAAGAAGCTCCAGGAGACCACTGAGCACCTTCCAGAGCTGGAGAGGGACTTTTTACAAGAGCATGTAGTGACAGGACAAGGGGCAATGGTTTCAAGTGGAAAAAGGGTAGGTTTAGTTTTCAGTATTAGGAAGAAATTATTAACTGTGGGGGTGATGAGACTGTGGAACAGGTTGCTCAGAGAAGCTGTGGCTGCCCCATCCCTGGAAGTGTTGAAGGCCACATTGGATGGGGCTCTGAGCAACCTGGTCTAGTGGAAGTTGCCCCTGCCTACACCAAAGGGGGAGAACTAGATGATCTTTAAGGTCCTTTCCAACCCAAATTATTCTGTGATAATATTTTTTCAATCTTTTTCAATATTTTTTCAAAATTATTGTATCAGCATTTGCAAAAGTCAAGAAACAACACATTAGTCCATTTTCAAATACTCACATGAATTTGCTATTAAGAGCAAAAACTAGATCAACAAAAGTTTAATCACTACATCAATATTTACTTAATTAGAAAAGGGACAGTGCATCTCTAACACATATGTAGCCTTGAATAAATACAAACCCTGATAAAAAGTAAGCAGCATGCCAGATATCTCTGAAGACAGCGCCAATACTGCAAGAGGTGCTTGTACCGTAGCTCTGCACTGTTCCCTCCTGTGTGTTATCTGTGGTACTAGAGCCATCTCCTTCCCTATGTACTTCCAAATGTGCTGCTTTCCTTAATTTCCTTCATCATAAGAGATTAAAATGGGAAGGTAGCTTTGTAAGTGCAATCTGCTAGTTCTATGATGTGTTCAGCAATTTAAGCATGCAAAACCAAGCAAGATTTCAAAGTATTTTGCTAAAGCTTTGTCATATCAATTTAATAAACTCCATTTAATAAAAAAAGCATGACACATTCATTATTCTAATATTTAAACACAAAATACATTTCATTATCAGAGGCTTAGACCTACAAAATTCACTACTGCAGTGTTTCCCACTTTAATGGGACAATTCACTGTAGCAAACCACAGTCAGTGGAGTGCTTGGAAGACTTAAATTCTACAGTTCCAGGAGCATCTCTTTTAACATATACTTCCCACAGACCATTAGCCAGAGTTACAAAATTGAATTTGCAGTAGTATAAACACTGTCACTCCACCACTATTTAGATAATAACTGTTTTGAGGCAAAATGTCAGATTTAATGCATTAAAATTCAAATAAAACTATCCATAAATTAGTCAAGGCATAAAAGTTAAAGAGCACCAATTAAGCACCCATTTTGAAGTTTCAAATAAAAACGGAGCATCAATTTCTCATCTCTAGCAAAGCACAGACTGTAAACCCCTACATTTTTTTTCACGCACATTCTCTACAGTAGTTTAACAATCCTAAATTATAAAGTACTTTAACACAGACTATACCTTCTTCTTTTGCCCCCTGTGCTGGGAGGTGGCTTAGGAGTTCGTGTTGAAACAATCTGACAGTGCACAGTCCCAAGCAGCAACATGAGCCATACTGGCCCAATGACTTCAGTCAGAGGTATATTATGTGGGCTTTGGGCTGTATAGAATAGCACCACAGCAGCAACTGGAAAAGAATGGAAATGAAGTTGAGTTTAATCTCTGAAATGGCCAACTCATTATATAGCTTTTGTCAAAAACAAACCAGTCAGATGCAGACCTTTACCTGCATTTTAAGCCAACTCACACAATTCTGAGAGAATGAAATTATAATTGCTGAAAAACAACACCAACAAAGGTTTAAACAGTTGACTATTCTCTTAATACCCATCTTTTCTTTCATACTTGTGATATTATAGGTATTGCTCAAAAAGAGGTGGCTGAATAAGGGGGGAAAAACATTTGGAAGGCTGTATCTGTCATGAAACCACTTTGACTATGGTGAAACACCAGTAGGAGACAAAAATATAAAGTAAATATCACCCTTAAAGCAGCCCAAATAAACTTAATTCTGTATCACGCGTAATGACACAGCACAATCCAGTGAGTTTGATGAGACTTGAGACTAGAAACTTCATATATAGCAGAATGCATTTTAAACTCCATGTTCGAGCCAAGGGACAAAATTGCCCAAAAAGACGGGCAGCCATGCGTAAGTACAACCCTGCATATGCTCTATATATACTTGTGTGGATATTTTTTAGCAGTGAGGAAATATCAAAAGACAAACCATGTAAACCATGGGGTAGTCCAGCTGAAGTGGCCAGGACGCCAACTAGCACTTGTGGTTGGAAAAGGGGCAGCTTCCAATTCCACGGCTAACTGTTAGTTTTGTAACCCTACAATCGCTTTTCATATAGAGCCAACACCCAGGCAGCTATTCTTGCTCCTGTACCCAGAGCCCAACCACTCAAATATCTTTACAGGCTCCAGGTCAACCTGAACACAACCACCAGGCATGAGGCAGGCAGAAGAGGCAACTGCTCTCCTCTCTGCTTATTCTAGGTCCTTGTTGCTCTGACTTGAAGGGCTGTGTCGTGTAACTCAGCTGAGAGAAGCTATCAAGAAAAAACAAAAAAAGAACCAAAAACACCCACAGAAACTCCAAGAAACAATTCAGAAACAGAACCCAGATTCTCTTTACCTAACATCCGCACATCCCGTAAGAACTTGGTTTTGTTTGTGTGCTACTGAGAACTGAAAATCCCATAATTTAGACCTATTCCTAGCACAAGAAATACAAGTTCAATAGCTTTCACCGGTCCTCTACTGAAATTGACTGAAAAAAACGCAGCTACATACAAAGCTATGTGCCACATTCAAACATCTAAAATAAATCCCATGAAACAACACCTAACACAGTAGATACCTGGATGTGATGTTCTCCACTAAAAAGAGATTCGATGTGTTTTTCATGAACTAAACTTTAGCAAGGTAACCAGTATTAGAAACATGATGAACATACAAAACAATGGAATTACTTTTGATTGTGGAAAAACCATTTCTAATTTCTCCTTTGTCTTTTTCCTAAATTAAAGCACAAAAGTTTTGCATGGAGTATCCTTTATTACTATATGTGAACTACATTTTTCCTGTATAATGTTTCTCAAAGACCACATGCATCAATGAGAAATCCAACTTACTAAAAACCAATAAAAATAGGTACAGATAGCAAAAGATAATGTTATCTCTTCCTAAATGAGCTTATCTGAGTTCCACACACATACAATTAGCTTCATGAGGTATAAAATGTAAAGAAGCTGATTTTGGCTCCTACCATCCAATTTGGATTAACATATACATCTGAGAACACAGAGCTCCACAGATCCATGTGAAATGATTTGCAGGAGTAGGCCTACACGAAATAATTTTAAAATTCACTATCACTTAAAAAACCATTAAGTAAAGCAGAGCTGTCTAGAAGAAACCATCTTCCAGAAGAAAAAAATCTGCAGATTGCAGATTCCTACCACAATATTTCACACAGGTTTAGAAAAATGTTACCAATCTCCTGATCTTTTTTTAAGTAAGATGGGAGGGAAATCCAAGAATTTATTTCCTACCAACAGCTAGGCAGGATTGGTTGGAACAGGATTTCTTACACCACTTTTAATTATTTCTTTACGTATTTAGAGTATTTTGACCTCCACTTTTCTAAAACACAGTGGTCTATTTTGTAAAACAGACACAAAAGAAATTATATCACATTGAACAAAAAGCTGCCTTAGAGAAAGCAACCTTATATTTCAAAGACCAACAAGCACTTATTTTTAGAGCATTTAAAGTTAGGAAATATTTTTAATACCAAATTTAAAAATGCATACATACATATTTATATATCTCACCACCACGTAAAACAACCATTACATCACTATTAAAGTTTCTTGCCTCATACTTAAGAAATACACAATAAACACTGTAAGTTTGCACTTCATTTTCCCATTAGAATATAAAAACATTTTAAATTAAAAATGAGGTATTGTTATATACTAGATAAGGAAGCAAAAGAAAAACGTTTTACTTCTACCTTAAGTCACTGGCCTGTTCCGTGACCTTGAGCATAAAACATCTCTCTGTAGTTCTCTTATCACACATTGTGCTAATCACTTTACACTAAAGGAAACCAATGCAAATAAAACCCAGAGTTTAAAATCTACAGCCAAGGAAAAAGTTCTTGCTGTAGATTTACATAAATGCTAGCAAGTACCCTGATAAAACTAACTGATTTTAAAGCAGTAATTCCAAGTAATGCAATTCATAAATATATAGAAAATGCTTAAGTTAAATTATTTTATTTGATTACAAACACATATAAATGAAATATAGTCAGACCATTTTACAACAATGTCAGCGAGAATCTGTCATGATGACAGAAAGTCCAAGCTTCACTACAAAATCCAGATTCAGGGCAGAAAGGTGGTCACTGGAATTTGAGGTGTTTTATTTTTAAGCTTCCATCACAGATTCTTGAAGTTTTGGTGCTGCCTTACCAGTCCTGTACAAAATTAATAACTGAGCACACTTTCTGAGTAAAATAAAAGCAAAACTTTTATGTAAGTGCTTGGAGGGGTTGTTTCGAATAGTTCCCAGTAAGTAAATATGTCTATTTAACTTCACTTACATGTTTATTGTAAGTCTTTTAATTTATTTCAAAAACTATCAAAAAATCTGCAGCTAATCCTGCACAGTTTAAATACCAAGTATTTCAAATAGTTGGATTATAGTTGAATATGGAATACTATTAATTATTTCCTGGTATTTGTTGACTCACAACCACAGAAATACTCTGTCACATTACAGACTATATGGATTAGGGAAATTATGAATTCCAACCATAACTTAGTAAATCAGAGACCCTAAGAAATCTGAGAGGAAAAAGGTTAGTTATAAGAAAGCTCTGCAGTTAATGTCTTAAAAACTTGCTTGCACTAAGCATCTGCAGTCTCGCTATTTTTCTGGTTTTAGGGTCTTACGAAGGTGCCACAAATTAAGTGTGAGTATATTTTTTTTAAATAAATTTAAAAATAGGAACATAAAAAAATTACTGCAATAGTGTTTTTCAGAATAAGACACCCATGAACATGGTAACGAACCAACCACAATTTACCTATATTACTATATATTATTACCTATATTACTATAAACAAGATTAAAATTATTAACATTATGGTATCTCTTACCACAGCACAGACAAATTAGGAATTTATCTCAGAAATGGGGATAAGAAGAACTTCTGATGGAAGGCCACATATTTGTCAGCACTGCACATCTTGGGGCACTGGCACAGTGAGATTAATTTTATACGTGCTAATAACATCACCACACAAGAGTTACTGTCCTTTTTTTGAAACTGCATATATTGTTCTAATTAAAATTTCCAAATGATACAATGATTTACAACTGAGAGGACAGATGGTGAATTCAAAAAAGTAATATTGCAAGTTAATTGGATTTCAGTGGAAAATTCATTAGTCATTTAGCTTCTCAGGGTATTTATATTGTTCCCAACTTTTATTAACCTTCTGTTCCATATCTGTTGTACAAACTTCTGAAACACTTATTCTTTTCTGACTTTCACACTGATAGATACTGACTCACCCCATTACATTCTTCTCTTTCTAATTTTCCTCTCACATTTCACATATAATTAAGAGAATCACCAAGTCAGATTGCTAGAACTCCAAACTGAATATCCCAAAAGCTGTGAACTGGCTTCTGTGTGTTAATAGTTGTCCTGAACTAAATTAGATAGTCCTGAAAACCTGAAGTATATTCAGATCTGACAAACTAACGTGTGCCAAATGCTGAAGAAAGCCTGTGAGGAGATTGTTAAATTTTTCATTATGTATCGCTTATACATGTAAAAGAAATGTTAACCAAGAGACATATGCTTGGGACTGTGTCATTCCAATATTTTCTGAAAATACTGGAATAGACCGTAACGGCATGAAGTGAACCAAGTAACATACTGCAGCTTCCACATGGTTAAAATAAGGCATACAGTCGAAGCTGATGCTGTAATCCAACTCTACCTTGGAGAAGGTAAAGAACAAGCAGCCAGAAAAAAATGACCCTTGACGTCACTTGCAGCCACCACCTGTAGAAGAATGGAAAGAAAACAACTCTCACGATTCCTTTGCGGGTCAAAGATGTCCAAGGACTTTCAGGTTTTGCTTTAGCAAAAGCAGATCCTTTAAAAAAAAGAAAAAAAATTTAGATTTATTCCATCATTATGGCTAATAGAAACCTCAGCTGTTCAACAGCAGTGTAGTTAAGACAGTGAAATGGTAGAAGTACAAGATTTATTCAAATAATTGTGTTTAATAATTGCTCTTTTAAATAATTATCTCCTCAATCCAAATTGTTGGTGCCCTCTTGACTGCCATTATCAGGAACTTCTACAAATACCTGTATTTCAGAATGTTTGAATAACAAAACATCGACACATCAAAATTATTCTAAAATAAATTATTAAAAATTGTTCTGATTCACAGAGGTATCAGAAACTTGATATGAAGCAACAAGAAGTCATATGAAAACTCTACATGCCCATGCAGGCATGAGAGTCCTTTCCCAACACAGCAGAGGGATCTAAAATACCAACATCTGTAAATTGCACCAGCCATGTCATTCAGGAAAATGGAATGAGGCTGGGAAGCATTGAAGTCAATCTGTCCAACTGGGACGAGCCCCAGGAGCAGGGAAGCCACCCAAAGAATAATTTATCTTTGTCTCTCCTTCTATACCACTTTTTATCTCTCATTCAAATGTCCTTTCTCTCCCATATCTCTCCATTTCTTTTTCTTCCTGCAAATTCCCAGCAAGAAAACCATAAAATTTACTTAATGGGGATGTGACCTAAATTATGCCAAGTTATTGACTGAAACGGTAACTACTGCATGCTGCAACACCATCCCCGTCTCACTTACAAGCAGCACTGGCATTAGTGAGCTCTGTGCTGCACAGGTTAAACACTGCCAGCTCTGAAACTACTTCAATGCCAACTTAGACATCCATGCATCCATTTAAATGCTATTCATGTACATCACTGCACTGAAGAGGTCTACCACTGTTTCTGAGTTTCTTGTAAGTTCAAATTTGATCTTGTTTCTTTCTCTCACATTCCTGTTTTTAAAAAATTATATTGTTACGTGATGTGAGAAAAGCTGATCTGCACAACCACAGAGAAGTTCAAAGAGATAATTGGAGGGGGGAGCCCAAATAATACTTTCAGGGGTCCTTCCAGGGTTCTCCTCATAGATCCATCACTGGAACCATCAGCCCATCTCAGGCCCATCTCCACTAGCCCAGAGCAGAGGCAGAAAAGCAGGTGGGAGTCCAAATCACGGCATGAACATCATGACCAGGCCCCTGCCGGGGCTGTCCCAGAAGAGCCACTGACCCTCACCCACTGTCCAGGTGTGAACCCTCACCATGCACTGCTCAGAGCAGCTCTCCAAGTCATCTTTCGGAGGAAAAGGGATGCTGCCTGAGGGGTGGGACTCATTAAGGGATGCCAGGGAAAAGGAGTTCAGATGGCACAGGACTCATAGGACATTTAGGGAAGAATCCACGGGTGGGTGAAAGAAGGGGTTTAGGTAATTTAGGGAGGAACAAGTGCGGGGAAATCGAGTGGTAAGGGGATAAAAAGGACTGGTCACACAAACAGCCACTGCCCAAGGTGCCAGGCCTCTGGAGGTCAGCGCTGGGTGTGAGGGTGCCCAGAGAACACTACTGGCTTCCTGAAATGGATGCAGGAGACTGCGCTGGCCGCTGGGCTCATGGATAAAAAACACTAAATATTCTTTTGCCTAGCCTTCACGAGGCATGAGGAAAATTGCATACAGATAAGACTAAATTAAGACTAAATAAAGACTTTTAGAAAAGTCTCGTATCATCTGACCTTCTGTTGCTGTTTGGTTATTTAAAACAGGCAAGAAACAATCAAGGTCTATACGCTTTTTTTCTCTCCAGAAAATTCAACATAACCTTTCCTCTAGACGTCAGGAGATTTGAAAGAAGTCTTAATGCATGGCAGTAGGAGACTTCTAAACTAGTAACTCAAAAATCATAAATGACAACACACAAATTTCTTTTTTTTTTCCCAAAATCTAAATCTATACAACAAAATTTAAATTAAACTCTTAAGCTTTCAATTTAATCTTGATGTCATCATTTAACAATATTTTCTATCCACCTGCTTTAGGGAAGAATTATGTAGGGTTGGCTGTGTTTTGACTCACCTGGGGTTATTTTAAACCTACTAATACACTGTAATTATAACAGACAGAATGGCTGTTATTTTTATACTGAGAAATTCAGCTTTTTCTGGCTCAGGACCTACCTCTTACAAGATCAACATCTATGAGGTCTGGTTTCACATGTCCTGTTTTCTTTGGTTTGTTTCTCAAACCCTGCAGTACACAAATAGTATCAAAATACTTTCATGCAGATGACAGACATTACAAAAGACAAAAATATCTCTGTGGTCAGTAATTGTATTTAACCTATACTGTTACTGAAAATTCAGACAAACATGTCAACTTCATAGATTTAAAAGTACTATAAATTAAACATTCCAAGCAACAATGCACAATAGATGCCTTTTACACACTTTACAATCTAAATAAAACCCAACCAATTACTGACCCACCAGGCTATTTTTCAAACAGGCACTGAGCACTCATGGCTTTGCATTATGCAGACAATGTATGCACACACTTGCAAGAATTAGTAATACAGGTCTATTGGCTTTCCAGAACTTTTGCAACAAATTACGTTCCTGAATCTCTTTTCTCCTTAGATGTCTAACTCAACTTCACAGAACAGATATATTGCAACTCCTTAATTCCAAACCTAGATAGCAAATCACGTTGCAGTGCAGGAGCCACTAATCAGCAAGCTCTCAGAAATCCAAATTCTAGAAAAGTATCGAATTTTTTCTCAGTAATGAATATAGATTAGCCAGTTAAAAGGAGGGGGAAAATCCCACACAACAGGAAAGCAGCAGGAAGAAAAGCAAGATTATTTTGTCTTTTAGAAGCAGTATCTTCCATCACTGAAGAACCAAACTCTCTGGCAAAGCTTTCAAGTTTGTTTTTAATGCTAAAACGTGATGCTGTACGCTCAAGTCTCAGAGACAGCTGTGAGTTTATTCTGCTCCCCTTAGCTTAGACTCTTGGTCACATTAGACAGTAAGGAAATCACACAGTACAATTCATACAGAGTAAAATAAAGTTTTTCAAAAAATATTTAGGATACAAATGGAATTATTATGAAAGTCAGTTAACTGTTTTCGTTCAACAAGCAGTTAAATTCACTGGAGAACTGTACATTTCTACCATTACCAAAGTTTATCCACGTGTAAAAACACTATTTAAATGTAAACATTAAGTATAAATGAAAGCATAAAAGTGAAATTATTATCAATGAGAGACCGATCAGTGAAATCTGGTAGTGTTAATCTTTTTAAGAACAATATTAAGTAAAATGTCCAATTGAATGCAGCTCAAAATATTTCTCACATCTAAATTCAACTGGATTTATTTTTCACGCAGAAATAGATAAGATAAAAAATTAAACTGCAATGAGCTAGATATGTAGTCATTACCTAATGTGCCTATTAGCAAATGAGTTTACTTGAAACAAAACAAAATTAATACACACAACTGAAACATGAATAGGACAAAATGTGCTCTGAGGATGACAAATACAGACAAGCAGTTGTATTTTAAACTCAAGCACTACAAAGACCTTATAATGTAAGATTTTTACAGAACTGCAGTCCTAAAACTGCTGTAATTTTATGTGGAATGAGAAAAGAAGCCCATAATTAGAATTGTAAATTATCATAATTCTAGAATCAGCTACAGATTCTTGTGAATTTTGCATAAGAGAGCCACTCCATTTCATAAGGAAAACTGAAGCTTAAAAAGAAAATGCTGAAAGATATAATCATTTTCAAATGTATTAGTGCTTATGGGCCACAAGATCTCTCTTGAAAGTCTAAATTAAGATGTGCCTCTTGGAAGAAATAATCCCCTAGAAACACATGCTCAATCCTAGGAAAAATTTACCACTGTGGCTCAAATTATGTTTTCATTTTAAAGAAAGAATTCTGAAAAACCTAAGTCAAGAGTACAGCTTGATGCAGCCTTCATAGGAAAAGAAATGGTGACTCATTCTTTAAAAACTCCATTGGTCAAACAGTACTTTCAGTGTCCATGGACTACACTGAGTTGGTTCCTGAACTGTTTGCCACACACAGTAAAAGCATTCCATTTATTCAGATGCAATTTCTCCACTTTCGTAATGCATCACAAATATCTGTAACATACGTGGAAAACAGCAGTGTTTCAGACTAACGTTATTTTAAAAATATATTCAGTGTTTCATAATGCTCAGACCCGTCCAGTTAGTTCACATAACTTCTATTCAGCATCAAACACATTTAGCTAAGCATTAGCAAAAGAAGGTTCAAATAAAAACGCTTAAAAGTAGTTGTTATTATTGTAAAAACTCTTTTACACACATTTTAAAATTTATCCAAATAGATGCTATTATAGTTATAGCAATTATAAAGTCATAGTAAGAGAAACTGATTTTCTACTGAAAAATAAGATTTTTTCAGATTTTTAGTGAAGTTAATTTATAAATAACTATATGATTATATATATATGTATTTATAATGTCAAAGCACTGTAGGATCTTTGAGATTAAAGCACTAATGTGTAATACCTAAACTTAGTCATGTGCCTCGGTGTTACCCGAATTGCACTTCATTCAGTCAACCCAAACTCAGATACCACCAGTAATTTGTTAGTTATTGCACTCCTGAGCCAACAAGGTGCACTGCAAATCAGCATAGGGCACTATTTGCAATAACTATTTGAATAACATGCTATTACACAGCAGTTAATGAACTCCTCTCCTAGGTGTGATGGGTTTTCACGGCCAGGGGAAGGACCCTTCAGGCATCCCCAGGCTCAGCTCTGCTGCTGAAATACCATCGAGTTCAGCTTCATGTGTGTATTTCTGTACAGAAACTCCGTAGCTCAGGTCAGTAACAGCTCCCACAGAAGGCAAGCAAGTCCCCTCACATGTTTTGTTCAAGTACTGGGAAGTGAAAAGACCCATCCCTGGGGAAACTGAAACAATGTACAATTTACTGATGTTAAGTACTAGCAACACCTTGAAACTCATGCAGAAATAGCACAATACTCCCGTGCAGTGCTGGAGGAAAAGGTTAATTGCAAGAAAATGTTAACTAAATTAACATTGTGGCTATGATATCATATACAACACATAGAACTAGCACCTATAGGGGTTGATTCCTTTATCTCCAAAGCAATTTAGCAATGTGGCAGACACTGATGGTAATGTTAGTTAAAGCAAAATGCACAGAACACTGTTAAACTGCTTGTTCAGAGAAACAAAGCCTGAAGTACTTACCAGTCTAATAAACTGTACAAAACAATGACAGCATCATAAAGGAGGGAAAGTAAACTGCAGGTATAAGGTAACTAACTGAAAGCAAAGAGAGCTCAGATAACTGACATTAGAATTCATCACAAAGAAAAGTGAAAGACAGAGGTATTAAAAGAACTAAGCCCTGTCTTAAGATAAGTGAAAAGAAAAAAAAGTACTGAGATACAGAAAGATGCACCACACTAAATGCTGCAGAGTTATTAATTATGTAAAATAAATAGAGCATAGTATTCTAGTTACATGTGGTTACACTCCAGAAGTCTAGTTTTACTTTACCAGTATTAAACACCACCACATACAATGTAGATTACATCAGCATACACAACCACAAAAAAAACTTTTTAAATGCTGCATTATTACCTTTATTTCTCTTTGCTCTACTGATTTTTCCCATATTTGTTGATCATAGGCTCCAATCTAAAAAGAATACAGAAAAAAATCTTCATTAGGATTTAAAACACATTGATCAAACAAAATCAAATCAACCTTCAACAAGAGAAGCATGAAGCCACCAGGTTATTTCCTTGGGGAGACTTGTTTACAAAGAAATTTTTATCTTCCGCATTCCATCTTGGCTGGACAGGATCAAGCTGATCTGTAAATGAACTGTGATAGTGGGGAGAGCTGAGCCTCACACAGCCCCAGCCTCATCCCAGGACTTGTGCAAGCCCAAGCACTGAGGAGACCATGCTCGCTCCCACCCCGGGTCAGGATTCCAGACTCCACATGACAGAGAGCAGAACTATGGCAGCTACACTGACACAGTCTTTCAGATAACTTCAAAAGAAATATGCACATCTAGTTGAACCCATACCCTCACTTAATTTATTTGTTCTTAAACCCTCTATAATTCCCATTCCATTCCACCAACTTTTAAAGCCACATGGTCTTTAGCTTTATCTCTTAACAGTGCACAGCAACCAGACATATGGTCAGGCTGGTAATCAACCAGCTTATAGCCCAGGGGAAACCCAAAGAATACCAAGAAATAGCATTTTTCCCGCTGATTGTCAGATAGTTAGAGGAAGGGCAACCTTAAACTCCAGGATGTAAGATAGTGACAAGAACAAGTTGATATATGAGACAACATATCCAAGTTTGGTAAATTATCAAAGATCATCAGATTACTTTGAACTCTACACAAACAGTATTCTAGGTAATAATCAGTAATAATAATCTCTTTTACTACGTCAATTTTAAACCCTTGCCAACCCGTCTGTTCTACCCAGACACATAAATCCTGTGTATCTGGGGTTTGATTCATATCACAAGCTCAGAGCAGTTAAGTGTAAGATCACTTTTAGGTCGGGAGGGAGAGACAGATGCAGTTCCTGAAATTCAAAGATCCTTTTCCAGCCTGCAGAGGTGACATAAGCAGCTCAGACAGAGAGGCAAGAGGAACAACTCCCACCATCTGAGCAAACCTGAATAAATTCAATCTTACTGCAAGACTGTGACTTCTCCTTTCAGTTCACAACTGCAACAGACATAAGTGACCCAAGCACAAGTGCACACACCTTGTACCAGAAAACATTGTTCATACTTCTCTTTTAGTATTTCAGCCTTCAGCATTAATTTAGATGTTATAAAAGAAAGGAAGAAAAAGAAAGTAATTCTTAGTTAAAAAGGATCTTTTAACCAAGGATCCAACATAAATGCAAAAAAATACTCAGGGAAGCCAACACACAAACACACACATAAACAAATGTAAAGGCATCTTCTATGCCCCTAAATTTGACCAATTAGTGAAAAAAAAAAATTTTAAAAAATCTAATTTAGAGTAGTAAATTCCAAAGCACATCTAAGATTGAAAGTGAGAACAGCAAACTGAATTACTGAATCACTTTCTCAAATTTAAATAATTCCCATTCATAAGAGCTAAACAATTTATATCGTTTGCTACGTTAAAACTTCATAAAAGAAACAATCTACTGGCTTTTGGTAATAATAAATACTTTACACCTCTCATTTGTTTAAAAAAAAAAAGAGACTGTGGAAAATAACTAGGGAGGCAGGCACAGCAGTGAGCAGAATTAAGCACTTGCTACAATTAAAGTAATTAAACCAAAGGAAGTTTAACAGCTAACTCCACCTGGATAACAGCCAGCAATTAAAAAGTCAATGTATTGAATAACCACTCCACCCAGGCATTTATAGCTAATTGTTCTGGCTTTTCCTCTAAATACATTTCAAATGAAATTTCAGACCATCCTGGTTTTCATTAAATTTGCTGAGCCCCAAGTGAAATTTTTGTGCTGCATAATATTGTGTCCTCCCCTCCTCATGTCCAAAAAAGTTTCTTTCTACTAGGACAAAAAACGGGATGCAAGTCTGTGTCCCTCTCTGTTATGCATGAACCAAATGCAGAAGGAAGCCTTTGTGCCAATAAAGCTGCAAAGCAAACTCCATTTGTAATTCCATTCATAGCTGAAACTGGTATAGAGTTGAAAGTCTTTAAAACAGTGTTCTTCTTTTAGACAAATAACAGACCATTTGTTAAAGGAATTCTGGGAAACACAGATCACAGAAGACATATGAAGCAAGGAAGTAAACTGATTTAAAATCTTAATTATATTTTCCTACAAATATTTCTTTTCCCTCTTTAGGCAGCAGCTTCCATCTCCACAAAAAGACCAGAAGCAGGGATTTTGCCATTCACATTTCTCTTTTAACGTTGCCCCATAAAGCAATTCTTCCAGCAGGAGGTAAAATAAGAGAACTACGTTAAAGGACAGGGTCCTTTACACCTGTTTTACTGGAGGAGTGGATCTGTCCAACCACCTCTGATCAACTTTAGTTATTGAAATCTGAGCACAGAACTATTCAATAAAGCATGCTGGTGTGAACTGAAAGGAGTGGAAGAGAGAGTTACAGACAGCAAGTACATTACAAACTCTCACATTGTTTTTGTTGCCGTTTGGGGTTTCTTTTTTAGTCTACCTGGTATCACCTCTTTGTGTTTTAACAAAGTTTAAGGAGCACTTCAGGGAGCAGGTGTTCGTGCCACTAAGCACATCAAATTCCAACCTGATACTCAACTTCCCTTCTCGCCATCTGCATAAGCATCCCTCTACACTTCTCTTCTAAATGTATCAGAAGAAAATACATGAAAACAAAGGCATCATTATAAAGTAGCATACTTTTTCCAGGATACTGGAACACTTTACTTCCCACATTAAACAAAAATAGGAAGAACTAGCGTTACTGAAAAAAGGCAAGTAAAAAACACAGGCATTAATTTTTTTTTTCTCTCCTTTACGTCAGGAAATTTAGAGTTTGTGAAACATGTCCTGCAGAATTCATCGAAAGGTACATTTTCATTTACAACAAACTAAATTATAACATATAATGATTACCAGGGATGCTGGGCATGTGTATGAATTAAAACCAAGAACATAATTTGTGAATGAATTGAAGAATGTAAGTTAATACTAGCAAACCTTCCTAGTTTTAAATTATTGAGAGCACCAGCCAATTCCAGCTTCAAAGAGTTTGGATTTACAAGTATTTGCATTCAAATTCTGTTTTATGTTAAATCTAATGTAAATCTAAAACAAATGTAGGCTTTTGGCTATTCATGTATTTCCTTACAATTGCACACACCTGCAGGACACGGAAAGAAGTCTAGCACCTAGTCTAGCACCAAAGAAATTACGCTCTAAAGGCAAGTAAAAGGAAGGAATAACCTTCCAGAGATAAGATCAGGTTGGAACCTGAATAATTTAAATATACACAACTTGATCAAAGCAAGGTCTCCCTCAATATGCAACTGGCCCAGGGCTCCTCCCCAGGCGTTCAAGCTCCTTGGCTGCAGCTATTCTGCCAACAGGAATGCCCTGACCAACTCCAGTACCCATTTACTATTCCTGAACCCACCAGCTGCTCCTCGAGTCTCATCCCCCACAGCTGCAAGTTCTGCACTATCCTTCAGAGAAAATTTAAAGTACAAAACACAGAAGTCAAAAAAATTGTCCCGTTTTTAAGTACACAACTGTAAGAAATGTTTTTAAAATCTCTTCAAGACTTAGTGCAAGACTGTTTGTGTAACAGATCGTTACTGATATTTTCAACCCATCAGTCCAGCCTACAACTGGCAATAAATTTCTTTTAAAGCAAACTATAAAACACAGTATCCCAATTTTGAATTGATTTCACACAGAAATTTATTCTAACTTAATTTATGAAATATCTAATCCAAGACTGTATTCTATAGCATTTTTTTATTTGTTATGACTTGGAAGAAAATAAATTTACAAAAAGTTAGATAACAAGCCTAACGCCTCATTTTGAAATGTAACTTTTATCACCAAGCATCAACACAACCCTGCTGTAGGAAACTTGTCAGTAACATGCTACAGATATTAAAAATGGTGGTATAATCTACCTGTAACAAAAGTAGATAAACTAGTAGATGTTATTTTACACACACTTAGTTTAAATCATGCATCCCAGGCCTCCTCAATGCCAAGATTTTATCCAGTCTATCCAACTCAGTTACCTCTAGAACACTCAGTTCTCAAGAGCCCACACCTCAATAAATACTGAGTAAAGAAGATGAAAGGGATTCTGTTCCTTTCTGCATTTGCAGAATTAGCAACCATTCTTCAGGAACTATAAAAATTTTCAGTATATAAGGGATTAAATGCAAAGACTGAAAACTACAGCCACTCTTTCACAATGGAGAAGCAGGTGTCTAACATACTAAATTAACAAGGTGTAATAAACTTTCAAATAGGTTTTCTTGAAAAAAAGTTTTCTCACAAGTAATTAATTAAAAAAAAACTAACTTGTATGTGACTTGGCATGGGAAAATAAGCTATATAATTACACATCTGGTAAACTCAATAGAGCTAGCTCTTTACTGAAAGATTAAATAAATTTGAGATCTTTTTTAAGTACAGACTCCTCATAAAGTTTTCTGGGTTTAAGTGCAACTCTTGCAATTATCTAAAATAACTGCACTTACTCTTTCCCAGTCAAATACGTCAGGAAGCATTTGATCAAATTTCTTCATACATCTAAAATTTGGCACCTGTACAGTTTGGTTGTATAACAGTAACAGCAATTAGCTTAAGTAAATAGTTAAGCTGTTGAAAACACAGCAATTTTTAGTTCAAAGCACAGTGGAAAGGGCTTTAGCACTGCTCAGTCTTTCTTCCCAGTGCCTTTCTCATAACAAGCCATGTGTACATCAAGATTGAATTTGAGCTTTGTGAACGACACTGATATTCACTTTAAGCTAATGTAGTGATGGTATCCACCTGTAGCCCAATACTCACAAGGCCCTTCTGATTCTAATGGGATTGATCAATATTTCAAGAGGCATTTATAATTTATGACCATGCAGACTAGCAAAGATAACAATCCTAGGAATACATAGTATTTCCTGTTGGATCTTAAAACTTTAATGTTTATCAATAATGAAACTTGTGTGCTAAACTTTGCTCTTTAAAACCTCTAAACACTTTTACAGGCCATATGACAATAGTATTACAAATCCAAAAGATGTAAGGTCTAGAGTCTGGTAAATAAATAACAAAGTTGCTTCCTTGGACAGTCTGACACCTTATTGAAATAATTAGCGCTAAAATATTAGCCAATATGCTCTATTAACTTTTACAGTCCAACATTTTTTAAATAACTATGATTTTCTGTATCAATTTTAGTATTAAAATATCAATATATAAATAATTTCCATATGGGCAATATTATTAATTTTTACAAAATGTCTCATTTTCACAAAACTTAGAACAGGATTATTAAAAGTTATTTTAAACTCCAGTTTATTTCTTACATGAACTAATCCCCATTGCAGCAAAGGTGATACTCTAATAGCTCAGCAGTATACTTATCTCTGTTGGAGTAGAGTTCTGGTCTTGGGACAGGGTTTTTTTCCAAGATGTTTTTCATTTTCAAAGGTGGTAGGTTTTTTTTTTTCAATTTTGTTTATGGCAGCTACGTGGACTGGACAAGCTAATAAACTAAGACAAACTTAGCCAATAAACCATAGATAGAAATCACTATATGATAGTTGTCCACTGTCTGTTAACGGCAATGAGTTTAGTAACTTTTAGTCAAATGGAGAAGAACAGTGAAGGGATTGAGGTTCTACATCCTAAGGTACAGAGTTTTGAATTTATAACTGCTGAATTGTTACTTCTGATTTAAAAAATCCGTGATTCTCTTCCGTTCTCCCTGTTTAGTGCCAGAGGGCAGCTGAAACCAGCTATTTAGAGTAAAATTAAGCAAGCAATTCAAAACTTTAATAAGATTTATTTATTCTTAACTATTTGAATTGCCAACTAATGACCCACTTAAATTCTGCCAGTAACTGCAACAGCACTGTATTTACAGCCATTTCACTGAACAATAATTTCACCAAGGCTTACTTCAGAGATACCATCCCTTTCAGAGTCCAATAATAGCTAATTAAACATTTATCAACTACATACTAATAGTTTTTCTGAATTATTCTTTACAGATTAATTCTTCTCAACATCTGTGAGCCATACTTATTTATTGCCCTGAGTAATGGTTTACAAATTTCAGCCTATCTACAAAAACCACAAACCATCTTTTTTCATCACACAATTAAACATAAAGAAAAACTGTATACAGAAGAATAGCTAGAAACAGTTTGCAGGTTAAACTAATGAGAGTACAGGAATAACCAAAGCTGGACACAGCACTCTAGATGCTGTCTGAGGTGAGCTGATCAGAGTGATCCCTTTCCTAGGTCCACTGGCTACACTACTGCTAACAACGTCCACCTACTCCACAAGTGTTAACAATTTAGACCTCTGCAACATTTTTTTCTTTTTTTTAATGATAATGTACTTTCACAAAACAAAACAGCCTCAAGATGTAACTGGGAAAAGAAAACCACTCTGACAGCCTCATTATTCAGTATAATTCCCTGAAGACCTCTGAAAATCCAGCAACTTTACCAGTGTTGCAACTAGGATTTTGGAACAGGATTGCCCTTATGTCTCGGATCATTTCCACTTCCCATAGCACGCTTCCCTTGCTGCCCCTGCATTTGTCTGGGTGGCTGAAAGATCAGTCAGATCACTCGGGAAGAGAAAAGAAAATGTTAGGCTGTAATTCCACAAGGCCTAATTAAACTATTTAAGAATCAGAGAATCCTTCTCAAGACAGAGGGATTTCATCTCATTGCTCCCCTACCTTAGTTTCAGCTTTTCCTAACCAAATTGACTAAATAAATGTATGAAAGTCTGTGGGAAGGCCAAGCAGGCATGGGAGCCTACAGGCAGGCAAAATGCAAGCCTGCTTCGTTCAGCCCCAGTTTGAGGGCTCTTTTGCACAAGATTCAGAAACCACAGTTCTGCCTCACCAAACAAGACACTGAAGGCAAACTTCCATCAGGTGAGGTGACTACTTGAGTACAAATGTGGAAGGAAGCTATCTGAACACACATATTCTTCCTCAGTGCTCTGACAAATGCCACCTCCAACACCTGTCAAGTTTTGGGACTTGAAGGCAGGCATTTTTAAACCAATGCAGTTTCAGCACCCAAAGTTTTAGGTAAAATAGCCAGGCAGCCTGTCCATTTGGCAAAAACTGCCTTTGGTGCCAGAGTCAGTAACACATCATGTGAATTCAGTGCCAAAAAGGAAATTAGGTGGTTTCAGGGTAGGATATAATTTTTGTTTTATTTCCTCCATTATTAACTTAATACAGGGACCAGGTTAGGAAAGTTAAAGCACTGATAGAGTTAAACTTAGGCAGGGACCTCAAGGGCAACACAAACAAGCTTCTACAGGTTTGTTGATGACAGAAGGAATGCTAGGAAAAATATGGGCCCTCTGTGGAAGGAAACAGGAGAGCTGGTTACCAGGAACATGGAGAAGGGTTGAGGTACTCAGATGTTTTTGCCTCGGCCTTCATTAGCAAGTGCTCCAGGCTGCAACCTGCTCTAGTGGAAGGTGTCCCTGCCCATGGTGGGGGGTTGGAACACGATGCATTTTCAGGTCCCTTCCATGAATCTAAACAGACAAGAATAATCTTGGACTCATGAGCTGTAAAACACTGAATACTAAGATCTTAAAGCAATACCATTAGAACTCTAATTTTGCCCTTTAAAGCCATAAGAGAGAAAACATCTCATTTGTTTTATTGTGCCCTTTAACAGCTGTACCCAAGGGACATCCAAAACAGCAGAAAGCTGCATTGGCAAAGTTAACTGATATGCAATCAGGTGCAGGATTCAGCTTCAATTCATTAAGTTCCATTCTGCCTTCCCCTACAACCATCCACAAGAGAAGGAACAACATAATTGTATAAATTTGTTGGTAATGTCGCAGGAGAGAGAGTTCCCCATTTTAGCAGCAAGGCTTTTGTAAGGATTGAAAACCAGAAAGTCATTAAGGTAAATTCACGTGTATTCTCCAAACTGGAAACCAGACCAAAAATTCCATCTATTATTATCTGTAAAATTTTAAAGTATTATAAGAAATTAATGCAAGAAGTTACAAGCAATAGAAGCAGTGTTTTAAATTATTCATAACTTTATTATTTTTAACATCAGTTACTGTTAGAGAGGCAATACTTCAAGTACACATATAGTATCAGTATCATACAGAAGTTATGCCACCAGACACTGAAATTGTTTACAATATATGCAGGTGTCAGATTTTTTCCACAGGAAATAAACACTATGATGGCTTTCGCCATAAAATTAATCAACTACCAAGCTGAAGCAAATTCAGTATTGTGGTACATACACAATCCTCAGGATATTAACCAACATGGTGCATCTCTGTGAGTATTAGCTCAGTAGCTGTCTGCAACCCTTCCACAGAGCAGTGCAGACACTCCTGCCACTCCCTTTTATTGCAAGAGCCAGGGCAGCTTCAAGGGCTGAAAACAAGCCAGACAAACCTTGTGTCACACAGTAGTATCTCAGCACTGTACTCCCTACTGCATCAAGAAACACAGCAGAGGTTTCATTTATTTTACTTTCTACAGAGCCAACCTGTATCTAGCGGATTTCATGCCTTAAAAAAGTATTTGTACTGGCTGGGAAATGCAAGCAATCACTGGAAGCACTAAAACTCTGTCGGTGCAATCTTGTATCTCAAATAACAAGCTGCTGTAATACCATGCTGAAATCTTACAATCCAACTTAAAATAATTCAGAATTGATTACTGTATTTTTACAAGACAGTAATCAGGAGCTCTAGTGCACTAAAAGCAGAGTAATCTATTGTCAAAACAGAAAAACATGTTTACATAATAAAAGGTCTGACCTTTTAAACAATTAAGGGTATTACTAAATCATCCTGGTGTAAGGAGCTCAATTTCAGACAATAGTATGAGTCATGAGTAAACTTGCTGTTTGCAAAACTTGTCTCAAGTAGGGTTGGAAGAGCTCAATTGCTTAACTCTTTCCATCGAAGAGATATAAAAATGTCTCTTGTATGAGAAACCAACAGACGTTTGAAACTCAGTAGAGAGACACATAAAATAAAGATATTAAAAAAATACACTAAAATTGAAAACTAAGAAAGACAAGGAGCAAGTTCTGTTCAGTATTTCTTACACAGCTTCAACCTACTCAAATACTTCTTAGTCATATATGACCAGAAATACCAGAAGTTCTTAATGTTCTTTTTCAAGGCATTCATACACCAATTTATTAATCTGAAAACACCTCCCCAAAACAACAGCTTATTTTTCTCATTTTATCATAGAGGCAAATCATATCAATTTGATCAATACTGACTGCAACCCTCGTTCTCTCTTGCCCCAGAAACAAACTTCTACTGCCAGAATGTGCTAAGTTCTGATTCCTCCCCATTTACAATTCCAGTTACAGCTGTGATGAGTCAGATCTAGTCAGTGGGATAGCTCTGACAACTACAATAAAAACCAAAATTAAAATTTAAAACTGGAAGTAACCAAGAGGTCATAGAGTTCAGTATCTTGCCATCATAAGCAAGCATATTAAAAAAATGTATCAGAAAGGACAAAAAAAAAAGTCTGGTATCAACTAAACACCAGCACAACTCTTTCTGTTCCCCAAATTGAAATCTTTGGTCCAAACAACAAATCCATGGGGAAAAAATACTGTGCTGTGTAATAGATTTAAACAAATAAAAAAATAAGTAAAATCAAGAGCATAGGTGAAAGAGTCTAGATACTCCCAGCAGCAGATCACAGCACACTACAAAGTTAGAAAACTCTTCTGGGGTTATCAGCCGGATCCAGGAGAACCCTCAACATGTGGTACCTAAGAAATTACAGTCTAATTCACATGAACATCTGCAGGAGATGCAACTTCTCTGCAATACAGCCATTTGTTTTAAAACATTACACTTCCTCATACTAAAGCAGCGTAACTTGCTCATTTGGCAGACCCCAGTTCACATGTGGATTGCAATTAAATTTTGTTCACACCAGGGAAAAGACCAACATCTGGTTTATACATGATCTTATCCCTCCTGAAGACAGCTTAGTCTTTCCAGAAGTAACAGAAGTCACCTCACCACAAAACCTTGCCACAAAGGTACTGTGCAATTCCTGGCCAAGCAGACCTCTGTAAAAGCCTACAGAGATTCACAACAGAAATGTTGACTTTATTATGAATGAAAAAATGGAAACGTGTGTGAAATCACCAGAAAAAATGACAGAACAAGGGTTACAAGAATGACCTGTATTGATAACGAGTAATCCTGTTAGAAGCAGAGTCCTGGGGAAAGTAAAATTGAGGAATGGGTTGTTTATATCAAGACCAGAAGGCCTGCCCTCTGTAAGATCACACCACAGTGATTCATCAGCAGAAGATCCTCCCTTCCTAACATCAGGAGGATGGAAAGTTGGAGCATATCAAACGTGGCATTCCTTTTACTGTATGACCAACAGGAAAACAGACATGTATTTGAAAAAAAAAAAAAACCAAACCAAAACCAACCAGACAACAAACATGAACTTCATTAAAGATTTACAAAGACTGCAGGCTCTTTCTTGCATTAAAGGACCATCTATATATAAAGCTGAATATCATGAAAGATCTGTCCAAAGAATAGTGCATCATCACCAACAAAAACAACCTCAGAAACATGATGAGGATCTGACATCCAGCATCTCTTGCACTGCACAAAGGGGATCCTGGCCAGACCAAGTACAGCTTGGTGTTTGGATATCAGTATTCTGATATCACTACACAGTGAGTGAATTAAGTGTGAGAGAACGAGTGGAAGCAGGTAAAAATCAGCATCATTTTCCCCTTCCATGAGATCCTGCACTGAATTTCATTACATTAAATCTTTTACAAGTTATCTTCCAAATCTTTAAAAAAGGACCTGCAAACAAGAAACTGTTCAAAAACCACAGTGTATTTCCACTGATACTTTTGCAAAAGTACTCTTTGTAAAGCTTCGATAAGAGACGGGAGAGAGTACGCAGTAAAAAAAACAAACAAAAAATTCATCATTAAACTGTGAATTATTTTCAAATTTTTAATACGTAATTGAATGATTGGTATAAATTAAATCAGCAAAATTAATTTCCCTGCTCTTTCAACTGTACATTCAATTCACTATTATAACGACCTCAACAAAGCAGACAAGTATTGTCTTTTTTCTAGAAAATAACTACTGCTTTGCTAGAAGCTAACCAGATTTTCTGTTTTGAAGACCATTGTCATTATTTGCTCAAGGACAAGATGTACACTCTCCAAAAGACAGCTGTAGGCCCAAGGAAAACACTAATTCACAGAAACTTATTAAACCATGGAGAACCAAGACGCTCTCTTTTGGGTACGGATTATACAGATTTTTTGTTACCGATAGAAAATTTGTTTCAATTCTTACTTTCTACTTAAATACAAGAATTCTTTTCTGTGCTACAGAAACAACATTCTCCTGTACATTAATTAACACTCTACTGAGAATGCAAAATTTCCTTTTTTGCAGAGCACAAATAACCAAGGGAGTAAGGAGTTTTCAGCATAGACCAAAAACTATGTCATTTCACTAGATATAGTCACTAAATATTTATTTACTTATGGAAGAAGAGTTTCAAGCTACTCACTCTCACACAATGCTAACAAGTAATGCATAAGTATTTTATATTTGTTATATTAACACATAAACACATTAAGCCACCATAAAAACAAATAGAAATCTTACCTTTTTCTGGTACCAAACTATAGCATCAGTTACTTTGGACGCCATTTATTCCACTGAATTCACAGAGTCATTTTAGGCTGTTAACAGAAAGAGACAGAACTTTACTTCCACTTCCCTACAAAGGCCAAATAGGGAATGTAGAAACACTCCCGATACCTGCAAATCACTGAACAGCTGTATTTACTTTACAAATTACCTCATTTCTATTTTAGTAAGAGTTTGGGCTTTCTCCTCTAGGCAAACAAAAAACTACAAATCTGCTGCTACAGGACATCAAAAGCCTCTGTTTTGTCCTTCCTTCCCAGTAAAACACAGGCTGCACAGAGATGATCTGTCATTGTCTCACAGGAACATCACAAGTGTTATATTACATGCAGCTTTTTTTTTTTCTGATAAATTAAGCAACCTATAGTTATTAGCCAAGCACAGTATTCTGAAGTCCAGGAATAATTGTTATAAAATGCAAGAAGAATTCATACAGACTATTAGATATACTTGGAGAAGAGAACAGTATCAGTGCTAGAACTTCACTAATCATAAAACTAATGCCCCCATGAAAACAGTAGATCAAAACTAAGTCAAAAAGAGAAAACCAAGGAAGAATGGTATGGTTGTTTTAATGCTAACAAATAGCAATAGCATCACTTAATCTTTGATGCTACTGTAGTTAGTTTTCAATATGGAAAAAAAACCAAAAGCCAAACTTTCGGCCTACATAAAACATTTGTGTCCTGAAACTAATTCTTACAGTCTTCTTTTGCGTAATCAGCCAGCCAGAATTCATTAAGAAAAAAAAAAGAAAAATATAAAAAGCTTCCAGGTATATCTGTGTCTCTCTTGTACTGGGAAGCCCAGAACTGGATGCAGCACCCCAGTGATGGCAAGGACATGGTTAAGGATGTCATAAGGATGGCAGTGGCTTAGTTCCCAAACATCAAACTATGCATCAAACATTTTCCACGATCCAATTTGCGTAAAAATATTACACTTGCTACAAGATTGTCAGTATCAACAATAATATTACACCTTATATTTCTTCAAAAAAAGGAAGCAAGAATTATTGTAGGCAGTTTTTATAGTGAAAGATTATTTGTGATCTATCTCTTGATTTAAGGACATTTGTTTACAGCTTTTGCACAGATAAGAAAGGCAAAGAAAAATGCAACATTCAACAAATGGGATGGAAACCAAAACTCTACAATAGATTAAAATGAGTGTCTTTGATAAAGACCTAAGCATTAGAGTAACTGAGGACACTTTATTAAACATTACTCATCACCAAAAATTTCAGGTTTTGGTTTTTTTAAAGCAGGTATTAACCATATGAAGTTCAACCAGGGAAAGTGCCAGATTCTGCACCTGGGACGGGGCAACCCTGGTTGTGCATAAAGAGTGGGGAACAAGAGGCTGGAGAGTACCTGCAGAAATGGACCTGGGGTCCTGGCTGATGGAAAACTGAATAAGAGTCAGCAGTGCCCTGGCAGCCAGGAGGGCCAAGCATCTTCTGGGGGGCATCAGGCACAGCATCACCAGCCGGGCAAGGGAGGGGATTGTTCCACTCTGCTCTGCACTGGGGCAGCCTCATCTCAAGTGCTGGGGGCAGTTTTGGGCACGACAATATAAAAAAGACATTCAGCTACTAGAATGCATCCAATGGAGGGCCACATAGATGGGGCTGTCCTGTGCAGGGCCAGGAGATGGACTTGATGATCCTTATGGGTCCCTTCCAACTCAGTATGATTCTATTTATTTTAAAAATGACCCTCCAAAATACTCAGTTCTGCACTGACATTTGTTTATTCATTCTTCTCTGACTTGTGCATGGACATACTTCTATTTTATACAGTGCATTACTTAAAAGATATAAATAATACTGCCTTTAGTTTGGACATGCACCATACACACTACAGTACAAACCTTCAACAAATGAATTGCTATCATATCAGCACCTGAGAATTTCTAAGAAACAATGCCATACATGTTCATGTTTCCCAAATGAACCTATTTTTAAGATTTCTAACAGGGCAACTCCAGCATCTTTTATACAACTTCAGATAAAACTACAATCCAAGAGAAAGAAATGTCTCAGAGAACTCAGACAGTCATTGCAAATTCCAGAAATATCAGAACACTGACAATTGGTGCAACTGAGCAGCAAACATCTCAATTTTTCCACTGTTGAAAATACCATGTAAGTCACATCAAGTCAGTTAAAGCTGGCAGCCGTGACTGTGTCAACATCTGTAATTGTTTCTGACCTATTTGCTTCTGATACTAGAGTCTGTTTTTCTACGAGGAACTATCACTTATTAAGAATTCATTGGCACAGTAAACAGAAAAATATTAATATCACATAAAGCAAGGAGTCCAACAGACACTTTGATATAACCTGGCATATCTCATAGGCTAGTCACCCTTCATTCTCACCCATATAAAGTTTACAATAGGACTTGCTTTCTTACTTGAAAACCTCTTCAATTAAACTTGACTTTAAAAACTCTTTGCTACACTGGACTCAAAGTGACATAAAAGCCTTCCCACACACACATGGCCTCCACACACACCACCTACATCACACAGTCACAGTGAAAGCAGTTCACTGCTCAGAGAGGTGCCAGTGCAGGAAAGGGTCACACAGATACTGATCGCACTTGGGGCGCAGTGCAGGAAGCGGCCACACAGACATTGATCACACTTACACTCTCGCCTTCCCTGCCTTTATGACCTCATCTTGGAGGACCTTTAACTCCTTCTCATTTCTCTTAAATAACACCCCTCTCACATATAATACACTCTACTTCCTACCACCATAATCACAGGATGAGAAAAAGGTTGGAATAACTCATTATCAGCACTAAAAAACCGCTGAACCTGGACAGAACCCATTCCCTCAACCGCTACATTAACTTGATGTCTTTCTCCAAGGTCAATGATTTTTCAGGAAACCAAATATTAACTCATGAATCCCAGACTTCAAACTGTGTCAAATATGGCTAAAACTGGATCAGCCATTTTAAAGGCAGTAACATTTGTTGGCAGTAGCTTTTCAAGTCACTCAAAAGTCCTTTGCCTCAAGAAAGAATTGCCTCACAAAACTATAAACCAAACATAAAGTAGTAGCTTTATCTGATTTCTATCAACAAACCTGTTATTTAGATTATCCATGGATTTCATACTTTTAAGAAACTCTCTGCATTAAATCCTCCATGGAATCTATTTTGGTGGCATTTAAAGCATATTTGCATACACATTTGCATAAACAAATGCAAAGATGATGCTTACAAAAGTAAATATGACAAAATCATGGGATGGATGTCTCAAAACGGAGTTTGGTGTGCTAAGTAAAAATACCTCTACTAGGAAATATCATATGCTTTCTTCAAGAGCTATACAACCATTTCTGAGACAGCACGGTAATGAAAGATGAAAAGGTTTATTTAATTATTTCTGTATACTGTTTCTGCTCACAGGGGCTGGGATTTGTCTGTGGTTTGGTTTTTAGTTTTTCTTTTGGTTTGGGGGGTTTAATGAGGTGAGACGAGACATTATGAGTTTAATAGACTCAGCCTGAAGCTAGCTTATCTGGGTGAGGGATGGATGGAAACAATTCATGGCACTTCAGCTGCAGCCCTGGCTCTATCTGCCCACCGCTCACTGAACACCTCAGACTGGAGACTAAGTATTTTAGCAATTTCAGAATTCTGCATATTCATTACAAGTTACTCTGTCATTCACATCCGTCATGCATTGTTCCAACTGATACTGATCCTGAAGTCAGCCTGTACAAGCCAGGCTCTAAAGCACATCAGTATCAACTGGGTAAAAGCCAACAAGTGAAAACAGCTCACAAACACAAGCACCACAGAGCAGTGCCTGTTCTTCTGCCTGGTTCTCCCCTCTTCCTCTCTGGACCCAGCCTTCTGTTCCATGTTCTGTGTCAAATACCTGCATCTAGGGACCAGCTTTAGCACTTCACTGTACAATGTCCTGTGCAGAGTAACTACAGCAAGATTAAGTTAATCTTAACTAGTTGAAGACTTAAGAGCAACACAAAAAATACTCCCAACTTCAGAGATTAGACAGAACATCCAAATATAAAAGCTTGATCACAGCATCTCTGTAACATTCAACAGAGCTTTTGTTACATTCCCATCAAATTCACAGTTAATGCTATGAATAACAAGCAATATTTTTGCATCAAAATTCATTACTTCCTTAAAGCTAAATACAGAAGACTACCTAGTTTTGGTGCTCTCTATTCAGAGGTGAGGTTTCTTAGCTATTTCCCAGTTCAGGGCATAATCATATTACACAATACACCTTGCAATCAAATTAACAGTTTCTCAAAAGCCACAGAAATCTATATTTAGATGTCTTCAGGTAGCTAAGTACTCATTCAAGCCCCAGAGTACTGCAGTGCTTCTTGAGTAAGATAGGATTTAAATAAATTCAAAGTATATTTAGAAATATTACTCATATCCACAGGGCTTTGGCGACCCTACTCAGACATAATTGTATATATTTCTAAATGACAGTCTAAAGCAATCTGAACTCTGACAGAAGCTCAGAATAAAATTGTGCTCCTCCACAGTGACAAAGAAAAAAATGACAACTTGTTGAGTAATATACAATTCTAAGCAGCGTCAACTAGCAAAAGACATAATTAGAAGTATGACACAAGCAAGGACACATAGGCAAGAAGTGGTTTTCCTTGCCTGTAAACACTGTGAATCACTAAATATTTCATATAGCAATCCCAACCTGAATGGTCAGGACACCATCCAGATATTGAGTCAAAACTTGAGTGTCCTTCTCAACTCATTATGACCATAGACTGATGAAGCAATGAAGTTATATGTTCACTATACATCATCAGAAGTAAAATTGCAAAACTTAGGTCGCATTTGTCTCAAATGTTTCTTAAAACATTGAAAAACATTGATTTTCAGTACCTCCAGGAAATTAAAGGCAGTTTTTAAAAGGTTATTATATAAAGCCATGAGAATACTACAACCTGGTTTCAACTGCTTTCCAAGATAGAACTGTTTTACCATTATGTTAGATTCTCCATATTGCAGTTTCACAATCACAGGCATAATTCCACTAAGATCCCCTGGCATGTAGAGTAAGAAAAGACAATGAATCAGAATAGTAAAGGCTATGGCCTAAACTACTAATTTTATAGCAACATTAGTATCACACAAACTCTCTTAAAACATTACACTTGTTCATGCACAACTAAAAAACAACTTTAATGAAGGAAAAGAACGCTCACTTTCCAGGTTCAACATCAAAATACAAGCTAACATCATCAAATTGCTGACATTATTTGATACTTTAAGTTAATTTTAAATGAGCCCAATAAACAGCTTAGTCACATCAGGCATCCGCTGTTGACTGAAAAGCTGCTTCTGCCATGACACAATAAACCAAGGCACGTATCCCTGTAATGCAGATACAGCACTAAACTTATCAGGGGTCATCCTTCCTCCACTCAAATCCAGGGGAGTTCTGCCACTGCCACAAAGAACAGGATGAAAGCCTTAAAGCAATGCTCCAAAAGAACCATTACTTTCCATGTGCATTACAAGTAAACCATTAAACCTACATCTCCTTTTCGAAAGGGAACATCAAATACTATGCAATGCACTCACTGTTCTTTTTAAGTATTTTATCTATGCATCACTGTTCTCAAAACAGCATTTCAGAATTGCAAATTGTATACAAGCAAACAGTAAACTTGTCACTCCCAGGTTCACACCTTTCAGTGGAAGTTTTACCATGTTTTCCAGCTAGCCTTAAGAAAATCTGCAGCAGCCAAAACGGAAGGAAAACAGTAAAGTTAAATGAAGAAAACCCCAGACACTCCTAACCTAAGGACAATATCCAGCAACCAGCACGAAAAGTACTCTTCCTGCCATGCCTGCCGAGCTCCCCCCAAGTTGTCTTGCAATCCAAGGTCATAATAGTTTGTAAATAAAAAGGAATTAACATACTTGCTTTCCCCAAGGAAGACCAACTCTGCTAAAACTGGATACCAGCATTCCTAGGACGCTGCTCATGAGAGTTAATTTTCAAACTTTGCCCTTCACTCCATCTCAAAAAAAACCCAAAACTCCCAAAAAAACTGAAAACCAAAAATACAATCACCCCAAACAAACGATTAAAAAAAATTAATATCCCTAGATGCCTATTTTGGGAGGTTTTTGTTTGACTGAGAAGTTCATCAGGCCAACAGCAGCAACAATAAAATAAGAATCAGACACTATGGTGGCTGCTGTGTATCAAAACCTGCTCTTTATGAACAGAGATGTACCAAACATGTCATATATGATGACACACACAGACATCTGGCAGCGTGTCCATGCCTGCCTGTGCCTCCAGTAACACGTCAGATGCTGAAAAGCTGATACTTTCCCAGGCCTCGGTATTCTGCCCACAAACCACTGCATCTGATCCTATTGCTGCTGCTGCATATTTCCTTATAAGCTCATGCCCTTTATCACTCACCAGCCAAAGCAGGAAGATCTCACAGACACAGCACAGAGCATGTACTGACAACCAGCTTGCAAAATCTGACTGGAAGTAGACTCAGCTTAGCCATCTTCACTTCCAAGGCAAACTCACCAATATCTGAAGCAAAGAAGTGACACAGAAAATAACTGTCACCCAAGGAATACTTGTTTTGCCAGTGAATTACACAACTGTCTGAAATAGCAACAAAATGTTGACTATCAAGATTTCTGAGATTTATTTCAGGTTCTGGTAAAAGAACATTGCGTGCAGTTGTTGCAACTGCTGCAGCCATTTCTGGAATCTCTGCCCTCAGCCTTAAGATCTGTGCAAGTTTCCTAATTTTGTTACATAAGTGGTTCATAGCTCCATTCGAAGTAACATGACACAATCTCATAAATACCTTACTCTTAAAAATAGGGGGGAAGGACTCTGAACTGAGAAGTCCAAGATTCTGCACCTCCCATAATTTACTTTTGAGCCTGCTACGGTATTTATTAATTAGCAAAAAGCTTGTAAGATTTAAACATATTCTACTGTTCAATAAAGTAGAAAAATCCAAGCCCTTAAAGGGAACTATACTCAAGCTAATTTTGCTTATCTTTTATAAGAGATGTCAGTTTCAAAATTCTCACCAAATACATTAATTGCTGTCAGCACACTGGATCTACAAGCCATTTCTGAAAATGCTGTATCTTTTTAAAAAATTAAATAAAACACAGCACATGGTCAATCTCAATTTCTGTTCTTTCTGATTCCTGTTCTTTGCACTCAATACTATATGCACACACATACATATCCCATTAAACATTTGCAATCTTATACTGAGAAATCCCTGAAGCAATGCATAAGTACATCTGCTCTTACAACTGTAAGAACTTTATTAAGGCATAGAATTTCTATAAACACCAAGTTTTTAATCTATATATACAGCTGCCTTAAATACTTGGGAAAAAAAAAACACCTCCACACAAATATAGTCACCACCTTGATATAAAATGCCATGCTCCTTTCTTCTTTCTTGAGATTCTTAACGCAGTAATAAATCTTGCTCACTGGAAATACTGACTTGTGTTTAGGAAGACATGTTTATCTGTCACCAGGCACTGCACAGCAGAGTTGTGGCTTCTTGATGACTACAGTCAGGAAGCTGAAAACCACTCCTAAATCACCAAGTTTGCATCATGTTCTACAAATAGTTATCCAGCAAGTTTTTGAAGCAGCTGAGGCATGAAGTGGCTGAGCTGTCAGAAAAAGCTGTTGTCTCTTATAACAGCCACTGTTCCGTAGGAACACAGTTGAAAATGCTGAGCTTCTATTCTTAAAAAAAAAAAAAAAAAAAAGTCACTGCAGTGATCCAACTAAGGAATTGCAGAGTAACAAGCCTTACATGTGTATCTGGCAAGGTCCTCAAAACAATCATTAAAAATGGAACACCGTTATACCCAAAAGACTATCTGATAGGGTCTAATCAGCAGTTTATGCACAGGAAGATCATGTCTCAGTCTATCACTATTTCTGGACATGTCAAACTAATTGATAAACAAGAGCAAGCGATACAACGTATGTGGACTTTCAAAGAACCTTCGGAAAGATGTCAAAGATTTCCAAACAGTCTGTTGTCTATGAAAAGCAAATGTTGCCACAGATAAAAACCACCCAAAGCACTGAACAAAATTTGGACTCAACATTCTTCACTGCAATCAGTTAATTGTATAATGAAGATTAACAGCAGCATCCAGATTGCACAGAGCAGCCTATTGATCACCTGATACCGGTGCCCAGAAGCTCCTTGGATCACACACCACTGGCCTGTAGCTCCTCCATTCAGTGCCAGTCCAAGGCAAAGAGCACACAAATCCCCATTCTCCTTCACACAGAAGCACCCTAATCCTGAAACCAAACAGACTAAATTTTCCTAGTCTGGTCTCTTTATGTTCCACTAGCTTTCACATACCTTAGCACTCTGTAGTGACAGAGGCAGACATTCAGGGCCTCATCCAGCACACAGTCCTAACAACTACCTTTTCAAAGGATGAGAGCATCCAGAAATCACAAATTCCAGGTAAGTATGCCAACCATCCGACTTTGACTAGAAAGATGAACACAGAAACTCACAATGTTATTGCTCATCAGGCCCTGACAGGATAGCTGTAGGGGTAACGGTATTTATTTGTAAGGGTAGCTTACAAATAAATAGAGATGCCCCACATTCCTGCTGGCTCCCAGAGCTCTAAACAGGGAACTTCAAGCAGAAGCAACCACCCCCTAAACACATGTCCACACAACTGATGGCAAAAATTAGGATAGCCCAGTAAGGTTCCATAAGGGTTTTAACAACTCTAAACCAGTATCACCACAGTACACCACCCTTAGTCACCAGCTTCCAGCCCCAGAGTCCATGGCACAGGAGACAGCTCCCAGGAACTGACTGCTGGGTCCACGAGCAGCTCTCACATGATTTACCTCCGCAGAGCTTCAGACCGTGCAATATGGTGAGCACTAATGGCACTGAGGCAGCTCTGACCGCAGCCACCTTGAGCACTCTGGATCTCTCCCTGTAAGCCTTCTCAATCACCATTAACACAGTTAATCTGGACTAATTAGGGCTATTTCCCCTCTCCTCCTCCTATTTGGACCAGTAGACTAGAGTTTTTATGAAGTACCGCCTAAATTAAGCTCTGAAATGGAGTGAAATGGAGCCCTGTCCTATTATTTCAAATTTTAAGCTTCTGTAAAAAGGTCTGGCAATGCTCACTGTATTTATCTTTTATACTTCAAAGAAGAAAAGAACACCTGAAGTAGTAACATTTCTAGACGACAATCTTAAGCTAGCAAAGTTTAAGAATATGTATGAACTTTAACAATGAATAGGCAAAATAAATAGAATTCAGTATAAACCACGCCAATGTTATCTGTAAGGGAAGGTGGGGGCAGTGAACTATGAACACCACTCAAAGACTTAAGAACGGGTATCTCAAATCCAGAAAGAAACTTTGGCAGCTCAGGGACCTCTTCCATCCAATATAATACAGTTGGAAGAACAGGGAGACCTGTATAAAAGAGGAATGACAAGGAAAACACTGCAGTACAGCTCTGCGATCAGCTGTGCAACCTGACTTGAAACACAGCTGTTTTATTGGGAGAAGAATATTAAAATACTGGGGGAGGTGTTCTGAGAAGGGCTATGAATTACCAACCACTTGAAAGACTCTCCTACTGAAACAGGCAACCACGAACAGAAAAATAAGGCATTATAATAAATTAAATGAGACTTTAAGGTATAAACAGAAAATATAGTCAAGAAAATAACAGCTTCCCAATAATACAGGCAACTTCATTCATTAACTGAGCCGAGAGGATAGCAAAGCCAAATTTTTAACAGAGAAATATCATATTACAACACATAAGTAGACTGTTAAACTCACTGCCACAGGAAGTCACTGAAGCCAAGATTTTACTCCCATTCGAAAAGAAAGCACCTATTTAAACATACAATAACAATAATAACAAGAGGGGAAAAAATAAACATACAGCTGAGGGAATCTCAAGCTTCATAATCCAGGATGCAAGAAGACATCCAGAGAGATCACTAGGCTGTATTCGGCCATCCAAACGCTCCCCTGAACCTGACCCCACAACGGCCAGAACCCAATACCAAGGAGAGTACGAGCCGCATACAGAACAAACTGTCCCTCAGACAGATCAACACGAAGAGTGTTTAGCTGCCAAGCCAGCATCTGCCAGCCACCTAAACCCCAAAAGCATCTGGCGCTGGCCAACTTCCAAAATGCAAGGCTTGCACGATTTCACGTTTGATGTGATATTGCTTTAATTTCTTCTCCCACTTTGCAGTTGTGTTTTATTTTTTAAGAACAGAACCACAAATTATTCGCAAATAGGAGTCCAATGCTTGGACTCATTCCAGAAAGCTATCTAGGCTCTTTGGAGTACATCTACCAAGACCACCTCAAATGAGCAAAGAATTAAATACTGAACATTATGTGTATTCCCAGCAGAAACCAATTCGGAAAAAATCCCCTTTACATGCATAAATTAAGAAATAAGAGAATAGTTCTACGAACTCCCTGATATCCTTCCCCTCAACTGAAAAAAAAAAATCCCCCAAAAAAAACCAAACCAAAAAAACCCACTACAAACACAAGCTGTATTTCCAAATTTCCTGACAACACAATGGGTATCTCTCTGTATGTATATGTCTTTGCTCTAACTTTGAAGCTGCTCTGAGATGGGGTTGGACCAGACTGATGACTTCCAATGACCCTTTCCTAAATTATTCTATGATTACATGTAGAGCATACCCAAACATAACAAAGCAATACCTTATAGCTCTAATTAGTATTAACTCTTTTTTCCCCTATGGCAATTTATTAAGCTCTTTGTGTTCTCCTTAAAAATTTGATCATAATTTCTTCAAATAGTTAACCATTCCCTCTGCACCCATCAAGAAGGACCTTTACAAATAACAGCACGGTAAACAGGGAGAAAACATGACATTTAAAGCTTTCAAAGTCAGTTATTTTTCACACCACCACCACCTGTCTTTGAGTAAGTGGTGGTCAATTGTCCTCGAACAGTCAGATGGAGCAGCACCTCTGACAGGTACCCCAATAGTTTTGTTTTGTTTCCTTCATAAAACAGAAAAATATTAGAGAAAAAACAGGCCTACCTTGCTCTGTGGGCAGAAGCAATTAAGTCTGCCTGCTCTTACCACTGTCCCACAGCTCCCTATTGTCCTGTTCCACCCCACCCATCATATTTTTCCTGCCCCCCACCCATCTTAACAACCATCCCAAGTGTTTGGCTGGGCTAGTAGCAGTAGGCTGCTGCTGATGGCTCAGAGCTTAGCACATAGACTGCCCAACAGTTGCTCACTTCTTGAAGAAGGGAAGGACTCAATTATGACTGCCTTTTTTGGGTGGGAATATTAATCTGGGTCACTACCTGTCAAAAGTTTTATAAAAATTTGTCACAGTGTAGGTACTTTAAGTCTTTTAGTTTCCACTAACTTCAGTTTCATCATCTGAGTAAGAAGTGACTCAAATGGGAGAAGACAGACAAAGAAAGCAATTGTACAAGCTTCGTGCCCTTAATAAGCCTCGCTAAAAATCCACATAAACTGTCCGATAATGAATCCATAAACAACACTGTTTATTATGAAAAGAACTTCCTCACAGACAAAGGAAAACCCAAACCCCAATCTTTGACTGTCATCACTCTCACTCACAGGTGTCTTGCAAAAATAAAAAAAATTCTTCAACAAAATTTCTACTAGAAGTAAGTAAAAGATAGATACATAGAAAAAGCCAAGGAAGACAGTATACGTAACTTCGAAGAATTAGGAAAGAAATAATGTCCACTGCTTTCCAGTGACCCCTGCCAGCTGTGACAGGAACAGCATTGTTCAAGAGCTGCTCCACCCCTCACTGCCTGGTCAACTGCCTCAAATGAGGTTGACTGGAATTCTTTAAGGCACCTATGTCCCCCTCCTAATACACACCAATACTCTGTTTCCTATTTCAAAACCTACAGGACTCTGATTTCTCCCAGAATTCACACCAATGCCTGGCAGCTATGGATACAGCTGAGATCAACTTTTTCAGACAAGCTGAGTTAACTCTGCTTTGGTAGAAATCCAGTACTACCAGAATACTTGAAATGCTCCACGGAGTTCCCAACAATTACTGACAACTTATTTGTATGTCACATTCCACACAACTCAAGAGGAAAAAATTAGAGTATAAACACTGAATTAAACCAACTAGGTTTCTGAGTTCTTTTTCTGGTGACTCAGGCTCATGTTTTATCCTTTGTAATATTTATATCCAGAATAAAAACATACACTGGCATTAAAACATAGCAACAGAACGTTTAACTGCACAAACATTCCACTTCGAACATGGATTGGGATCTTAAACACACAAGTTCCAAGCACTGCTCTCAACCTTCACCTTCAGAAATGAAAGTTGCTTGCAACTACTGTACAGTGGAGTCCGTCAAGGTGATGTGCGTACATACATTCATAAACACCTTACTGGAACAGAAATAAGACTTCTGAGAAAAGGATTATCCTTTCCAGGGAGTCACAAGTAAAGAGGCAAATCAAAGAAGATCACCAAAATCTTCAGAACTACAAAAATAGCCAAATGCATACAGCTATTTATAACCCAGAGATTTATTCACAGAACAATTTTAGCCTCTTAACCCCAGGGAAACAAAGTCTGATGCCAAGCACTAATGTATGTAACAGAAATACATCCTTCTGCCACTTACTGACCACTCAAAGTGCAGCTGAAGATATTGGGATTCACTTACTAGGATTAATAGGTTATTTCAAGTGATGCACTTCTCCCCGATAAAACAGATACCACCATCTGTTTAACATCATCAACAGGAAGATATAAGCAGACAAATTACTGATGACACACTGTATTTAGTTTCATTCCTATTACAGAACTCGTGTGTCCAAACTGTAAGACCAGCTGTATTTTCTGTAGAAACATTTCATCACAAAGAATTTCAGAACATTAATTAAAGTACTTTCAACAAGTCAGGTTTTCCAATTAATTACTTTTTCCACTTAATTATATGACAGATGGATAAGACACTGGCAAATTTGGAACAAAATGCAAGACTCGGCAGCATTACTTTTCAAGTGACCAATAACATGTAAAAGCGCTAAAAGGTAAAATACCAAGTTTCACTGAATCTGATACACCTAAGTAACATGCACTCAGAGGCTAGGTATGAAAAACAGAAGTAAAAGTAACAAACACCTGGACAGTTCTAGTACTGTGGAATAAATTTTCCCCAGCTCCTTTGTTTCTCACAGAAAAGACAAAAAATTAAACACCAAGAAAACGAATGCGACAGCAGAAACTTTAAGTGATGCTAAGCTACCTAACACTTTGATTCCCAAGCTGAAATAAGCTGTAGTCGGGTTGCCACTGTTTTAGGGTGGAAAAGGGGAAAAAAAAAAAGGGTGAAGAAAAAGAAAACATGAAAAGAAAAAGAAAACATGAACACATGTGAAACACAAGAACACTAGAGACGTGGTCGGAGACGAACACGAACATGCTGAAATTCAGGACCTTGAAAGGGAAGGAGGAAAGACATCCTATCACCTGACACAGGCACTGAGGCAGCTCACGGTACGTTCAAGCAGCTCAGCGGGGAGAAGGTGCCTCACAGCAGAGCCAGAGCGGGCAGGCAGAGCCCCAAGCACGGAAAGGGCCCCGGACCGTACCTGCACCTCTGCCGCCCGCACCGACGCCGGCGACGGAGGGCACGGCAGCCCGGGCACCGAAGGCTCCGGGACGGCGCGGCCGCTGCCCGGCCGGACCCGATGCGAGTCCGCGGCGCTGCGGGCAGGGG
>VZTD01001045.1:3698330-3836642 GCA_013397725.1 Rhagologus leucostigma
AGGCGCCCCTGTGGGGGCGGGGGCCGCTGTGACAGACAGCCCCCATCACCAATTGGCGACGGGGGCGGGGCTTCAGGCGGTGCCGACGCCGATCAGGAGGGGCGGCCCGAGCTCGAGGGGCGTCACCGACAGCTGAGGGGGAGGCGGGATTAACATGAGCGACGTCGCTGTTGCCCAATGACAATGGAGGGCGGCAGGACGCGCGTCCCCGCTGGCCAATAGCAGGTGCGGGGCGGGTGAGGGAGGCGGGCGGTTCCTTGAAGCGGAGCGGGCGGGGAGGGCCCGGCGCCCCGTCAGCTGAGCGCGGGCCCCGCGGACCGGGGGATGCGCCGAGATCTGCGGTAGGTGGCGGGGAACGAGGGGGGCTTCGGCCTTGGGGGCCTCCGGCACAGCCGGGGAAGCGGGGCCTGGTGGGACAAGGCCGTGAGGCCGAGAAAGGGGTCGAGTTTGTGAATACAAAGCTGTGTTTAGATGGGGTTTTAAACCAGGCCTACCGCAGTATTTCTTTATGAGTATTAAATCATACGTTCAGAATAGGCTCTAAAACGGTATTCAATCGAACTGGGATTCTGTTTAATATGGTTTCAGCATAATATGAATTTCAGGACTTTTTGGGCGATGTTCAAGGTTTAAATGTATAGGTTTATGTTATCATTACTACTGAGCTGAGTGTCATGTGTAAGTTGTCGTCCTCTTTATTTTTCCTTCTAAAAAGGAGAGAATTAGCTATCATAATATCCTCATCATGCAGATCATCCTAAGGTCAGTGATGTTCCTTGGATAGTTTCTCATCACTGAAAATTTTCACTCCCTAATTACATAGGTCCTATAATAGGAGTCAAGAGCTTTTTTATTTTCACACTATGACACCCCTTCAGTGTTCTCACTGGAGAGCCATTTCAGACCTGTAGCACAGCTGCATCCTTTTCCCAGTGTCACTCATCTTGTTGGGATAGCTGGGCTGTAGCAAAGAATCTCCCCATCATCTTTTTTTCATCATGAGATAATCAAATGCTGCATGTAATCAAACCCTTCATTGTTATGTCTGCTCTATACCCAGCTGTCAGCCTTTAAAATCTGGTAGCTTTCTTTACTTGGACTCTAAGATCTCAAAAGTATACTTGGATTTTCTTCAGTTTTCATCTAAAAATGCCTCTAAAACTGACTGGAGCCTTGCAGTCCTGCCCAATCTGGCAGTAACATCTGTTAGGTCAGAGAAAGGCAGCATAACTTCTTCCCATGCTGAATTTTCTGCCTGTGTTTTACAGTTGTTGCAAAGTGGTTCTTAGGAAACTGAAAGTATTTTCAAGTGAGCAACCTTCAAATTGAGTAGCCCCATGTAATACATCTTCAGTAGCTTTGTGTTTCCTCCAGAGACAGGTGATAGCACTTTCTTTGAGTATCTGATAACCTGATACTTGTAAGAGTGTTGAATTTCTTTTTTCCTTTCAGACCCAAGTTTCCAGTCTGTTTCTTTGGTTTCTGCTTTCTCCAGTTTGCTAATAAGACACTCTCCTTCCTGTAGTATTTGTAGCATTGATTTCTAGAACTGGTTTTGAAAAACATTCTTATGAAAAGAATGTTGAAACTTCATTTCAGATCATGACTCTTCACTTTAGCCACAAACTTGCACTTGAGAATATTGGAAGTGTTTTCAAAATACTCGAAATGCTTTAGGCTGGACACAGTAATTGTTCTGTAGTCCCCTGCCCTTGCCAGCAGGTTTAGGTTTATTTCTGTAACAAGAGCAAAACAATGCTATCTAAACCTCCTCCAATTTTTTTGTCTCCTTAACTCTCCAGTGCTGCTTCTGACCTTCACCTCTTCCCTAAGGAAGAGAAGGGTGAGGGTCTTGGTTCCACCCTGTCAGGAACTGGCTTTCACCAGATCCTTTAGTGATCTGAGCAGAACTGAGATTGTGAAAAGTAAAATTACAAAATCCTATTTTAAACTTTTTTTTTCCCTAGGTCAGCTCAGGGTACTGGCCTGCTTTGGGTCACACAACTTTCAGCTCCAACACAAAAGAGCGGATGCACTGACAGCAACTCCAATTTATATTATTTTAGGCAAAACTGCATCTTTTCCTTACAAGAAACCCCACTGCTATCCACTAAATCAAATCCATTCAAACTTTCAAACACAGATTGAACAAAATAGTAGATCTGTTGTATCAGAAGACACAGAATTGAACTGTAGGATGATTTTAGTGATGCACAAAATTGTTATCCCCTCACTGTAAGGTAGCAGGTCATCTCATAACCAGTTGAGACAGCAACTTTTACTCCCTCCTTCCAGTTGCAAAGCTTACCTGAGCACAGAATTTGTTCAACTTCCTAATCTGGCAAAAAACTATCCCAGTTAAAAAGCAAAAGGTCGCAGTAGATATCTGCTTGTTGGGTGAGTTTAGCAGCCATGATCAGGTGATGTTGTTGCGATCATTGATCGTAACACAGAGGAAGCAGCAGCAGCTCGTGGGCAGGGGCACTGAGGGCACAGAGGGGAAGCAGCTCTTGTCCTTCCCTCAGCATGTGGTGCTGAGGATTAGATGGTTCAGAACACAACATCTCACTTTCAGTAATTGAAATATTTCTGTAATCTGGAACAAATCAAAGCTCATTTTCTTATTTCAGATGAAAGACTATTAGTGTTCTAAAGGCAATTATTAAATTTTTTAAACTCAAATTTTTTAAATAACTAAAATACCTATTTCAGCACCATTTCACTGGTAAAAATTAGTTATTCATTTTTGTAGCATGAAATCTAAAAGAAGATCATAGTCCTTCACACTTCTGTTTTTTACACTTGTAGTGAAAGGTTTTTGGCAGATACAGTGGTAAAAACTTTCCAGTTAGGAATATAAAAACTTAACTTTCATGACTGTAGTGGAAGATGCATTTGTCTTGTTTTTATTTTGTCATGACTACAGAGAAATTTAAATATCCTACCCAGCCAATAAACCTGTCAGCCAGTGTCTGACACTTGAGATACCTGCCAGAAAGAAAACGTTATCTGTAGCTTTTAGTAATTTCAAGATTGCTGGCTGACAGAAAGCTGAGCAGTGCTCACTGCCTCAGTTTGAGCCCAGGTTACTTCAGCTGCAGCTCTGCAGACTGCAGGATCGCTCTGAGGGTTTTTGTGCTCCTTTGTGCTGGTTCACATTTTACTGTGGTTACTTTGTTACAGAGAGAGAATTGTTATGTTTTGTTTTCAAGTGTTAACTGTGAGTGCCTCAGTACTGGTGGAAAATGGATCTAAACATATTCTTAGCATTCAAAAATCCCTAAATTAGTCTTACAGCTTGTTTAGGATTAAAGTACAGTTTGTTTCACAGAACAAATTTAGATTAAGGCAGTTACACGGCTGACTTAAGGCACTTCAAGGCAGTGGTGGACTGGAACAAACACTGTTCAGCTGAGCATGGTATTTATGAAAGAAATGCTAGGCAGCAGTATGTGGGTGAGGTTAGGAGCGGGAAAGCAAGAGCAAGGAATTGGTCTCCTTTATGGGATATGCCTAATAGTGGTGTAGTGCGGTCTTTTGATGCCTTCCCTCCCCCTTTTGTTTTGTTAGGTTGTTGCTGACAGCGAAGGACTTCCTCTCAAAGCTGTTTAAATGAGAATGTCCCTGGCGCAAAGAGTGCTGCTGACATGGCTTTTTACATTACTCTTCCTGATCATGCTGGTGCTAAAGTTGGATGAGAAAGCACCGTGGAACTGGTTCCTCATTTTTATTCCAGTGTGGATATTTGATACCATTCTTCTAGTTATGTTAATTGTAAAAATGGCTGGACGGTGCAAGTCTGGCTTTGACCCTCGCAATGGCTCCCAGAACATGAAGAAGAAAGTCTGGTACCTCATTGCAATGCTGCTGAAATTGGCCTTCTGCCTCGCCCTGTGTGCGAAGCTGCAGCGATTCACCACCATGAAACTGGCCTATGTGTTCATCCCGCTCTGGGCCCTGCTGATTGGGGGCATGGTTGAACTTGGGTATAATATCTTCTATGTACGAAGAGACTAAGCTATGCCAGGATTTTCAGTGCCAAGATTGGCACCAAATTACTAGATTATTACCATTTTGCCATAAATTTGATCTTCAAACTAGAAAGCCAAATGAGTCAAGCTGGAGACTTAAGCTAATGCAGGCTGAAGACTGAAAGTAGACTTGTTCCATTTTTTTTATTTTAAAACTCACATATGCTCTTGTAAATAAAAGTATTTGTTCAACATAAGCTGTTCTAATATGATTACTATTATTTGTTACATGGAATAAGATACAGGTTCTTCATGTGCAGGTAGAAGACCTTCTCAAAGAAACCATAAATGTTCTACCCAGAGTATTCAGCACATTGAGTAATCCTAGGAAAGAGGACTAACATTTTCTGCTACTTAACTCTGTAAGTCAAGAAGTAACCAGTTAACAGTAAATTCCAGAAGGAGCTAAATTTGCTTTAAAAATCAGTAACAACTCACAGCAGCCAAATAAGAGCAAGAAAAGGAATAAAGTAATACACCTCTTTTTTTTGTTGTTTTTGGACAGTGAGATTCCACTACTAGTCTAAAAATAAGCACTGTTTTCTAAACTGCTGCAATAGCCCCTAACCAGTAGGTTAACCTTACGGAACACAGTTGGTAGCTGAGCTGTGGCAGCAGTCCTGAGATCCAGAGAAGAGGGAGACAATGGTGATTCCTTTCCAAGTGAGAAATCACCAGTGCTGCAAGAGACTGAAACGACAGGGTGAGTTCGGTACTGCATTTGTACCTGCCCAAAGTGGTACTTGAACATGACAGTTTTTAATGCCCAAGGATATTAAATTTTTGGGGGTGAAGCCTTGGCTTCATGGAGCACTGGCAAACTCAGATGTGAGTAAATGACCTTTTTCAGGTAACAAGTGAATAGGACTTCAGGAAAGAACTGGAACTACTAGTGTATTTTGTGGACTTCCAGGAGATACAGTAACACCAAATTCAAATGTAGCAGTTATCTGGGACATTATTAACATGCATGCTCAAAGTACTGGTCCATTTACAGTTCCTAGAGACTGAAGAACATGAAGTGAATGAAAAACAGTCTTGAGTAACAGGACATGCCTAGGCCGAAGTGTCTCACTAATAAAATTTTAATTATGTACATTCAACTGTACTTGTCTGTGGAAAAAATTATTCCTGAAGTGTTTGGATTTACTCTTGCTGTTCAATCACACAGATGTGGGTAAAAATACAGAGGAACCAGATTGTGGGAGACTGCTGAAAGAGCTTTATCTAAGAAAACAACATGTTCCATTGGAAGGCAATGAATCTCAATTCAGAATATCAGGTAACAAGTGATCTTTAAAATGAATTTAAGTCATATATACTTCAGAGTGGTTGACTGCCCTACCTTGCTAAAGGAGAAACCAGGAAAAGACAAAAGAATTCTAAACCGTCACTGTTGTTAAAAAAATGCAAAATATTTATAACCCCTTTATTTTTATTATAACAACACATCAGCTTTTACTAAGCAAACCCCTGTACCCAGCCCCAAATTATGTGCATCAGGTAATTTATGGGGAGTGCCTAGCAGGAACAGTTGTTTTTAGGAGGTGTATCGATGCATTGTGTAGTTCTGAAAAATACTTGATGGAAGGACCTTGCTATGTGTTTCAGGCTTTTTGCCCACTGATGTGAGGTTCCTGTGGAGAACTGACCTCCTTCAGTCTTGAGTGATTTTTCAAGTAAACCTGTGATTAGGATGAGCTGTGGGGAGAGGGGAAGAGTACATTCATCTCAGAACATGCTCTTAGAGCTGCTGGCTACAGGAGTTGCGAGAGCAAGCACACATGTGCACATGCCATGGGTACCTGTGTGTGGGATGGAGAGAACAGGCTTCATCTGCACATCCCACTCGGGTTCCCTTCTGCAAATGGGAACCAGGGCCACTGAGCCCCTGCCTGGAATGGAATGCCACTCCATGGCAGGCAGTCTAGACCTTGTGAATTTGTTATGGCTGCTTTTGGAATTTATGAAGAGTGTCTAAAGCCTGACCTCCAATTCAGGTAAACTTTGATGACCCACTTAATGAGCAGTGATATAAGTGTGTAACAAGCATTTAAGCACCTCAGACAAGATGATTTTATCTGCACACACACACACTTACCTGTGATAGGTATGGGACCAAGCATAAAACAATACCCATAGGCTTTCCCCATCTGATGATTCTTGCAGAATAAAAGTCCAAACCCCCTTGTTCAGAGGATGCCAAAGCACCCCCATGTTGCTCAGAAGAGCAGAGCAGCTTTCCTCAGCCAAGCTGATGATGGTAATTGATCATTATAGTATAAAACAAAAGATGGAACAATAAGAACTGGCTTCATTGGAACTTGGTGTATTATTAGCAAGATAGGCCATGAATGGTGACACTGCCCCCTTAATAAACCCCTTCTCTTCCACAGATGTAACAATTATCTGAAAGTTTGGCATCTCTAATTAACTAGAATCACACATGGTCCTTACAAATCTCTTTTTAATTGTTGCCTCTAATTCAACAGAAAAAGATCAGCAATTTCAGTTTTGGCTGTGGGTTTGGCTCTCTTTTCGGCCTTTTTTTTTTTAAAGGTTTACAAACCTTGAAATGAATGATTTGGAAAGCTGAAGCAGATGTTTCTTTCTGGTGTCATACAGAAGTCACACACAGCCAGCTGGAAGTGCTCAACTTTCCAAGTTCTTGTCCTTACAGAGAAACTTGGGCAAGAGCATATCTCTTTTGAGTATTTTGTATCATAATTGACCTGAACTGTGCTGAGATCTTTGTACAGAGTGTTGCTTCTCTGCCATATCAGAACTTCATTCAGAAGGATTTATGATAAAAAGTACACTATAGCCCACTGTGACCTTTCCACAAACTGCTCCAGGAATTAATTACATCTGTTCATAATTATGCTGTTCTCAAAGGCACTGGTCACAGCTTGGAAGTGGAACCAGTGCTCTTCACACATTTTCCTGAATTTACCAACTGATCTTCAGTAACAGGATAAAATGAGTGAAAAGCAGGCTTGCAGAAGGTGGCAAGGAAAAGGAGAGCTCCATGCTGAGTGATGGTTCACACTGATTTGTGATAAACAGGCACAAGGATGTTGTCTCAGCTCCCTGCAGAAGCTGATGGGGGGCAAAGGAGAGAACTTAGCCTTCAGAAGCTTTGTTTTAAACTCCAATTCACAAGCTTGCTGAAATGAACTGGTAGTATTTCTCTGTACTGATGATATATATTGGACATGGAGAGATACATGCCAATAATTTCTCTCTTCCCATCATTTGTAGAAGTTTGAACACTTCAGCATGCATTGCAGGCGAGTATCTGCTTTTGTCTCACTATGGAAAATACTCAATGCACATGTGTGGAAGGTCATGAAACTAAAATTTTCAATTGCCAATTCATACCGCTTTTCTTGAGTTGTCACCATTTTAGAACAGTATCCAGTTTTATGTTCTTTTCATACTTGAAAAATGCAGTTATGTGACATGTACATCCCTGCCTATAACAAAGTTTAACCTGAATGCTCTACGATCGTGTGCAGACACACACAAAATGCACTGCCAGGCACAGAGGGCAGTATCAAAGACTGAACTAGCACAGGACAGAGGTACACAACCATTTGAGATATGTATCATCAGTATTATTTTCTGACATATCTGCATCACAGTACAGAAGCAAAATGTTTGCCTAACCTCATGAAAATTTTCACGTTTCCACAGTTTAAAAGTTGGGTAGCACAAAGTGGAATTGAAAGTGAAGATTATGAGATGCCCAGAAATACAGAATTTTAACATCAGGTGTTCCCTATTTTAACCTCAATATAATTTTGGGAATAAATAACATGGCTTTTCAGTAATAAAGCTCCTGAATAGCTGCATCCTGTAAGTTGTTTGAATTTAGTAGCATGGAAAACACAGCACTATCGTGTAACACATCACACTTTTTAATTAGGTTTGCAGTAAAAACAACTATGCTGAGTTGGGAAAAGAATGTTTGCACCTTTTCACTGTACCTTTACTGTTTTTTAAGGTTTTGATGGAGTTCATCTCCCATATGAGCCTTGTAGATGTGAATGGGCCTGGGTATCAACTTGCTGCTGAAAAGCATCAGGCTTTGAGAACTAAGGCAACTTAAGGAAGCTCTGCAGCTGGACCGCTAGAGTACTGTTCAATATAAATTCTGCATTTTCTCCTTGGACTTATGCTGAAGTGGGATAAAGAATAGGAAAACCTGCAACTCAGTGACACCACTCCCTTTGATCTGCCTTTCCTAATAAAACCAACATCCCAAGCAGACAAATATAAGAAACGTCTCCCTACAGCGCAGAACAACAGCATAAGAGCAAGAAACAGGGAAGCAATGAAAATGTGAGCTTAGTTCATCTGTGTTAATTTTTATCTCAGTGTTCCTTCTGAAGTTCATAAAGAAATCAATGCTAAAAGATTTTTTTAGTCTAAAAATTTCATTTCTGTGATTAACTAAAACTCTCAGTTGCTTCAACTCACATTGGCAAGTACCTGAGTGTTATTACTGCATGCTTAGGATAAAGATTTAGCAGTCTTGACTTACATTACATAGTCTCCCACACACAGGTCTAATTCTCAAGATTTTCATCTCCAGCCACCAGGAACAGCTTTCTCTGCTAACTGCCCCACTTTGTCTCAACACAACCGGATAAAAAAGCTCCCACAAACAGCACGGTCCTTAGAATACAGGCCTGAGCTGCATCCAACATGGCACCATCATTCCAGTGGATGGCAAATAAAATGATAAAACATAGTATCAAAATAGCTATTGAAAAATCAAACTTGATAAAAATAGAAGTTTAAACTGCTGTTTTAATCAATGTTTGTATCAGATAACTGTACACCAAATATTAAAGGACTATTTAGGACTAACACCCTCATCAGTAGGCTCATCTATCAGCATGACCAGAACAAGAGAAGATCAATGTTTAGCTGGCACTCAAGTACAGCAAGGCTTTAAAGCAGAGATAATATCAGCATCAAAGCACAGAGAAAAACAGTGGTTAGAATATAATACACTAAATTTGCAACGTCAGTATCCCTGATGATTCTAACAGAAACAGCAACCTAAATATTGTGAACTTAATCACTGCTCCTGAACAGAACACAAAATAACTTGCATTTTTAAGAAAAATGAAATGAGTGACTGATGGGAATCAGTTCCCCAAATATTCCCACATATGCTGCAAATTCAGTGGGATCTGCACAAAATATCAGTATCTTCTATACAATTTTAAAGTGCATTTCATCCGTTTAAGAAAGTAATAAAATATCAGCTGAACACAGTGACTCATAATCAAATAAAACATTCTCAACAGTCATTCACAGCAAAGCACAAAGCAGTGAAAATTTGTCCTTTCCATTTCCAGCTTGGATACATCCAGGGTAAGGTACAGGCGCTGCGCTGCCTAAACACAAGGCTCTCTACATACCTGACCACTAGAAGAAAATAAATAAAATGACACTTGAGAAGCTTGAAGAGTTCTTTGATCTCTTGATCCGAATCAGTACAGCTTTCAGCCTAGCAGGGTCATGTGGCAGTGTACTATCTCACAGCGGTTCATTTTGCCAATGAACAAGGAAAAATCATGGACTTATTTCGGTCAATTCAGCATCTTACTCACATGCAGATATTAGAAAACAGTCATTTTGATAAATGAATACCAGTCTTGTGTTTCTTGGAAGACTTACTCAATTTTCCAAATCTGTAATCTTCAGATCTCTTTCAAAGTATTCTACTATTTCAGATTTCCATTTCCTACATCTTTTGCAATTCCAACTTATTTACTGTGCACATGTATATCCACTTAAAAATCAACTTTATTTATCACCAATGAATTCTTTCATAGATGAAGAATTAAATCATCACCCTCTAAAATAACACTTTATTTCTAATACTAGATAGAACTAATATTTCAGTTAAAGTAGTATTGAAATATTTGCTATAGTAACAAGGAAGGGAAAATCTGCATGCCAGCAGTACCTGCAATGAAAATGTTCTTTCAGAGTCAATTTCCAGGCATTTGGAGGGCTGGGGGTGACACAACACTGAGTAACACTTGTATGTAACACATGAAGTCAGTCGCCAGTGAAATGCAAAAGATCTAGTAATATCAAAAGAAAGAAAAGCAGCTACTCCCTTGAAAGCTCTTGTAGCAACTGTAACAATGTGATTCTTTGCTAGACACAAATATGTACCAGGATCTAGGAAAACATCTAAATTTCTGTACATCATGTCATTAACTGGAACACCACTGCACATGCAGGGAGATAGGAACAGCATCAATGGCCTCGGGCAGATCTCTCCAATCTGCACAAGAATAAGGGCCAAGAGAGACAACTAAAACACTGGAGATTTCAGCCGAAATAACAAAGATTTATATATCACCAAAACCCAGAGAAGGGGCAAAAGCAATAAGCAAGGACTAATTTCAGTACAGCAGAATGCATGAAAGATTTATTGCTGAAGCAAAAGTCTGAAGATGAAGTTGTATGCAGCAGGAATAAAGGTTATAGCACAGGACTGAAGCAAGACCTTTGTCAGACTAATGAACAATTTGGGAGGTGAAATCCTCAGAAAAAGTACTCCCCTCTCAAAGGACAACCTCATTAAAATGAACATACCACAGGGAGAGGACAACACTTCTTTTAAATCTTTTCTGTAAAAAGTAAACAGTAATGCAGCCAGTCAGCCCAGACTGCAGACGCCTGTAAATGCAAAGGGAGCTCTGGCAGCCATTGATAATCCCAATATGGTTCAAATTCTGTCTGCAAGGAATTCTGCCTAGAGTGAGAATCTAGTCTGTCTCAAAAAAACAAAAGAATACATAAAAACTGCAAAAAAAAAACCTGCCACATTTTAAAATCTATTAAAATTCTGGAAGTGATAAGAAAAAATGGGTTGAAGATGTGGGCACTTTAGAAGCAAAATCTCAGAACTAAGAGATACCTGAGCAGAATTCAAGACCACATCACCCAAGACCACTGACCAGGTCTCTAAAACAAAACAAAGTTCTACTCCTAAGTGTAAAGTTGTATTTGCTAATCATTTTCAAAGATTTATTATTTCAGTCTGGACAGGGCCTATGCTGCAGAAAGTTGTCAGCTGTCCTGGGGGATATATGTCCACACTTCACCAAAATCTGACAGGTTACAAAAAATTACTTGAACCAGAATGAATGGTGGGCATATGCATGACCAGCGCACTGGCAAGATTTTTATTCTGAGTCAACTATATAGTTTGGGGAGTTTGTTTTGTGTGGTTTTTATTTTAAAAAGCAGTATCTGGCAAGGCTGGTTTTGCTAAAGCTGGAGCCCTCATCTATTCCACCTGGAGAGCTGCGTGCTTGGTGCAAACTACAACCTGCTGCTCTGCTCTGCTGCTGTTCTCCCATGGCCAGCACAAAGAACAGCAATGGAACCCATGTAACTGTATATGGATGTTCACAAAGCCAGAGATTACAGGTGGAAGCATTATTTCCAGATAATCCAGAAAACAAAGGGAGCTGAGACCACATTTCTACTATAAAACAGGCTCAGATTCTTACATGAACAAATTAATTTTTTCAAATCAGAATCTGCTAGAGCAATAACTTAACCACATCACACATGAATCATTTGCTCATGGCAAAGGGGAAAGCAAGATCCCTGAGGCTGAAAAACTTAGCCAGCATTAAAGAAAACAGTAGTAAGACTTAAGGATGTATTAGCCACATCCAAGACACTCACATTTCTATTGCTTCTCTAATACATAATTATGGCTATGTAGGAGTAATGTTTAGCAATTCAAATATTGATTTAATTAATAATTCCTTGACAGACCTATTTTAGATTAAACCAGTCAGGGCACTCATCTAATAAATAGCTGATTTTAGTGCCACCTGTGAGTATGCAGTAACATTTTAAAATTTAACAATCTATAAGCAAAAAAACATTTACAACAGAAGGACCTCAGGTAGTTTAATTGGACATCGCCTGAAAATCACATTGTTCTATTGCTACAAATGAAGCCAAAGCAACCATTAAGTGCATCAGAGTTTATAAACTGGGTACTTAAGGATGTACAACTTTCAAAAATGTTATACAGAAAAATCTTAACAAAAATCAGAGATACAGAGGGCTTTGGAAATAATAGGCCTTGGATCTGAAGTTTTACTTAGCTGAAGGACAGGCTGCAGGGCAGTTTACTGCTGTGTGCAGCTACCCAAGAGAGACATATCATTCAGCTGTGTTTGAACTACACAGGAAAACACTACACAGAGAATAAATAAGTTAAATTATAGAGTTACCAGATCAGATGCTAGCTAGCCTTGAAATCCTCTTTCCTCAGAACACAACTTAAAAGAATCCAGGCATTCCATAGGTGGGGAAAGAGGACACTGCTGTTATTTTCTTAATGAAACACCTTGTTTCCAAACTGTGACTCATGAGGAGCCTTCCTACTACACACATTGGCAAGCATCTTTATTGCCTGGCACATCAGCACAGGGAGCAATTCAAAACCAGGTATGTCTCTGTGAGTTACAGGTCACTGCCAAAACTGAGACCTTTTTAGCTTGGTAAGTAACCATTTAACTATTCTTGGTTTTAATTGTAGTCAGATAACAATTTTTTAATTTGAGGGGGTGGTTGCTTTTTTGGCTTGTTTTGTGGGTTTGTTGGGTTTTCAGCTGGGGTTTTTTTTACGTGAAATGAACTGTCTGAACTGTGTCCTGAGCAGGGCCAAGAGGCAAAGCCCAGGGGAGAGTTTGCTCCCTTGCACCAGCTCGTCTAGAGAGATGCAGGCAGGTATTGGTAGTGCTTGTGGAGCCCACTGCATGTCCAACTGCCCTCCACAACAGGGAGGACGGCTTGTCTCCCTGTTCCACATGAACATCTGACAGCAGGAGTTTGGGGAGTGCCTGGAACGAGCACCCGTAAGGAGTCGTGTGAAGGGAGGACTGATTCTGCCTTCTGACTAATCTGCATTTCAAAGATGCCTCAGCTCTATCTCAGTTTGCTACAGCTCCTCACCCACAAGGCATAAGGGCATCCTATGCATTAGTGCAGGTAGAAACATAACCACTTAGAGAGGCAGTTGAACTGAATTATTTTTTGCAGACCCAAAAATAAAACCAATCTGTTATTATGAACCTTTATTAAGCGGCCCACATTTCAGTATAAATCACACTAAAAAGATTTTTAAAAAAGATATTTACACTACAGTGCTGACACATTTAAAATGAAAAAATTGGTATAAATAAGCTCTATGGAAAAGCCTGGAATTGTCAAAAAGAATTCTGGCTCATCTTACAAAAAATATATATGTTAAATGTCAGCTCTACTCTAAAACCTACAACTCAAAATTATTTAAAGACCTCATTATGTTAAACCTGCAGTGTTTACAGTGCATCTGGCCCTAAGTGCTTTGATACTTCACAGTTATGGACAGGCACTGAGGAATGTTACAAAGCTACATAACTATTTTCTGTAACAGATGCGAAGACAAGTCACAAACTTGCCTCACAATTTATGATCTTTACATTATTACATCATTAAGTTTAAAAAGGAATTTAAAACCATATATACAAATTTAGCACAAAAAATCATCCTCTCTTTGTCCATGCAATTTTGGATATGATGAACTATGTTGTCTTGTATCATCTGGATGTACGTGACCTCCAGAGCCCAACTTGCCTTGTAAGTCCTTGTTACCAGGTTCAAATTTAGAATCCACTTCCAACTTCAGTGACGTCAACTCAACGTGATCCAGCCTAGCCTGAACATTCTGTCCCCCGACGTCATTAGGTGTCACTGTCTTTTCAGCAAGATCAACATTCATGGGTTCTTCTTTTACTCGGAAAGATGCAAGAGGTTCATGTTTTATTGGCAAAAACTCCTGCTGCAGGTACTTGGTCTGCAGAGCATCTGAAAATTTGGTGTCTTCGGAGGTATCTTTGCTCATGGTACAAATTCTGTCAGTCTGAAGTCCAACAACCGAAGACTTGGGGTCTGCAGAGGTCCCTGCTTCAACAGCACTTGCGTTTTGAGAGAGCTCTTCCTCTGAATGATAGAGCTTGAGCCGGATGTGCCAAGCCAAACTACACACAGCTGAAACTGTTTTGAACTGGTGCACAACATTCCTCGGTATGAAATAAATGTCATTATCAAATAACTGGATTCTGGCATATCGAATGCCTTCCCTTCGCAGCTGATTAAGTTTTGCATCATCAACCCACTGGACACACTGCAGGGAAAAAGTGGAGGAAAGGTGAAAACTCTGACTTAGTACTCAGAGGACACTGACCATTAGTTCTTAGCATGCTTACCTGTGAGAGTGGAGGCTCATGCAAGTCTAACTGCATTCGCTGAACTACCTCCAAGAAGTCCTCAGCATGAAAACAAATTACATCTTTGGTTATACGAGGCTGCTCAGACCTACAGAAGAGTAAGAAATGCACAGTCAGAGGCTGAAACTAACATGCTACAGAAAATAACAAAAAGTCTGCAAGCAAAGACAGAGCATATCATTTAACTTAAAAAACTCAACTCTAGCATAACCTACGTTTTTAAAGAAAAACATTGACCAAAATGGTTAATTCTAAAACACAACCTCATTAAACTGGTTAAACAAATTAGCTACAATTTCTTTGTAAGTGGAAGTAAAGGCAGCAATAAAAGGCCAACAAAACACACTATTTTTCATTTCTATTTTTAACTGACCTCTAGTCTGCCTTGATGCTGAAAGACAGCTACCCCAGATACACTGGGCTTACTCTGTCAGCAGTCCAACATGATGCACCCATCAGGTGCCTGAGCATGCCGCAGTCTGACTGGGAGCACTATGGCAACGACTGCTCGGCATCTCAAACACCTTGCTCAGAGCTAGGAGTAAAAGCTGAACCTACATTAAGCTGCCACAATGCCAGTAATCAGCCAATACTGGCACCCTCCACAAAATACCCCTTAAAAATACATCCCTATTTATGCTCACTAGAGAGAGCTACACCAGAGCAAAGTCTGAATTAGGCTTTGTCTCCAAATTGTTAGGAGAAACATCTCCTAAAGCATCTCTCCCAAAGAAATGCACACAATTTATACAGTTCCTCTGGAGACACTACCTAGGATCAGCTAACAAAAGGCAAAAGCAACTACAATCCTTATCATTTTCTGATCTTAAGCCCAAACTCTGTTCCTCACTGAAAACACATACAAAAAATCTCCACATATTTGCTTTTGAGGGATGTTTGCATTTTAAAAGGATTTTTTAATTTGAATTTGATGATACAAAGATTTCAGTTATAAAGGATAAAGCTCACATTGGAGTGGTTTTGCAAGGACAGTTTCTGAGCCAGAAAGAACCTGGCTGATGATTTCTTTCCCTCCTCCTCTGGAGTCCTCCGGAGCTGACGGAGTGCAGCACCTCCTCGGCCCACAGTGGGCACAGGCTGCGCGTCCAGGCGCTCCCCACGCATGCAGGGATTGAAACCAGGGATCAGAACCACGATCCACTGCCGTCCTCCTGCCTCTCCCACCTGCAGGGCTGGGCTGGCTCCTGCCACCTCTCCAGTACATCCCTCACCCCACTGCCACCCCTCCAAAACCTTGGTACAAGTCAGACCTAGGGGACCTGGGGAGCAGCTGATGCAGCAGAGCTGATACATTTCAGAAGCTAATAGATGTTCAAGAGCTCTTTTTTGAAAGCAAGATGAACACCTGTTTTTACATAAAGATATATATATGTCCTGTTATTACTGTTCTAGGAAGCTGGTAATGATGTACAGTTCATTCAGGCTTTTTAAACACAGGAGACATGTTTATTTTATTTAGGTCATGACCTCAATAAAAATAACCAGTCTGAGGCTATTTTCAGGAGGAAAAAAAATCCCAGATCAACTACTGAAAGTATGCTAGAGACAATTTTCAGACCACATATTTTACTTTCAATTTTACAATGATTAAAATGTGTCTCTATATTTTGATCTGTATACTCCCAAAGAGGATTTAAATACTGAAAGCAAAAAGCTTCAGAAAGACTTCTAATCAGCAATGTTAAAAACATTAGCTACATTAATCTACCTTTTATAATGCAGGTACTTATTTTTAAAATATGAATTTGTGTTTGGAGTCACCAGTATTTGTAAATGAAGTTAAGAATTAAAATTGATTGAAAAGAATATTTCGCACACTAAGAGAACTTCAATCCAGATCAATCCAGACCAATGTGTTTTCCCAGCAATGTGTTTTCCCAGTGTCTATTCTGGTTTATGCACTGTCATTCCTAGTCTCAGTCCATAAATATCTGTTCAAGAGAATGGATCACAAACTCTGTGCTGCAATTCTATCACAAAACACAACATTCCTTTTGCAAACAACTGAGAAAAAATACTGTCAGATAATTTTAAATTCTGCACTTGCAGATTCTATCTTTAGCACAACTTTGAGGTAGTATTTTGCGAAACCTTTAATTTAGAGGGTATCACGTACCCACCCCCAAGCAAAACTGTAGCACAGAAGTTCAGTTAATGTCCAAAAAGACATTAAATGAAAACAGAATGTAAGATAACTTCAGAGAAACCTACTTAAGCCTCTACTAGAGAACTGCTAGAACTGGTTTTGGCAGTATTTCTTTCCCTTAACCTCCTTCTTCAAAAGGATTGGATTCTTTTTGCTGAAACTTTCCAAAACAGATTCAAGACTAGAGGTTTTACTATTAATATTTCTGGCCTCATGCATAAACTCTGGCAATATATAACAAATTCCTATGATCATACAGAGAAGCACAACTTCAGTCTCTAGATCACAAGCTTGAAAGCTGCTTGCTGAAGCACAGGTTTCATTTTGCCAGCAACAATGCTACGAAGTGCCTTTTGCTGTCCCTGTAAAAAACCCACCCAAATTTTCCATGTAAAAATCTTCTAAACTTCCATAATTTAAAATTTCACAGGCATTTCAGAAGTTCTAAAGCTCACTTGGTATCATCTACGAAAATCGCATTAAGTAATCAGCATGATCACACCTGCATTTATCAGATTTCAGTGCAATCTTTAAAATGTTTGCTAGCAATAGTCAGAGTTCTGTAAATTGGAAATACTCAAAGCAATAAAAAGAATATCATAACACAGTATTTTACAAAATACCTCAAATCAAGATTCTGTCACACTTGGGAAAGGAAAAAAAAATCCTCTTCTTCAAAATACTATGTTTAGTTTCCATTTCTGTCCTCTAGCACCATAACCTGCTTTTTGCCTTTAAATAGTTCTGTTCCTGTCTGTTCTGAAAGACACCATTTATCCCACCTAGCATTAACATTCATCCCTATCAACTAGGAAATAAATCCCACTTTCTTTCAATCTACAGCAATTTATAAAGCTTTTTTCGCACTCTCAATCCATTTTTATGGATTTAGTTCAGGTAGCCCAGGAATTTCTTGATTTTCCCCTCATAGAAAGCATTATTTTTATATACATTATCTCATCACTAGAAAATATGCGTTTTTACTGCCATAGTGCCTTAATCACCCCAGAGTATCTCCAGCTTTTCGGGTTTGTTCAACTACTCAAACAGATTTAAAAAAAAGAAACAAAACAAAACTGAACAAAAATCAAAACTAGATTTTTCAAAACTTCCATTCATGTTGTTTCCTTTAAAATAAATCCACTCACAGATAACAAATTACGGCAAAATTAATACCTGAAATTATTTTAATGTGCTACGTTAATCAATGACGCTTCATTATCATAAGCATTGACTAGTTCTCATCATGTAAGTACACTGAAGTGGCTTTTCAAAATTACACAAAAGTGGAAAGAGAAAGCAGGAATTATCTTTTAGGCCAAATCAAGCCTGAAATACGTAACTTTTATTGTGTTGCTTGTGTTGTACATTTTACTCCTCTCCATACATCAGTCACAAATTTTTTATTCTGAATTAAAATATACATTTTCAGTCCTTACACTGAAGTGAAATGCTGGTATTTTTTTTTATTCCCCAAACCGAAGTACTTTCAAGTATGCTATAAAGCTATAGGATGAGAATGGGAAGCTCCCACACACTTAAATTACTATCAATTTAAATTCTTAATCTCCACAGACAGCCAAGTTTGGAGAGTAGGGTTTTGTTTGGTTTCTTTACTTCCTTTGCAAGTCCCTCTCTCAAATATGCAAAGTATAATCTAAAATACTCAGATCTACACAGTTATCTCAGCTCTTGCCCTGCTACCCCTGCTCAGTCTTAATTCACCTCAGCATCTCAGTCAGAGTAAGCAGGAAGTTGAAGGCTCCCACTGTCATCGACCTGAAGAGGAAGGAAACTGAAAACCTCAGAGCCCAAGAGACAAACACGTTATCATCTGAACAACCCAGTTCTTCCCCAATGACAATTATTCTACTTTCTGTGTCAATGAACTCGTGCACTGTAACACAAATTCACATAATTTCATCCAAAGAGAATTCACTCTTCTAATAGCTAGACAGACACAAAGACCAAAAGGTATTTATAGTGTTTACATATGCAAAGGTAACCTCCAAAACTAAGGTCATTCTCCAAGGTCTGAAGATCCTGAAAAATGACTCTTACATCTGGACCAGGAAGCCCATATAACCACATATGGGCTTTTTATTTGGTTAACATGTAAACAAGCTTCAAATGAGGCGCATTTCATTTCCTGAATCTCATACAGGAATTATAAAGACAGATTATAAAAGATTATAAAAAATATCACACAGCTTCCAACAGGATTCTTCCTAGGTGAGCCACCATAAATAAATCAGGGTTATAACAGCCATGACTAGGGAAGCAGAAGCCTAAGAATTCTGCTCATCTCCGGACAACACAAAGAACTGCCAGAAGGTCTCCATGTGCACCTGTGCAGCACTAACACCTCAGTCTCTATGCAACACTTTAAGCAAAACAAACTGAGAAGTGTTTTCACATCTAACATGACCTCAGTTACAGCAACTCAATTATAGCTATTGAACTGTCACTGCAAGGTACCCTTCTGGTTTCACCACACAGCAAAACCATATGCAAGCTAGCAGAGGGCAGACAAACACCTAATGCTCAGCCAGACTATGAAGTCTTCATTAAATCTTTAATCCTAGATTAACCTATTCTGCCCTCCCTCCCAGTTATAAATGGCAATTCAGGCAAACATTTTTCAGACACCTAGGTGAAGCCAATCAACACCTACCACTCTCCACAGTGCACAGCCTTCAACACTCCCACAGCAGCTGTGGTCTGTCGCTCAAAACCTTGTCCTATGTGATCCGCATGGGCTCGGGTCCGGTCTTCAAATAGCATTTCACGGGGTTCACTGGTTCGAGGTAGGTACTGCAAGTTTTTTATTTCATTGGTAGTTCTGCATAAGAAAAACAAGTAACAGCGATACAGAAATTTCTCTGAATTATCTCATTTCCATCATAGCCAATAGGACTGTGATGAACAATCCCTTCACTGAGAGCAAGAGTCAAACAAGGTAAACAGTAACATTTAGGTCAAATAAAAATGTAATGAGCTACGCAAAAAATCCCCGGAGGTCATAACACATCCACTCACATGTAACAACAAGGGTATCAATTCCAGTCTCATGGCATGTATCAGTAATTGAATGTGTGTACACATTTTCCTGAAGTTTTCACCTTAAATTTCTACTAAAGCTCCAAAAAGGACCAGCACCTTACTTGGCTAGACAGTAAAAATTAAAACAAAAAAATTCTGGATTCTTACATAACAAAACAACGGAAAAGTCTATTTGGAGATGAAGAGTTACAGAAATTTATATTAACATACAGTATCAAACAGTAAAAAGTTTGGGATAAAATGAATTCGTAAAAAAAAAATACTAACCAGACATTTACCAGTTAAAATAATTCAACTTACCTCTTCCTTTTGAAAGGTGACTTTGGCATGTCAGCCACAGGGATCATCTGTTCTCCTGGACGTACCCACATAATGGGACCATCATCACTGTCTTTACGACTCTCTAATTTTAAACTAGAAAGTGTTCCCCATGGCAGTGTACACTAATGGGAAATACAAGCCACAATTCTGAAGTGAATTACTTTAACAAACTTGTTAAAAGTAGCCTTTATCTCTCACAATGAAAACATGTATTAGAACACTCAATCATCTAAACAATATCACATACTCTCACTTTATTATAACGGCACTACACAGCATGTTGTCCCCCTTCTCCCAGCCCATCCCCTTCTGTCCTTACTTTTAAAAAGGGTGATTCCTCCAACATATCAAGGAATTCAGGGAAGTAATCCCCCACTTCCTCATCAACTGCTCCAACCAGGCTGATCTGTCTCATTGGGCCAGCTCTATATGTACCATGAGAGTATGTTCTTTTTACCTACAAGTAGAATATGACAACAAAAATTATACCAAGTCCTCTACTGTGCAAAATCTACATTCAGTGAACACCTTTAATCTCTATGCTTATGCTTTCTGACATTAGTCCTTCAGTCTTCTGCGTACTTAACATTATTATGAAGTCAATTACTACAAATTCAAAGACAGAAGATCTTATTAAACATCCATGACAATTTGTATTTTATTTTAACACCTGAAGGTAAACTGGAGTAACTATTTATTGCTTTTCAAGAAGTTAACATTCCAAACCAGTAACTGTAAAAAGATATCAATGCATGTTCTGCTCAGTTACTAGTCAATAAGGATTCTTACCTGGATTACTCAAGCCTAGCTGAATTTCTAACTTTTTCCTGCAACAGGCAGAACTCTTGAGTTACAAGTAATTTAACTCTTAACATTTCCTATGCTAATCATCCTCTCCAGTATGGTCTCTGTGCGAGCACATTAACTGGAGCAAATTACAACAGCGAACACAAGGCTCATAAAGAGTTTGTACAAAAAGCGAGACAATGATAGTCACTTCTTCATTTTTGCTGTGCTGTGTTAGCACATCTTGTGCTCCCTTCAGACTTTAAGAGCTGTAAAAGTCACTTCTCATAAGAAATCTTTTACTGTAAAATTTGAACAGAAACACATATTAAGTTTTTTTCAACAATCAGATCTGTTGTGATAGATCACCAAAATACTCAGGCATGAGATTGATGAGGATCACGTCCACTTAAGCTTCTGATTTCCTGTTTAACAGGCTGAGAGACACAGTGACATTATGAGATGAAAAGTGAAGAGATCATAACAGAGGAAAGAGCAGATGGATTACTGCATACACCAAGTAAGGCTCCTGTATGGCACCTCTAGACATTCTGCATCCAAAGCAAGAAAAGAAAAAAAGTGCAAGGAAAACAGTTAATGAAATACTGCTTAGCTATGGTCCTCACCCAATCAGACCACTAACATTCCTAGTAGTTATGGCAGTACAGAGGAGAATCAACAGCAGTTCCTGAAAATAAAACATGGAACAACACTGTGCCCTTCTGAGAAACGCAACTGATGTAACCAGATCTTTCCAGAAATGCAGAATCAAACACTGTTCAGATCATCACTCATTCCTCTCAGCAAAAGGAGGAAAGGCTAAATGTAAGATTTTACAAAGTGTCTTAGCTAATGCTACAGCAAGCCATCATAGACACACTGAAAAGAACAGTCCAGTAATATTCCCCTATTCCTCAAATCCTTAGTCATACATTCCTGCAGGGCTTTTTGCAGAGACAGCTGGTGATTCTGTGATAAAATATCACAAAACATTCATTTCGGCTAAATTGGCATCAGCTCAGTCCTCAGCTATATCTGCACTGGCACAAAGCATCAGGAGCTTGTACAAGTACAGCAATGAGCAAGGAAGAAACCTAAAACCCCTTTCTGAAGCTACAGACACCCACAAATTTTTGACACTTTATTAAAAAGCCTAACATGCAAAAGGATGTCTCTTCCACTGACATAAATAGCTTAGTATTCCACCACTCCAGCCCAGGATATTAAGATGCTGTTTTCATCTACATCCCTGATTAAAGAGAACCATTTTTCTGCCTTTTTCCATGCTTCCTTCTGCTACCTACTACCACTCTCCCAAGTAACAAGTCATTAGACGAGAGAAAATGGCCTGAAGTTGTGCCAATGGAGGTTTAGATTAGATATTAAAAATATTTCTTCACCAAAAAGGTTCTCAAGCACTGGAACAAGCTGCCCATGGAAACGATGGAGTCACCATCCCTAGGGGCATTTAAAAGACAAGTAGATGTGGAATTTAAGGACATGGTTTAGTGATGGATTTGGCAAGACTAAGTTAACAGTTGGGACTCTTAGAAAGGTCTTAAAGGTCTTTTCATCCTAAATCGTTTTATGATTCATACAGCGCATGATAAACTGGTTGTGAAACTACTCCCAGTGAAAACTCTAAAAATTCTCCTAAAAATACTAACTTAAAGCTTGGAAAAGCTGTGAAGCTTCCAGTTGGATCAACCCACCCATTTGGCTTATATACCACTAGGTGTTGGTAATGAAGCATAAAGTCAGCAAAGTATTTAGCTGCAGCATAATGCTTGCATTAAGAAAGATCAATTAAGATATTTTTCATTTGTTCCCAAAAAAGGACCATGCCATTGAAAGTTAAAACTGAAAAATGAACACAACTTTTTCAAGCATTGTTTGTCCAACCCCTGTCACCCCCAGCTCTCCTGGTCAACCACCCTTCCCTTGATCACGAGGCAGTACAATCACTTCTCAAGATCCACCTTAGGAGAAGAAATACCAACATGAATGCTAAAATAATGTCAAAGTTACAAATGATGAGTGGTTTCTTCTGGGACCATATTCAGAATCACATCATCGCAAATACAGAACAAAATGTTTGAGTGATTAAGAACTGTGTGGTGGCTTAACCCTGGGCAGCAGATACTGATCTTACAGTGCCTGCTCACGCACTTCCCACAAGGGTGAGACATGGGAGAGAACAGGAAAAGCAAGGAAATGTATGGGTCCAGATAAACACAGCTTATTCAGCGAAGACGAAACTGAAGAAGAAAAACCACCAAGAGGTGTTTTCCACCACTCACCAACCCTCACAAGCAGACTGATGCCCCAGCAGTCCCCAAGCAACAGGCACCTTCCAGCCAACCATCAGTCCCATCAGGATTTTTTGCTGAGCATGGTGTTATACGGCACAGAATACCTCCGCACTCAACTGGGACCAGCTGTCCCAACCATGTCCCCTCCCAGCTTCTTGCCCACCCCAGCCTACTCACCAGGGGGGTCCTGGAAGCCTTGACACTCTGCCACTGATGCTCAGCAATAGCCAAAACACCAGTGTGTTACCAACAGTTTTAGTCACAAACCCAAAACACAGTCCACAAAGAAAATTAACCCATCCAGACCCAGTATAAACAGGAAGTAAATCCATGCTGGTGACCAAAGGGGAAGATCTGCTCTCTCTTTTCCCTTCCTTCCTGATAGCATTAGGTCCTCTGAAGATGGACAGGGAGCAAGCCTAGGGAACTGATCTGAATTTAATCCAGGAATTACCTAAAAAATTTATCTATTTTTGAAAGTAATAAAAATTAAATAAAGACACAGGCCATAAATACTAATGCCTGGCCAGAAAGAACAAGAGAGAGTTTGAAAGATTAAGCAGTTGTGGGCAGTGAAAAGCAACTCCCATCATATCTCTTCTCTTAACTGGGTTGTAGCATCCTAAGCTCTAGTCTTAGAGCAGAAGTTGATGCTTAAACTACACTACCTTAGATCAGGTTAAAGACGTAGACAAGCGTACAAAAAAGTGAGGTCATTCTTAGCGGGGAGAACTAGCTAACTTTCACTCACTCCCAACTTAGACTGCTACTAAGTAACAGTGTGAAAACACCAAAACCTCCCATTGATGTTTGACAGATGACAAGCATAAAATTAATCCTATTAAAGGCAACAACCAAATAAATATAACCTATGGCATATTAGACAACAGCAACATTTTCCCTTCCTTTTACTGTCAGTATTCCTCATGGGAAGAGAAATAGATTCCTCTATGTATTTCTAAACACGCAAAACCAATATTGATGTACTAAAACCAGTACTTACTCATCAAATTCTATATTAAATAATGCACTGACCTCTAATGAAGTATTATGTATATATACACCTTCTATAAAGTAATCTTCACAGATGTAATTTCACAGCTTACAGTGTGACTAGGTTTTTAGAATTTTACTGACTTGCTCAAAACTGGAACAATTTAAATCCCTAATAAAAGGAGGAATCAACGACATGCTGCTCTTCTAGCACATGGTCAGGAATGAACATACACACAAACCACCAAGTACATGCAGTATAATACCACAGACAGGTAAAATAGACAGAAACATATAAAATAATAAATATGATATCCTAACTTTTTTCTTCTCATGTAGCTTACATTTGAAGTATGTCACCTAAAAACTCACAAAAGGAGACTGTGTCATTCTCTTGCATCACAGTAATGGAAAATTATGACAGTACAACCACCACATTAGTAAAACTTGAGAATTATCTGCTTCTGTGACTCACATGGCCTCAACTGATTTTTAATGCAATAGCAAATATTTTGACAGAAATGTCTTGGTGTCTAACAAGAATCTGAAGACTAAATGTGAAAATACACACACACACACATATAAAAATAACTGAAAATATATTTGAGCATTATCATCCTACAAATGGAAACATTTTAGACACTATATGTTAAAGATGTTTCCATTTTGTGTTTGAATAAGTCACAAAGTGGAAGGAACAATCCAGAGAAACCATGCATTTCAAGAGAGGAATTTAAAAAATGCAAACTCGGGCAAGTACCAACTGAATTCCTATTTTTGATATAGTAGGGCGTGGGTTGCTGTGAGGTTTGGGTGGAGGGGTTTGGGTTATTTTCAGTTGAGATTTTGTAATTAATTTAAAGGCTTAAATTTATTTCAATTTTTCACCTTTAAAACCAAGGAGGTCTGGAAAAACAGTCCTCAGAGAAAAAAAAACAGCCAACAACAAACAAAAATATTATCCACCAACAGAACCCAAAATAATTTCAAGAAACCCATAAAGTCCCACCAAAGACCAACAAAAAAAACACAAAGACATTACATCACCTAAGAATATGCAAGGACATTGAGGGAATAGAGGGTTTTGCTACACAAGTGCACAAGCAATGCACTTACACACTGGTACCTCAGAATGGAAAACATCTAATTTCACAGTTGGTGTTATCTCAAATGCTACAGCCATGAATAGGCCATTACCATTCCTGCTAATTTGATACATTTCAATAAAGTGCCCAAATGGTTTTCTGTTCCTTGCCAACTTTTTTCAAATCCTTAAATGCTTCCCTGTATTTCCAGTTTCAAATGGGAATCAACACTGAACAAATATTCATCAAAATTGCTCTGATTTTACAAATACTCATTAATCTGTTTGGCCGCTTTTTATTATTAAACCACATGTACCTCATATTCCTTCCTTTACCTTTTTTTCCTTTTTTAGATCAGGGTTTTGGTATCAGAATGGGATGTCTTGACAGTTCTGTCACTATCCAATTGTCATTAAAATCTTAATTTCAACAAATAATATTTCCCAATTGGAAGTTTCTGGAAATGCAATCCCAAGATTTTTACTGCATTTTTAGTTTCATCAGCATCCTTTTACCACTGTAGTTCATTTACCACCTGACATGTTTCATCCTGCAGCTGAAATCCTCAAATAATACTGTGGCTGGACAGAGGCTTTTAAAAGCAAAATGACTTTGCTTTTATTCTGAATTCCAGTGACACAAAAACAGTGAAGCAGTTGACAAAGAATTTTTAAAAATAAATAAAAAATTAAGGATAGCATCAATTGGATACCTTCAGGGAAAATGACATAGCAAAAGCAAAGTAACTACTATTGCTCTTGTAGCTCAGGCAGATCCAGGACAGGGTCAGTCTCAGATCCTGTCCGAGCTGCCAGTACAAACCTCCAGGGATTTATTTAGGTTTGGGTTTTGTCAATACAGACTATGGGACTAAAAAGAGTAGTACGAGACTGTCATCTCATATTTATTGGATGAAACTATCAAGAAGAAATCTAGACAGGCAACTGTTTTCTAAGTGGAAAACAAATGAGCACGTGTTGCAGATTTCTAATGCCATTCCCTGTGAACTCATTCTTTGTTCAATGGTATTCAGTAAGTGAAAACTTGTTGTGCTTCAAGACAGTATGTTGCCACCATCTATCAAAAAGTCTCTTAAATGTAGTCTTACAGATAAGTTTTTAAAACATGATTTTTTTTTAGATTTTTTTAGATAAAGAATCTTTTTAAAGATTTTTTAAGATGAATTTTCAAAAGAATCAATGTTTTTGGATTTTAAAAAAGAGAATGGGGCAATATATTTGCTTTAACAGAGATAAAATTTAATTTTTCACCATCCAGAAGGAGAAAACAAAAGTAGGCTTTATTTTGGAGGACTCGTAACAGCAAGCAGTTGCTAAAAAATGTTACATCTTTTTAATAACTAACCAAACATTTGACCAGCTTAAAAGCAAGATGCACATTCTACTGAAAACAAAGATTCTGCCCCTCTGCTCTGGTGAGACCCCACCTGCAGTGCTGCATCCAGCTCTGGGGCCCCAGCATAGGAAGGGCATCAACCTTTCGGAGCAAGTCCAGAGGAAGGCCATGAAGATGACGAGAGGGCTGAAGCACATCTCCTATGAAGACAGACTCTTCAGAGACAGACTGGAGTTGTTCAGCCTGGGGAAGAGGCTCCAGCGAGACCTTAGAACAACCTTCAAGTAACCTAAAGGGAACTACAAGAGAGCTGGAGAGGGATGGTGTACAAGGGCATGTAGTGACTGGACAAGGGAGAATGGCTTCAAACTGAAAGGCGGCAAGTTTAGATATTATAAAGAATTTCTTTGCTGTGAGGGTGCTGAGGCACTGGAACAGGTTGCCCAGAAAAGCTATGGATGGCCCATCCCTGGAAGTGCCCAAGGCCAGGCTGGATGGGGCTCTGAGCAACCTGGTCTAGTGGAAGGTACCCCTGCCCATGGCTGGAACTAGATGGTCTTTAGGGTCCCTTCCAACACAAACCACTCCATGATTCTAACTCAAAACCACAAAATGAGTTCTTCAAATCTTAAAGACAGTAACATGCCATCTTAAAAGAAACAGGTGTCAAGAGAAGATAGAGGAGCTAGAGACTATTTAACCTAATTCCAATTTCCAGAAAAAAACACTTAGCTGGATACAACCACCAACTACCTAGAGAATAAAATAGTAAGAACTAATAAACATGGTCATGTGAAAAAAAAAAGTCAAACTAACCTTTGTTTCTGTGACTGGATAGACTTTTTCAGAGGACCAGTAGACATCTTGACATAACGCATTATGTTCTAAAAACTGCTACAGAAACACGGTCTAGAAAGAGCAAACTGTGGGCAATTCTGTCTGTGCTCGTGTAACTATCTAATTTTTAGGCAGGCAGCAAGGATCCTTCCTTTGAACACAGTGTATCCTCATGAAACCCACGGGTATCACAACACTGCAAGTCCATTACAGGAAAGGATCAAAATTAACAAGATCTTGAAACTGGAGAGGGGATCTGAATGCAAAGGATATAATTAAGTTTAAACAAAAGCAAGAACTACACTCACATATATATTTAATGAACTGCATAAACATGAAAAGGGGAGTGACTCAATTAGCAGGAGCTGCTGCTACAGCAGATCACCAACTACTCTGAAAAAGGAAGAAATAGATAACTAAGAGCAATAATTTGCAAGACACTTGCAGCAATCTTCTCACAGTCCTTGACACCAACACACCAGGCAGACGCTGTTGATTTTTAGTACTGTATTTTAAGAAAAAATAAGGATGACTGAAGTGAGCATAAGGGGAGAACACTAAGACTAACAAGGGTATAACATAATTGTAGACTGAAATAACTCAAATTACTTTATCTAGGGAGAGGGAAAAAAGGAGCTGTTAAGCAATCTTCAAATACAGAGAGAACTGAAAGAAAAGGATAAATTGTTTGCCTTGTCCACTAAAGATCAGAATAAAAGGATAAAAGGACAAACAAGAGAAAAAAAAAGATTTTACAACAGATTTCTTTGGAAAGAGTGGAATCACCTTGAGATCTCTCACAAACACAGCAGACATGGACTTGTCAGATACGGCTTAAAAATAGTCTATCTTGCCTTGCAGCAGAGGAATTGTTTGGTACTGTGAATCATTTTACTTCATCTGTACTAAGAAACTGCCTCTGGGACAAGACAATAAAATCAATGCACTAAGCATTGTTCCAGTTAAACATCAACTGTGAGCTCTGGGGTTTCAGCCCAGCAATAAAAATTTACACTTGCCCAGCACAAGGAAAAAGTATTGAGTTCAAAATATTAACATTTCTCTCAACAGCACTATATGGCTTAAGTGATGTAAGCTGCAAGTAGGTGGCAAAAGTTGATTATTTACATTCTTTAAAATCCTCATAAGAACCTGACAAGGTTCATGGCTATCAGGTAACTGATGCAGCTGCTGCCATCTACACAGATGAGAGAGCCCAGGGAAGATGGAGCTACAAGACAGCTTTTCACCACCTGAAGGACTAACTTACTGGCTACAAGGATATCCAGACTAATTTCATTTAGCCCAGCTACAGAAACAGTCTAACTAAGCCTTACAGCCAGTTCACAAAGAGCTGTTCCACTAACGCAAAAACAATTTAAGGAGTACTCAGGCATAGGCCCAAGCTAGATGATGAAAAACTCCCCCAATTCTTCTCCCTGCAAAATTTAAAAGCTAACTCTCATTAGAAAGAACCAGTTCCAAATTTCTCTCTCCTGCACCTGCTGTAAATATTCTTACAAGTTTCTGTCCCTTATAATCTTCTAACAAGTAAAATTACATTACTCCTGTCTCACACAGGTGTATTTGGAAGGAAGCAGAAAGGAGTTACTTTTCAACTCTACAACTGTGTAAACTAAGTAAATTACTTGAGAGATGCAGACCTTCCAGGTAAGCTTAGGAGGATTCCAATTTTTACTTCAGCAACAGAATTTACTGTGAAATCGGCCTCTTGTCACAGAATTTGAGGACTTAAAAATATGCATTACTTAAAACCAAAAAATCCCAAACCCACATCTGTCACAAAACAGGAGGTGGAAAATTAGGTAGTACCAAAAGGACCAACTTGAAAAACAAAAACTGATAAAACACTCTATAATACTTTCCATTTCAGGCTTAGCTCAACATTCTTTCTCCTTTTTATAATACTTGTTTAGATCTTTTTAAATACTTATATTTGTCAGACTGATTACATGTGTTACATGAGCTCTGAGAAACCACTGAAGAACCTCTTGTACCAAAGTAAGCTTCATTTTAGTGTTTTAGTTAAAATTAGCAAAGGAATACCCAAGTTTCTTAAAGCTGATGAAGTCCAAGATACACACTCAAAGCAGATTTGATAAAATCAACTTCCTACTTAGACCTCAGAAAACAACTCGTTCCTCAACTGATGCTATACAACAACCACTAGACATTGCTCAGGCTGCTCAGGACAAGGGACACCACAGCACAAAGCCTGGGCAATGCAGGAACAGAAAACTAAATACATTTAAAGTTTCTTCAAAATATACTGCAACAGGATATTAGAATCCCTTGAAAAGTTTCACAAAGAACTTAGTGAGACAGGAGAATGTTCTCAATCTGCACAAATCGTAACAAGTCAGAACAGAGAATACAAAGCTAACAAAACATTTCAACTGGAGCAGACCACGTGAAAAAAAAAAAAAATAAGCAGCCAAAGTAAGACAAAAATAAGAAAACCATAAGGAAAAATGGAATCAATAACTAGGTAACCAAGATATTGACTTAAATATTCCAGGAAACAGGAATCCTGCACAGATGATGATTTAAGTCTGATGTTTGCCTGTACATGTTATTTCTACACCATATACCCCTTAGTCAGCAAAAATACAAGGAGACAAGCATTTTCTTTCAAGCAACCAAATTGAGAAGTGATAAAATGCCATGAAAACTAAGGAAAAAAATGAAGGAACACAAAGGAAAAGAAGATACCAGAACTAAACCTCCAGCCAAGCAAAATATGGCTTAGAAGACAGACCATGGAGCTGATCAGTTGAATGCTGTAATTATACAGTTTGGCTTCTTTCATCCACCACAGCCTCTCTCTGTTGCTCCTTCACTCACACAAAAATGGAGAATTACGATTTCAACCCCAACAAACACAGGACTGGTTTAACTACAGATATTGATGTTACTATTTTAATACCAATTTAATCTATCCATTTAATAAAATAATTCTATTATAATTCACAACAATAATATTTGGGCTTTTCTTAACTATTTCTTTAGGGCAGGTACTAGCACACAGCTATTCCTGCGTTAATGCTATCCAAGGCAACCTGATTTCAGGAATATATTTACAAGGACAGATCCAGCTTTCCTTACATAAAATAGCCAAAGACAGAACAGCTCTGCAGAGGTGCCCATATTATGTTCCGTGATTTTTATTACTAATGATTCAGTGTACATAATCAAGAAAAACACGGAATGTTTTTCTACTGCCATGGAACATGAATATTCTGTGACTGCAGTTCACAGAATATTCATATTCCATGGCAGTAGATATTTTCTCAGCCAGCACTGCAAACGTTCTCTTGCAGCAACATTTTAGTTCTGCATATCTTTGTGGATAACACATCTGAAATTTGTCAATACATCGAAGTGTTCTATGCAAATGTTTATGCAACCAAAGGAAAAAAAAGCATGTTTTTCACGAAGAAGATGACAGTGTAACTTATACTTGAACTCTTTGCAATTGTCTCAAAAGTGAAGACTAAAACAGTTTAAAGCTGACCTATACAACATCTAAATTCACAAATAAGAGAGTTAAAAGGGTAATTGTGAAATAAAGTTGATACAATTAAAAACAGGATTGAGTTTCTTCATAAGTCGTTTCATACTCACCGTAGGGGCTTTTTGCAATAACCTCATCATCAAGGTAAAAATCGAACACAGTTTTTTCTTCCTGAAAACCAGTACTATAAACAATTTCTGTGCAACAAAAATGTATTTTCTACAGCAAGTTAATAAACAGCAGAGGTGATGTTTAATCAGTAGCTGTTGTTAAGAGAGTATACAGTCATTTCTCTCCAAAAAATTTAAAATAAAAAAATACTCAAAAGCTGCCACTCAGTCTGCCATTTAAGAGCTTTCCAGAGGATCCAAATAAGTGAGGAGAAATGCAAAGGGCTAAGGACCAAATCATTAGCCATATTAACCTCCAAGTTCTCCTTAAAGGATGGATTTAGAAAACCCAAACTACAAATGCAGCTAATTTATCCGAGCCCTGCACAAGTTTTTATGTATAACATTGTATTAAAGCATTTCAGTTTCATGACAAAGTTCGTACAGATAAACTACAGTTCAGACACCAAGAAAACCACAGCTAAACCATTTTAACCCTCCAAAACTCATGATTAAACTTCAGCTGCAGACACAAATCCAAAGAAACCTACGCACACAAGCATGCAAACACTTCCCCTGCCCCCAAAAATCCAATTTTACGTCTCAGTTAACAATTTTATGTCTCTTCTCATCTTCAATACCGCAGAAATGACTTAAAGAAATTCCTTGTTTCTGTGTCATCCACATAGCACAGCTAAGAGCAACTACTCTAAAAAAAACCCATTCACAGTTGTTTGAAACAATTATATGACTTTAGAAAGTAAAATGCATAACCTCTTACCTGAGCATGAAAATTTGACATAGTCGTTGTCTCTATATCTTTCTTTCCCAAAATCTCCATTTTCACTGGTGAATTGGGAAAATTAAATGAAAAGTAGTCTAAAAAGTCAGGTAAATAAGTAGCTGCCCCATGAACAATACCCATTACATAGTAAGCTGCACAGTTTTCATTTTCACTAAACACCAGACCCACAAACTCTTCTGCAAATCTCTCCATCTCCACAGGAGACAAGTGGGAGAGTTCATTACTGTAGGCATGGATAACTGATGCACCTCCGTTAGGCTGGTGCTCAATATGAATCAGCTGTTTGAACTCCAATGTGTCCAACCTTTTGAGTTTATTTTGAACCCGTGGCTCCTTTAACGAGACAAATGGAAACTCACTGTTCTCTGGTATCTTGGACTCACAGTCCTTCTTGGGATCCATATTTTTCCCATTGAAATCCTTAAGACGATCATCTATGATGCCTTTGGCTTCTTGATCCTCAATATCAGAAACCAATCCTGAACAGATGGTCTGAATGGATTTGCTGTACATTTTTGGACGCTTCCTCTTCTCATTCTCTTTATGTTTCTTTTTCTTTTTCTTCTTAACTTTTTTAATCTGTAGCTCTTCTGCATTGGTTTTTGGTTTTTCCTTCCCACCTGTTGAGAGTTAAGAAAAAAATAAGAATGTTTTTATCCAAAATATGTATTTAAAGATTGGGATTCAAAGTCACCAAAACCCTCACCATGGCACAAAAAGACCAGAGACCAAAAGCAAGGGTCAATATTGTGTATGCTACCAGAAGTGAGGAGGGTAAGAGACACCTGCCACAGTCATATTGCAACTGATAAATAAGCTGAGACAAGGGAAAGACACCACAATAACCCAAGTCTCCCAAGGCTGCTTTCATGATGAGTCACAGTCCATCATTCCCTTTAACTGGTCATTAGCAGTTACTGTCCCAGAAAGTCCAGACACATCACAGGACAGCTGTCCAACACTGCCAAAGAAGAAAATTACAAACCATCCCTGGATATGAACCTGCAGCAGCAAGCTGCTGTCAAAGAGAAACCACTGCCAGAACCGACCTTGTCTGATGGGCTTTACCTGGTTATTCTTTCACTCAAACTAGATAAACTTTGTTGAAGAAATACATGTGGAAACATCTGAAAACTGACCCCAAACATATTAAAAAATAAATAAAATTAAAACAAAAGACACATTACAGAAAATGCTCACAAACCAGAAACTAGTTTCAAGTTCACATAATATGCAAGCTGAAGCGAAAACAAACTGTAATGTCCTAAAGGCAGTCATTATTCACTGGGGGATAACATATTCAAGTGATTCCCAAGGTAAACGTTCTCACTTGTTTTAAACAAGTGAGGGGTATTTTCTTGCAAGTAATAGAAGTGGTAGCCAAAAAAACTTCTAGCACTACACTGCCCTAAGATCAAGCAGTCAAGATGATTTAGCACATAGTAAAATCAAGTTTGTGGATATGTTTCAGCACAAAATTATATTCACACCTAGCGATTCAAGACCAGCATGTTCAAACACAGAAGCTTAGAAGTTTAAAAATTGTGTATTTCATTGCAAGACTAAGTAACCTGAAATTCACAAGAGTTAAATTAGCCAGTCTCTACTACTATGTTGCAGTAGACTATTTTCAGCTTGCCATCCTCAGCCCAAGTAACTCACAAGTGCCCTTTGAAAACAAAAAAAAAACCCAAATGAAAAAGGGGACCACAACTGTTGGTGCATGGAGTCACAAATTCTTGCTGATGATTAAGAGGCTGGACACGGAAGATGCAGATACTGGAAAGGAGAAAAAGCAATTAAGACATTTGTCTCTGAGCCTCTAGAGGTTTGTAACAGCAGCTAAATACCTCTGGGATTCCTGAAGCGGAGGCAGAGTTAGTTATCTCCCTGGATTCTGTTTTCCCACAGAAAGGGGTAGAAGTGCCCTGAGGTCACCTCATTTCTTATTTAGCCCAAAAAAGGAAATGGGCTCTAGGATTTCTTAACCTAATCCACACAGTTAATAACTACAAAGACTCCCTTCACTCAGAATCAAATTTAACACGGCAAATTCTCTGAACACAATTTCACTCTTAGCTAAGTTCAACTGCCAAAAGGCAGAGTATCCTCATGGAAGTCTGTCCTTTCTTAGGCTAAATTTGATGTAAACCCAGCATCAAACCTCTGCAACAGGACTGCTTCATCTGGTAGATGCAATATTCACCACTTCTTTGTTAATATGTTCTTTCTGAAAGACCAGAGTCTTTAACTCTAGCGGGCATGAAAAGACCAGGAAGAGCAGCAACACATGTACAACAACTAAGTATCTCAACCTTAGAGGAATCCTGAAAATAATTCATTCAGGGTGGCAGGGTACTTGAGTGAAATGTCATCACCTGACAAAAATCACCTACTGCTCACGTTCTGGGGTATTGTAATGGTGTCATTACAGCACCAGCTCCAGTCAGGGGGAAATAAAAACAAAGAAATGGTCTGTGACAGTGGGAAGTTACGTATTGCAGGCTTTGAAATCTCAGCACAAATCTCAAAATACAGACTCAGACATTTTTCCACTCCTCCTGACTGCAGGAATACATAACCAGAAAGCATCCACGAATATACAGGTATTGCAAACTCTTAAAAATGCTTTAAGTTAGCATTTAAAAATTGTTTCACCCTAAATATGAAAATTTTTTGCTATACTGATGGATATCACAAAGAAGCCAAGCATTCTGCAGATATTATATTAGTTTGAATATACAAACTATGGAGTTATAGCACCAAATGCTGGAGGCAAGGTGATGCAGGGGGAAGCAGAAGTTACCTGGCAACCCCCTTCACTTGTTTTCAAATGGAACTCAGATTTTTGTTGAAACTAGTCACTCAGATCTGGGACTTCATGTATGGCAGGGAAAGGATGGAAATTCACTAGGTTTCAATCAGAGTAATATAAATGGCAACAAACTTCAAAGGAAGAAACTATCTGCTGTGGTAAGAGCCAAATTGCTCTCTCCTACTTGAGTATGTCTGTAATCATCAAAGAAAATCCTAAGACAACTGAAGATCACCATCTCTATGTTCCTGCTGAACATCCAGCTATTAAACTTCATTCCATCATTACTAGCTGAAATGTAAAGTACTTATATAAAAGATGGGTATGAATCTGTATCTGTGCAAAACAACTGACTTCCATTCCCACAGTACAAGAAGGAAGATGATCTGATTTCCCCTTGCCATCTGTCCCATTCCCTTTGATTTGATCTTCTGAGAAGTTTTAGGAACAATCAACTTCATTCAACTGCTCCCGTAACATTTGGTGGCTGTTTATTTAATCCATCACTTTATGTATTTCAAGGATGCAGCTATGCAATAAAATTTAAAAAACCAACCAAATAAACAAAAAAATTCCACTATTAAATAACAAAACAGGCCTCCTTATAGAGGTGGTCAATGCCCCAAGGCAGTCAGTGTTTAAGAGGCATTTGGACCATTCTCTTAACAACATGGTTTAACTCTTGAAGTTAGCCTTGAAGTGATTGGGCAGTTGAACTGGATGATCATTGTAGGTCCCTTTCAACTGAAATAGTTGATTTATTCTAATCATAAGTGAGTACCACTCAAAAGAGCACAGCCATGGTCTTGAAAGTAGTGGTGCGTTTAGACAAACAGCACAGATGGAATGTAAATCAATCTCAAATTACACAAAGTTCACATGAACATATCCAAAAAGGTTTGTCTTCAAAACCAGTTATAAAAGTACATTTTATTTAATTTGGTTTACATCTATGGAAGCACTTAAAACCTTAGAAGGAATTACACTAAGACATTTTCTAAGTGAAGAACATTTATCATTCCCTCTGTTTGTTTTCACACCATCTCTACGAAACCTTCAGAAGAGATAAAAGTTTTTAACCAGAGGATTAAAATAATTCTTTTCCAGGCATATAAAAGAAATTTTCTGCTCAGCTTTAAATACATTGATTTCAATATAGACTGTTTTTACTTCTGAACACAAGATAAAAGGGTTATGCTATTTACATATATATTAACTATTACAATTCGTCACTGCACACTTTCTCAAATCACACTAAGTTGCAAAAACGATGCACACAATTTGGAACAGGATAAATATTTGCCTGCAGCCTCTCACTTCTGAGCACAACACTCTTCCACAGAACTTCTTGGGTCTCTATATATACAAAGGATGGAACTGAGATCAGTTTTAACTCTGAAACACTTGGAAGCCAAGAAAGCAACAATCATTGAAGGAACAAAAGGCTGTATAACAAAAAAAACCACCAGGAGATCTATACTGGAAGGTAGCAGGGCCCCCTCTGAACTACTACTTGCAACTGAAAGAGAAAAATGCTAAGTGTTCATCCTTGGGAGACGAAACATGAATCTCTTATTCAAGGGTCTGAGCTACTGATGCCACTGAAGTGGAGAAAAGCCTTAAAACACAGAAATCAGAAGATAGATAGGATTCCAAACGGGTTTTTTTTCAAAACATTACTAGAATTAAAGACTTTGAAAAAACCTGCATACCGACAAGAGTAAAACTCAGTTCTCTAAAACCACTTCAAGCAGGACTTAGGTAACATAACTTCAAAAACTGCTTAGTTGTTTTGAGCTTTTTTTAAATTCACACGAGTTTTGCTACTGCATACACAAGACAAATTCTGTCAAAAACTCCATTTCCCCACTGGCAGCAAATGATATACACACAGAAAACTACTTTTAGATACTTCATACACCATATTGCAAAGAAAAAACATTTTAAAATTAAACTGTATATTGGAAGACTGAAAAAATGTGACATTCTTAATTATTAGTTCAGCCTTGAAATGGTAAGATACAGCTGAGCAATGTATGAGCTCAATGCCAGATGATCTGACCCCCCACTCTCCTCTGTCACTGCTCCTGGCACACGGTCCTGCACCACTGCTGCTACTGACAGATGCTCATCTATTGCACAGTAACTTAATGGCTCAGCAGAAAACCATTCATTCTGCTGCTGGATTAGTGAACTGGTTCACAGCACTGTCAGACAGGAACTGAAGCATACAGACCACCGGGAGCAGGACACAAGAGGTCCCAGAACCCACCCCTCCTCAGGGCAGAAAACCACCTGGTCTGCTTAGCTACCCTGTTCCTCCACACATTCTCTGTCCACCCCAGCACTGAGAAAAGCTGAATTTTAAATGGTGAAAAAAAAAAAAAGTCCCACCATATCACGCAACAGTACATATATGAGACAGGATCAATTTCCTAGCAAACCTTAATAGAAATTTTTGTAACCTGAACACCTGAACTTTTCAATTTAACAAAGAATTTATAAAATTTACCTTTTAAAGGTAAAATTTTAGTTCATTTAACTGTAATATGGATCAGTCTGCAATTTCCTCCATCCGTCCTCTTACAATGGGTGCGGGTGGTGCTTGCTCTCCATATTGCTTTGACAACTGTATATGCCCAATTTTAGAGTATTTATGTTCAATTATATCAGTGTACAGACAGTTCTCCTGAAGAATACAGACATAGAATGAAAAACCAATTTCTAGAAGTAAATAATATTTCTCAGTAAAGCTTGAATAGAATGTGACAGATAGAGAAGGAAGCACATTTCTAGTCCAAGCTTTCTGCTCTGATGAATTTCAAAGATCCACTCTGAAGTAGATGTTTAAAGCTTCTCAGAAGCTGCAAATACTTCAAGAGCAAAAGGAGTTAGCTTGCTGGAATACTGGAACTGCTATCAGCAATGCCCACTAAATACTTTCTTCTTTTTCTTCTTCTACATTAGCTGTAGAGAGGAGCAGAAACACACTCATTCAGTCACTCTTCTGATGCATATATCAAAATACTTTGAAGTAAAATGCGCTGCTTCTTCCAAAACCAGTAACGCTGCTTCAACGCTTGGCTAACAGACACCAAGAAAGAACAGCGGCTTTCCACATCTCTCTAGGGCAGTAATCGAGTTGCCCCAGAGCAGACATACAGAATTTGGTGAAAACATAAATAAGCAATCCAAAAGTTTAAATTATGATCCCAACACAAGGCTGAGATATCCAAACTAGTTTGTTTTAAGCCAAATTTGGGAACAGCACTTGATGAAAGCTAACTGGATTCACCTCTTGCTGCTGAGGCACACACTCGCAACCCAGAACTTTCAAGACAGGTGTTTCAGAGTCTTTACCAGTACACACAATACAGGTGTGTACATACATACATACGACTCTTGGAATCTAATTTCACCCATTTTGAAGTGCATGGCATCTTTGTCTCTGTGTGTCTGTCCTGAGATCCATTTAGACACAACAGGTACTGAAGCACCTACAAACAAAAAGCTTTTTCCACCACATGGAAACATTAGACAGAAGTTAACAATTTTCAATTGTATTGAAAACATTTTATTTAATGTGACTCAGAGAACTGCTCTAGGACCCCAAGAATGAGAAATAACAGGCACAGAGGTGGGTAGAAAAACCCTCAGCATTCACATTTACAGGAACTTCCCCCTTGATCTGTTGTTAAAAAGTAGACAGAGCTCACACTTTACTGGACTGTAAAAAAAAAAAAGAACAGCTTCTGCTCTTATTTGGTTTAGCAGTATCTGCACAAGGATGGAGTTACAAAATTTGCACTGTATCATTCAAGAAATCAGAAGAATGAAAGTTATGTTCATTCTGTTCATGCATGCACATACTCAGCAGTATCAGAACTACTGCTAAACAACTTTTAACCATCTTCTAGGCACCAAGCCTTACATACCATAAACAGAAAAATAATTCTTGCATGCACACATCTATAGGAATCGTAGATCTTTCAAGGTAACTCAGCGCACTTTATTTTTTTGTGGTGCCACAATATCCCTGTCACCATGAATGACATGGGACTTACTACTAAGGACTGATACTCAAAACTGTTCAAATTTTATGCAAATAATCCAATGCTCTGTTATTACAAGATGACATATACTTGTAATTTAAAGTGATGCTAGACAGCCTAAACTCTGGTTAGTTAATTACAGACACCTTCCAAATGTAAGTTTTTGCAAGAAGTCAGACATTACCTGAAGTTCATTTTATGTTGTGTTTCGTCTATTTGTTGTGTTTCATCATTTGATCTGAACTTTTAAATAACAAGAGGCCATGAAGTCAAATACTTTATTCAGTTATTTCAACCAAAGCAGTTGTTTCTCAACTTTAAGATCAGCCACAATTATTTGGGGGGGGACTTTAGACATTTCAAAACAAAAGCCAAAAATTAGTAACACTAAACTGTTTGTTTCCCACAGTTTTCTAGCTGACAGCTGGTAGCAGGAAGGCACAAACATTTTTAACAGCAGCCAGTAATTAAAATAAGTTTTCACTTCCTTACTTTAGGAGAGCCCAGTCACCAAAATTTAACATTTTCACTTTTCATTGATGTACCAGAAGTCTTTGTTTCAAGCTCCAGATCCCCAGCTCCAGCAGAAAGCACTTCAAAGCTTTACAGCACAGCTCTTTCTCCAGTTGCCATTTGCTCCATCCCATTTGATATCTGTGTTTTACCCTCTACTCATATATTTTATTGGTAAAAGTTAGTAACTTGGTGCGTAAGGCCTGTAGAGCAAACTCAGCATCACAGACAAATCAGTGTGGTGGACTGTGTGCCCTGCACTCTTATCTCAGTCTTATTCCCTCAATTGAAGTGCATCGCATGCAAACACTTGAACATTTTCCCTAAAGATACACAAAGACTCAGGTCTCATGTTCAATATAATGATTTTATAATTACTCATGTGCAAAACCCATCTATAAAAAATTTTAAAGGTTCATAAGAATGTACAATTAAGTGTCATTTCTTCCAGAAGAATAATTTTTAAAAAGCTTTAGAAAACAATTTGTATTTACATACGTTCATACCAGCAAATAAAATGTTCATTTTCAGTTCTTTCCTGGATTTTGGCATTCAATAAAGCAAGGCATTTAATCTTGCAGAAACACATACTAAGGCTTTCTCGTACTGCATTTTTAGCAGTTGCTGTGCTTGGATATAAATAATCAGAAAAACAAGACTGACCGTTTCTTTCTAAAATGAAAAACAGAAATTGGACTGTTTACAAATCAGCCTATTAATCATTTTCCTTTTTGCAGGACCTCCAGTAACCTTGTCACAACACACTGGTGCAATTTTTTTGCATGAAACACTCAATTTCTAGAAGGTAACTATTTACAATGCAGATTTTTCTTAAAAATATGTTTGAATCACTTAGAGTTTAGGAATTTTTAACAATATGCACGTGCCAAGCAGCTTTTGTCTGAAAACTGAGCTCTTCCTTCCACATAGCAGACAGAGAGACATAGAGGCAATTCCACAGCCTTATCTACGGAGAACACATCTTTAAGTGCAAAAGTACAACAAAAAAACCTTCATTCTAGGTTCATACAAAAAGCCATCAGGCTCTTTGAAAGAGCTTCATTTCCTTTAGCAGCCTCAAGCACAGCAGAAAAACCCTTTTTAAGAATTGCCCTTCTCAACATGGGCAAGTTTTAGCACTGCTTTCAACAGAATGCCAATCCAAGTTTAGGCAGATGAACAGCTCACAACCCAGAGCCTCCTAGTATAAATAAACTCTTCCAAATTCAGCTTAGAGCACCAAAATTAGGCTTATGCACCAGCTCTCCCTCAAAAGACATCAGTCCCTCAGTAGTGATCTCTTCTATAACTAGGCACCTTTGACCTTGGACAGCCAGTTTAGCTGTCTGAAGTCACGTAGGCTGTAACCTCCACCCCCTCAAACCAAAGTCAGTCACAAACAGATGGTCAGAGCAACATTTTACAATAAGATATAGATCTAATACCTAAAAGAAGGAAATAAACTGTCTTTAGGCACTGTACTGTTGGTCTCTAAATACACACACAAAAGATAGAAAAAACAACTACGAAAGCAAAAACCCAAAGAAATGGAAACCAGACTCACTCCAAAACTTTGTTCCGTAGCCCACAGAGTAAATCCTGAGCTCAATACAATAGGACTTGAAACTTAACTTTTGTTACACAGAAAGAATCCACCCTTAGATAAAGAGCTAATATTTGAAAAGGTCACAGAGACAGTGACCACTGATACATACAAGCTGCATCATAAGCACTTCTGCCTCTGCTCTCTTGACCAGGATGTAAAGTTAGATCAGCAGGACAGCTCAGGAAATATTATACAAACCTCACAGCACATATAAGCACATCCAGTCAGATTTCAGAGGCCCACAGAAGACACCAAGCTGTCATTCTGAACAGGATACAACCCTATGGAGACGATCTGTCTGCTCTAAATAACTAACTGCTCTCCTGACTCACTCCCTTCTTTCCCTGAAATAAGAGTCAATTTTGCAGGATACTGGCAAACCAAACACAGCCTCTACAGAACACTTAACAGCCAACACCTTAAAGAAAACCTAAAATATACTTGAGTGATAGGTCAAATGAAATTAGGGGTGAAGCATCTAATGCACTTGTAGCACTGTTCACTGTGAAAATAACCTATCCCGCTTCTCAGCAGAGGTGTTCTAACAGAGTTCCAGGGCATATGCACTTTTACATTAGCCTGAAAATAAAGCAGCATTTTAGGCCTGATAGCCCCATTAGGTATCATTTATCAGATTGGTGTAAGACAACTTGCTGTCTTTGCAGATTGCACCTCATCTGCTGAACAGCAAAAGAAACAGGACCCAGTGTAAAAAAGGGCTGTTACTCAAACAAAGCCTAAAGAACCCACTGTTGTGGCAGTTAAGTGTTGCCCAGTACCTCAACCACCAACTTCCTTCCACGCTCAGCAAAGAAAAGTCACACCTGTCCTTTTCACAGGAAGTCACCAGCTTACACATTCCTCATGTTCAAGGCAATACCCTGATCAACACAGGTTTTAAGCTTTCATTGTTGTTAAGAGAGTTACTTGTGTGTAGAGTGTAATACGTGATGTAGTAATCACAGGGTTCTGTGCCTCTGACCTCACATGAACATTCTGAAGTTCAAGTTTTGATCTGAGAGTTTCAGTTTCTGGTTTGTAAATGAAATCCTACAGTAGACAAGGTAACAGAAAAACATATCAGGAATTTGTTTCTAACTTCAAAAGCAGAGTCTGAAAATAACCAATTAAAAAAGTATTTGGTCTACTCAAATAAGCAACACCCTCACAGAAAATCTGATGCAGCATGACCCAAGTGAAGAGTAAGGCGGTTCAAGTACTGGCATAACTGCTGTGCTCAAAGGGTTGCGAGCAGCATCACAAAGCCCAGCTGGAAAGAGTTGCTAGTGGAGTAATCCAGACCTTGATATCTTGTATCGGTATTGTTCAGCATCTCCATTATTGGCATCGGGGGACAGAGCACACCCTCAGCAAGCTGCAGCTGATACAAAACTGGAAGGAGGAGCTGATGCACCACAGAGTTGCACTGCCAGTGACAGGGACCTCGAGAGGCTGTAGAAACGGGCCAACTTAGGGGACTCGTGAAGTTAACAGAGGGGTGGGCAAAACCCTATACCTGGAAGGAATAAACCCGTGAAGCACAGGTTGATGACCTTCTTCATTCCCTTTCATCAGGTTTTTACACACACTGATGAGATCTCCCTTGAGCCTCCTCTTCTCCAGGCCTATCAGTCCCAGCAGTCTCTGCCCTTCTTCATAGACTATACAATAGACACATACTTTGTGCTGGAATGGACCTTTAAAGACCACCTAGTCTAACCCGCTGCAATAGGCAGGAATATCTTCAATTAGATCTGGTTGCTCAGAGCCCAATCCTTGACCTGACCTTTAATGCTGCCAGGGATGGGATATCTGGCACCTCTGTGGGCAACATGTTCCAGTCTCTTACCATCACCATTATAAAAAAATCTTCCTTATATCTAATCTGAACGTAGTTGTCCAGAGAGACTGTTGCCTCCACCCTTGGCAACAGACAGTCTGATAGTCCTGAGCAACCTGCTCTAGTTGATCATACTTGGAGCAGTCGGACTAGATCCCTTCCAACCTCACCTACTATACAGTTCTAAGATTCAGTGGACATACAAGGCACATGAGAACATAACCTTAAATACCTTTCATTACAGAAAACAAAGTTGAATTAGCCAAAATTAACACTGCATGTTGCATGCAACTGCTTAGTATTTGACAAAGTTCCTGAATTATAACTCCTTAATTACTCAGTCTTGTACAATTAATGTTAGACATAAAATACAACATGCATTCATTTTTCTTCTCCACAATATATAAAATGATAACCTACATCTCGTCAGCAGTTACTGAAGAATCACTAATATCATTCCTGGAAGTACTGGACTTTCCTATTACTACTATTGTATTTGCAACACTGTGATGAAAGTTTTATTTTTAATTTCCAGTACCTAGCACAGTTGACAAAAAAATTACCACCTATAATTACTATTTAATTTGCAACTCTTGTACAAATTAACCAGGAAAAATGGCATAAGTTAAATGAAAAACATAGTATCCAAGCACAAATACTTTTAGCACTAGAATGAAAAACCACTACAAAGTTTGAACCTACCTTTCTGCAGTAATTTGATCTCTCCATTTTCTTTCTTTATTTCATTCATTACTTTGTGCTTCTTCTTTTCTTTTTGCTTCTTTTCCCTTTCTTTAACTTTGTCTTTGATTTGAGCTGAAATGCAAATATTTCACAACTAAGCAAGAACAGAAAACTAATTGTCACAGACAAGTTCCCTATTACACTTATGCAAGCTCTATTAAGAGGATATAGAGGAGGAGTTACAAGGAAATCCCAGTACATGAAAAGCTAATATTTATCTGTTGCGTAATCCAACATAAGCTTCTTTAACTCAGAAAAGTTTTGTTTCTGTTATGTTGTAGCCATATGCAACAACCAAGTTAACTGTATAGTAATTTTTGCTTACTCCTAAATCTTCTGCTCTTATTTTGCATCTGGAGCCAGCTCATTTCTTGAAATTGGAATTGCACGCATTACATAAGAACTGGGGAAAAAAAGAGTACAGTTTGCATTTTCTTGGGTACACATCTACACTGAAAACCTCATAACTATCCATACATACTCTGAACTTAAAGGCTTTTGCAAATACCTGGGAAAGATGGCTTAATCTGTCAGCTGAAAAATCTTTTACACTACATTCACAGGCTAGTGCATTAATAGCAGTCATATAATTAATAAAAACATGAAATGTGCTGTATTCACACAGCAGATTTAATTCACTAGTGCTTCCCCTGCTTACCTACAATCAGCAACTTACCTGAGCAGTCTCATTATCCATTTACTTTCTTGTTAAGTCACTCCAGGTTTTTAAATCCCAAGAAAAGCAGAGCCTTTAGGCATGCTTTCTGCATGTAAAACACTAGATCTAGAGGAATTCATAATTTCAAGCAGCCATCTTTGCAAGCCAAGTTGAGATTCACTTATGAGGCCAGGCATTTAGAGAAGTCAGATTTTACTAGGCTTATATGCACTGCAGCCAGCACTTCATGCCTAGTTTCCTGGCCTGAAGCCAATACCTGCTCCAAGAGTTTACCGGGCTTTTTAACCTCCGCAGGGAAAGACGAAATCTGATTTCAAGCTTCTGCATAATGTTATGCTTCAGTAATACAGTGGAGAGACAGCCCTGATGTTTTATTCATGGTACTTGCATTATAAACCCCAAGTGGAAGCAAAGAAATTCAATTACTCTTCCTTAAGCATTCACATAAAATAGAAGCAGCGAGTATGTTCACTACTAACAAATCAGAAATATTTCAGAACCAAATCAAAGAAAGCCCTCAATTCTAAAAGGCAATATAGAGTGACCTCTAACCAAACTACTCAGGAAGCATATTCATAAAAGTGCACAGAGCTGACAGTAATCCACATAAATGAATGCTCTAACAATGATTCCACAGAATTCATATCTTTCCTCTTAGGAGCATTCTAATAAGGATACAGAACTTAAACCCTCGCAGTTGTAAGGGTGAAGCAAAGAATGTATTTTAGGGAAAGTCTTGAGAAAATAAGTCAAATAAAAACCAAAAGAGATGGCAACTGAAATACATCTGTTGCCTCTCCACAGATCATGATAAGCAGCGGGGAGAGCACAGAAACTATACTGGCACAAATATAATAAGGTAGCTGCACTTACAGGATGTCTTCGTTCTAAGTGACTGAAATAGTCATGTCCAAGAACAGTCTCCCTAACACCTCTGTGGGAAGAGATGGATGACAAAGCAGATTTATGTGTATAGCAGACCATGGAAACCAAACAAGCTTTCCTAAGCAACACAAGCCTTTCCAGGAATAGGTTAAACAGACATAAATCCTCCTCTCCAACCTGTTTCTCCCCAAAAATAAATCTCTAATTTGTAAATCCCCTGCAATTTGAGTATGAAATTGGGTAAATTGTACAACAGGAGTTAACGTAACACTCTGAAAGCAGACACTTAGCTAGCAGGCAGTAACACCAGGCTTGATTTATAACCTGTGCTGAATGTTCAACTCAGCCAGAATTACAATTATCATGGGAAGACCTAGATTTTATCTCAACATTTTTGTATGGTTAACAGGCACACTTGACTTCTGCTATCACTTACAAATCAAAGCAAGATTGAAGAGCGTATACAAATGTTGAGTCTTGCTGAAAGAAGACAAAAGAAACACTGAAAGAATCTTTTACTGCTAGCTCATAAAAAGCATCACAGGCCAATCAATCTCCCAGTTTTGTCAGAAGCAACACATAAGGACAGAGAACCTTTTAAAGAGCCTCTAGTTTATTTTCATATCTACAAAGCCATTAGAGTCAATGGTGAAACCTTCCCGACAAAAGAAACAATGAATGTGTTCTGTAACGTCCCCCAGCAACAGACACAAGCAAATTGTACCTTAAGTGATTGCAAACATAGTGTAAATGCAGCTGAGAGAAATTTGGAGTAAACTTTCCCTTTTAGAAATCACAGTATTGTAACAAAACCAGTGTAAAGCCTGATGCAAGTAAAAACCAGTTGAGAAGCTCAATTTGAATGTACAGATTTTCCCGTTTCCTCCCTCAAAGCTCACAGGATAGATAAACAATAGCCAGTAGTTCACCTTAAAAAAAAAGGCATAAATAAATACTGAAATTTAACAGAAAATCTTCGCACATTAAAAAAAAACCCTATGTTGAAATGAGAGTTATTCCACAGATTAACACCTGAGCTTAATTCTCAGTTCAAATATCTTCAGTTTATGAGTATTAATAAGTATTTTCTACTGCAAGTCTGGCTTGCAGAATTCAAACACAATGCTCTACTAAATTCTGCACGTTATTCTCCTCAGAGACATCCAGAAACATAACCATTCTTCAAAAAAATCCTGCTTTAAAATTAGTACCTCCAACATTAAGCAATTTACAACCTACATGTCATAGAATAAACAAGCCGTGAGTGACACTGGCAAGGGAAAACAAGAAAAACTTGTTCTGTTGACGTTATGAAAACTTGGAATGCTCTTGTACAGCCTTTTTGAAGTTTACCAGTAGAAGCTACTACTGGTCTCCATTTCATTTATAGGGCAACAGGATTACAAAGTAGTAAAAGGTAGAAAGACGTTTATGATAAGCTTTCCATGTCCACAGAATATTCTGCAGTTAGCTTCCACCAAGACTACTCCTAACAAATAAAAAAGAAAAATAAAAAAAGCTTCTCGAGCTGCTGAGGGAACAGGATTGAAATGAGCCTCCATGGAAATAATGTAGCCCAAATACACAGCCTTCCTAGGCCCTTACATACCTCTAAAGATATTAAAACTAAAAGCCAACCGTTTGAAATAATCTGTATCCCAGGGCAAAAAAGAAAGAAATTTATCTTTACATCAAGCTTGTCCCACCTATCAAAACACACACTTTTACTTCATATGATTTTGACAAAGAAATACACTGCTCAGGAAATAAGTGGTCACAGACTAAAGAGAGTTTGCAAATACTCCCTACCAGGGTTAAAAAAAAATAAATCCAAGTACAGAAGGAATCAGCTGTGGAAGTTCAATAAGAGCTAGGTTCAGTCCTTAGCTTTCAAGCTCTACTTCCTGAGTGGAAGAAAAGAAGTCTTTATTACTATCAAGTTATTTCTTACTCTTAGCAAGTTGACCCAGGCTGGACATTAGGTCCCTACCAAAGCCACTCCAAGACTCCCCTCCTCAGCTGGACACGGGAGATAGAATACAACAAAAGGCTCACGGGTTGACGTAAGGACAAAGAGAGATCATATGTAGTATCAGTTACAGTCAGGGCAAAACAGACCCAAATTGGGGGAAAAAAAAAAAGATTTATTACCAATCAAAAGTAGAGTAAGGTAACAAGAAACAAAAACTACACATTAAAAATCATCTTCCTCCTGTCCCTCTCTTCGTCCCAGGCTTAACTTCACTCCCATTCTTCTCTACTTCCTCCCTCTGAGTGACACAGGAGGATGGGGACTGTCGTCAGTTCATCAAATGTCACCTCTATCACACCTTCCTCCTCGAGGGAGGGGGCAACTCCTCTCACTCTTCCCCTGCTCCAGTGTGAGGTCCCTCCCACAGGAGACAGTACTCCACAAATGTCTCCAATGTTGAGTCCTGCCAAGGGGCTGCAGTTCTTCACAAACTGTCTCAGTGTGGGTCCTTCTCCATGCGGTGCAGACCCTCAGGCACAGCCTGCTCCAGCATGGTGCCCCATGGGGTCACAAGTCCTGCCAGCAAACCTGCTCCAGCATGGGCTCCTCTTTCCATGGGGCCACAGGTCCTGCACCAGCAAAGGCCTCCCAGGGGGTCACAGCCTTCCTTGCACATCCACCTGCTCCAGTGTGGCGTCCTCCAGGAGTTGCAGGTGGATCTCTGCTCCCCCACGGACCTCCCTGAGCTACAGGGGCACAGCTGCCTCACCATGGGCTGCACCAGGGGCTGCAGGGGAATCTGCCCTGGCACCCAGAGCACCTCCTGCTCCTTCTTCTGCACTGACCTGGGTGTCTGCAGGGCTGTTTCTCTCAGATATTCTCACCTCTCCAGCTGCAATTGCTCCGTGCAGTAACTTTTCCCCCTCTTAAAATACATAATCCAGAGATGCTACCACCATCACTGGCAGCTTCTCACAGAAGCCATCCCTGTATCCCCCCTGCTACCAAAACCTTGCGTGCAAACCCAATCCAACTCTACTAAATAAACCAGTATCCTTTTTAAAATACACAGCTTTGTAGGAGTAAGTATCCCTGTTTAGAGAAAATACAACACACAAGGAATTGAGATTTCTACATGTTTTGTTCAAGTTCACAGTGAAGAGTGTCACCACAAAGGCCACATTCTTTGCTTTGCATGTCACAGAAACAGTACACCCACACACAAAAGAAATGCTGCAACAGCAGTAAATTAAAGAAATGCTACATACAGACAGGAAGAATTTTATTATGATGTCTTCCATCTCACCTTTCTAAAAGGCATCTGAAAAATATTTTCACTTTACAATGATTCTACACAATGAACTGAATTTATTAAGAATTATATGCATACTTCCTCCTCTAATTCCAAAGCTACTTTTTCTGGATTTTAGGTTAAGTACATGAATAAAAGAAATGGCTACACACTGTATTTATACATTAAACAGCCATTTACATCTAAAAGCTACAGTAAAAGTTCTTTGTTTCCCACCTCAGGAGATACCTTCTCATAATGACTGCCATGATTTCCCAAACAGTAAATACAGGAACATAAATTCACAGATCACACCATCCTGATTTCAGAAATTTAATCAGATCTTTGCCTCTGCTGCAAGCTTTCTATAGACAAAAACGTAAACCAAAAGCATAGAGAATGAGTCAGGTGGGAAGTGCTCCTTAGTGGATGGACTATGTGCAACGTGGTGGCTGGCACTTGGGAAATTTGCACCTTGAAGCCCATGCAGGAGCTCAAACAAGGAAGTCCATTTCTGCACTGAAAGAGGAGAGCTGTACAACCCTGTCAGATGCCAAAAGCTGCAGCTGCTTTGCATCAGTTTTCCAGATGGTAACTCACATTAACAGTCAGTCATAGATTATGTTCAAAGTATTCTGCCTCTCTCTCTCTCCTCCATTTGATTTAAGGGCTGTCACTGCACATGAGGCAAAATATTTACAGACTACTGCTAAGGGACACCATCAATATGGATAACACCACCAGCAGCGTAACTAAAAGGAAGGGGGGATAAGGAGAGGCATACAAGAACATCAGTCACCATCCCTTCCATCAGCACTCTCCTCACTTTAAACAAACACCCATAAAAATAAAACCTCAAGAAGCCATGTTTAACTGGTTATGCAGGTACCATGAAGTACATTTAATATCACCATGTTAACAGCTTTGACACCTGCACTTATTAAATTCTACAATGTACACTGGAGAGCAGGTTTCCCAACTTAATGAACATGGAAAAACCCATATAGTATTTTCAAGACACAAAAAAATCATCAAAAAAGGGATAGCTTTCATATCCCAACAACCAGGACTATCTGGCCGACACCCCTTTCAGTAATTCAAGTTCAGAATACAAGATATGACTAAAGAAATCCCCTTATCAGGCAAGAACATTTTCCCAAGCTCTTCAGTGAACGGAAAGGAAGACAGATCCCTTTCAGAATTAAAACACTTCCAAAAAATTAAATATAATCTTTACAGTTCCCAGTTCCTTTAAGCTTCACACTTTTAAGGAGATCTTCTACATGCGGAATTGAACGAGCCAAGTTTGAGCTCAAGCACTGGGGAGTTGCACCAGAAATCAGTAACAGAGAATGTGACAGCTGCAAACAAGGCCTCTACAAGAGGTTTCAGATCAAATGCTTCAGCCTCCTGATCTTGTGTCAACTAAGAAAAGTTATTTGGTATTTGTTATTCTAAAATCAGAGTACGTTTCTGCTGCGTAAATTACATACAAAGCTCGATTCTGGGGTACAGGAGGGGCATGGTTCTCCAGCTTAGGAAGACTTTGTTCTGCCCAGCAAGCTTCAGGTTATCTTATCAAAAAGAGGCCAGGGTCCCTCAAGAAAAAGATGCACTGCTCCAAATTTATTCTGACATTGTATATTTACATTAATGTCACTACCAGCTCTGAAAACTGAACTGCATGTAAACCTCAGAACATCAAAAGAAATTTGAGACGTCACTCTCCCTCCTGAATACCATACTTAAAACCCTAAACACTTCCCAGGCATTGCTGCTTACAGCAGGGTATCTAAATAGAAATATATTAAAGAATTCAGACAAGAGTGATCAAGAGGCCTCATATGCATTAAAATGACTGCTGAATTTAAAGAGTTCAGCAGAGAGGAGGGGGAAGTGAGTCAAGCCACATAGTACAAGAAAAAAAAAAGAAAGTAAATAGAAGTTAACAGGAGGAGGAAATGTTCTGCAGAAGGAAAAAAAAAGACAACCTAACAAGCAAGAAGCATGGCCTCAGTTCTAAGGAAGGGAAAAAGAAGATCCAAAACCTTCTACAACCTACTTTGATAATAGGGAGTATGAAATGAGCATCCCACTGGATGCAAACCAAAATTATTAAGACTGAAAAGTCTAACTTTTTGAAAGCTAAAATCCCAGAAGGGTCACACAATACAAGGTAACAGTTACCAGAAGAATCATTGCTAAATGCTCATCTAAAATTTAATCTTACCTACCCTTCAAAGACAGCAGGAGAAAGAAGTGGGGCAGGGAGGGGTGGGCAAAGGAGGGAGAGTTAAAAAAAACTAGACTAATATTAAAAACAAGAGCTACAGCACCATTTTCAGCTTTCCTGCTCATACGGGGAATCCCCGTCTGCAAGTCAAAAGATGTCAATCTCATTTTGCAACTGCTTGCACACTGAGGCGATCTTATCAGCAAATGGATCACTGAAAAAAAAAAGGTGGGGAGGGAAAGGGAAATTGTACACAGAAACAGCAAGAAAAACAGAAAAGATGGATCATGCAACTGGATTACACCTTACAGCAAGTATAGGGACCACAATCAAAACCTTTCGACAGGCATTGTCTAATGAAGTGAGGAGTGGCTGAGCTGAGCTTTGCACTGCTATGAAAACAATTTCAACTATGAACTGCTAGAGCAGGGTATCAGTTAAATGACTAACTGAATCAGCAGAGTCATAGCATGAACAGCAATCACTTCTGTCAGACTGACACCATGTTTTAAAAACAAAAACATTGCACAACTTTAGTTCCACTATCAGAATGTACGTGACAAGTGAAATTTGAGCTTATTTTAAACAGCCTAAACCTCATTATCTGCAGAACAAATCATGCATCCAGCAAAAGGTTCTTTCAGGTTCTCTGCATGGTAGATCATCTCTGAAGGGTTCACTGAGCTCCATTCATTTAATGGAATCAGAAGCTGCAAGGCCTGGTTATGACTCTGCAATTTAAAGCTCTTTGCAATTAGCTAAAAGACCAGAGAAGTCTTTAAACGAAGACTTGAAGAAAATACAAAAATTTTTGAAAAGCTTTAAACACATCATCCATCTTGGCTATTACCAAGCTTGACATCTTCCTATCACTTAGGAAAGAAGGGTGCCTCAGAACTAGGCTCTGTTACCTCGTAATTACTACTGCAAGTGAAGGACACACATCAGCTTTTCTGAATGCAAGGTGAAAAATCTCACAATATCCTCCTCAATGTCAATATCCCTCATCATCATTACAGTAATTAAACTAAAATTAGGAAAATGCAATTGGTACTGTTCTCGAGGCCAGATCTCACATTCACTCACTCTGTTTCACTGCACACTCTGATTTCCCTGTATTATCTTGTCTATACCACAGTCCCAGCAATCTCATGAGACAAATTTTGCCATTCTTCTCCTGATTCCTCTAGCTTTGCTCCTCATTTTTTCTAGTACTGAGATCTGTGCAGGTCATCAGTCTCTCTCACAAAGGTAAAGATTTTTCTCCTCACGCCCTAAGAGCTCTGTGTAGCAGAGCACACAGCTCACTGACCAGACTCCTCCTCATTCACAGGCACTGGCACAACTGGGAATTCCACTCCATCCCATGTACCCACCTGCAATGAATCTCCATTTTGGCTGCAAAGAGGAGGATGGACTTTTTCCATTTTCAGAGCCTCAAAACAACCAAGGAACTCTCACCCATTCCACCTGCTTATCTCTTGGTATTTCTGCCCCTACACCTCTAGTCTCCCCACTGGCACAATTTTTCTTCTGGCAGGTGCAACACTGGTATGTGTACCAGTTCTGAATGCTAGGAGAGAAAAACGATCAATACCATCAACTCCACATTGCTGCTCCTTTTCCACTGCACCAAAAGCAAAAAGGTTGTCTAACTGCAGACTCCAGGAACAAGAGGCTGCACTAGCCTGCATGAGGTTTTTGGAATGCCCTAATGACAGCTTCTACAAATTCACCTCATTACACCTAAAGGAGCATATTTTATTCCTACTTCCCCATCCCTCACATATTCTGTGTGTGCAAGCTCTTCAGTTTTTTATAATTACCCCAAATCCTCTAAATTCATTGATGTCCTATCTGTAGGCTGCCTAAAATTTTCATTCTCCTTCTATCCTACTTTCCTCTGACCTTCCTGGCCTTTTCTACAGCACCTAAATATAATATCTTTTTCCCCAAAACAAGATCAGAATCACCTCCGTACTGCTTTTGCCTGCTATTTTCCTTTCATGTCAGTATTTCAAATTCATTCCACGTTCACTCATTATATGCTGCAACCACAGTCCCTCTGGTATCTTTTTCCAGTCTATGCCGTAGCTTCAGCACTCCTAATGCACAAGTCCTGACTATTCCACCCATCCACCTTAATGTCATTCTTAGCTTTCCTCTGTACTTAGGATTCTACGTGCCTGCCCCCCAGCCATTCTTTTCTCCCTGCATCATAACTCCATTTTTCCCTTTCCCCTCCGCAAAGTAAATTATTCACAGGATTAACAGCACAAACCTGTTCTTTAATCTACAGTCAAATACTGAAACACTTTTGAAAAGCTGGCAGCTCTCAGCAAAAGACTCAGTGCATCCTTCACTTTCTCACAGCCTCCTCTGCAGAAATACACAGTTTAATTAAAATAAAGTTCTTCTTTTATACAGGAAATTATGCCACAAAATTTTAGCTTTAGAAACTACTTCCTCTAAACAGAAATCTGTAGGCTCAGATGCCAAACAGACACCATTTGCCTTTGAAAATTTATTTGTTGCATATACATAAGTCTTCAAGGAATAAATGTGAGGTAAAAAGATCTGTTCTGAGCACCCAGCAACTACAAAAACAAAGAATTTGTGCCTGTCAGTATACAAGCTCTGAGAAAAGTATCTTTTTCATATACAAGGTGCATAATCTCCTCTTTAAAGACAAATCACATCAATTATTCAGTTAACACTATCAGTGTCAATTTGTTTTACCAATGTGAAAGAATATTTCGTCTTGTGATTGTAATATTGTTCCAAAATTTACTAACCTGACTCTTTAACAGTGGTAGGACACTACGGCAATCTGAGCAAGTACGATTATTAATTACATAGCTTTGCTAGAAGGCTATTGCATGAGTTTCTTAGCAGCTATCCTTGAAGACAAGATAATTTCACCAACATCAAATGGGTACTGAGCATCATTCTAAAGACTTTTTCCAAGTCACCTTTTGGACAGGAACAAGGCTGGGAAAAGCCCTAAAATGGCATACTTGAAAGCTCTGAAATTACATACTTAAAACCCACTTGTACTCTACCAATCAAGATCCAAGTTAAAAATAAAAACCCCTCAATGGTAAGTGAATCATAGACTAAGATACTCATGGAAATTAGTGGAAAATGCAGTAAGGCAGGCAGATAACATAATCAATAGACAAAAAGGCATATTGATATTTCTCTACGAGCTTGGCTGATCCTGTAATTACAGGTATAAGCCACAATCAAAATAACCTAAATTTACACAACAGCTGTAATTTATCTTTCCATTAAAAGAAAGGAAACTTAATTAAACTAGGTAATGGAGTGCATGTTTCAAATTCCTCATATTTCCATGTAAATATAAAAGCATCAACATCTGGTTTAAGGTCACTGGAGACTGGGAAAGAACACACAACAAATAAAAGCATCTATTCTTGTACTGTCTTCATATATTCATGTATTGTCTTTTAGTTCCCAAGATTTACTGTTGATCACAGCAGGAATCCAAGCAAGACTCTCGCCTGACATCTTGTCCTACCTCGTATGGCCATTTTTGTCCAGCCCCACTAATGAACTAACCCAGCACTCCTCCCCTTATCCTGAAGGCCTCGAGCATTCCTTGGCAGATGTGATCTTCAAGAAATAAAGAAAGCCTGAAGCAGCAACTACATGAAATTTCAAAAGTCTAAGTATCTAAATTTTAACTGCATGCTCTCTAGTACTCAATGACTTAGCCTGTAAAAATTAACAGCCTAAGAAACGAGATCATTCACGATTTAATTTTTAAATTAGGGTGATTTTTTGCAACGTGTTCTCCGTTTTTACCCAATTCAGTTTTGTCGCACATTTCTAATAAATTACTCGGCATCCTCATTTCCCTAATAGGTAAGAAAACCTAAGACCTCTGGCAGCTTCTGGCTGACGCCATCGCTAATTCCACACCCCCTTTTTTGACAGGATTGACGGCGGACTGAGCCGCCGCTGCCTTCCACACGAACTTACACAACGCCAGCGGTGTGTGACCGGGTGCAGCACTGCCCGCAGCCCCCGGCCCGGGTCACAGCCCCCTCCCGCTGCCGCCGGGCAGCTCCATCGAGCCCCCTGCGCTCGCTGCCCCTTCCAGCCCTCCCTTCCCGCCCCCCGCTGCCGGCGCTGCCCCGCCGCTCACCTTTCGGGAACAGCAGCTTCACCTCCCCGTTCTCCTCCCGGCTCAGGGCCCCGCCGCCATCTCCCGCCGCAGCCGCCACGGGCAGCGCCCCGTGCTTCCTCCTCTCCTTGTCCCGCTTTTCCTTGGGTCTCTTGGGCTTGGCGCTGCCGCCGCCTCCCGCCTCGGTAGCCAGAGCCAGGCGGTGCCGGTGGTGGCGGTGCTGGTGCTGCGGGTGGGACGAGGAGGGGGAGGCGGACGGCGGCAGCAGCACCGCGGGCGGCAGCAGCTTCCGGGACAGCGGGGAAGGGAACGCGAAGCCCCCCGCGCCCGCCGAGGGGCCGGAGGGCAGCGTGGCGAAGCCCCACGGCGCGGGGCCGCTGTAGCTCGGCACGACCGCAGGCAGCGGCTGCTTGGCGCTCCCGCCACCGCCGCCCCCTTCACCGTTGACGCGCTTAGCGCCCTTCAGGCTCCGCTCCTCAGCTCCCTTCACCTTCTTGGCGGCCGGCTGGGATCCGCGGGAACCTTTCGCGTCCGGGGCCGCCCTGGCGCCGAGCGGCTCCTGCTCGGGGGGCGCCACGCCACGACCGGGATTGGGCGGCTCCGCCATCTTGGGCTCCGGCGTCTATTTACTCTCGGCTCGCCCCAACCGACAGCGCCGGGGGCGGGGCAGCGCCCTCACCTCGCCCAATGGGCAGGGGAGAATCCGGACAGACAGCGAGAGAAACCAATCGCAGGGCGCGGGGAGGAGGCGGGCTCTCGGGTGATTGGGGGCGGTGGCTCGGCTGAGTGCGCAGGGCGCGTGGGGGCGGGGGCGCTGTCGGGGCGGGCGCGGGAGCGGGGAGAAGGGATGGGAGCGGGGCTGGCGTGAGGGGCCGTGACGAGAGCGCAGCGGGGACCGGAGCGGGGGAGAGGCTGCGCTCCTGAGAAAGGCGTTTGTTTGGGAATAAGGAAGGTTTGAATCCCGGCGCATCCCGGGTGTTTCGTTAATGCCTCAGGTTTTGGGCTTCCCCTCTCTGGGAGCGGCTGACGGGATCCCGGCAGCGCCGCGGGCTGTTGCTGGGAAGGGCGTTTGTTTGGGAATAAGGGAGGTCTGGACTAGCGCCGTTCCCGGTGGATGTACCCCGGGAGGCGATGCACCGGTCCCTCGGGATGTCCCGGGAACAAGGGCGTTGTTCGATGGCCGCCCTCTGTAAAGGGCTGAACCCGAGTTCTGCATGCTCTCCCGCGTCCTCGGAGAGAGTCAAATAAAGCCTGGAAGCGGAGGGCCTGATGGGAGGAAGGCAGAGACTGCGGAGGTCAGCGGCTGTGCGAGGGGCCCGTGCCATCCCGCCGGGACAGTCGGCTGTCTGTCACCAGCGGGATCCTTGACCGCCGTGCCTCAGGGAAGGGATTTGAGCTCAGTGTGCTAAATAGGAGCCCGCCAGCCGTGCCTTTGGCGTCGAAAGTTGCCATAGCCGCGGTTCACGAGCAGACTGAAATTCCCCCAAGTCCTGCTGTCAGCAGGAAGCGTCGCGGAAGTGAACAGAAGTTTCCTGGAGTGTTCGCATTGCCGGGCTACCGCTCTGGTCAGTCAAACCTGAGGTCTCCTGGTTGCAGCGGGAAGAACAGAGTCGCTGCCGCATTAAACCGAACCTGGCAGATGGCAGCCAGATCAAATTGCTCTGAGAAGTTCTGTACGCGATGTTTCAGCAGGCAAACAAGGTTTTAAGTTTAGATTTTTTTGCTCCACAAACCTTTTTCGTTTGAGCTCCCACTGATCATCCTCCGAATAAGCTTCTAGCACTTGGGCTATCTCCTCCTTTGTTTCATTTTCTTTTGAAATTGTAAACCAGGCTGAATGCAGTTCAGTGTTGATCTCAACAGCAGCAAAGAATAAATTTTCTGTATCCAGAAAATTCTGCTTTTTCCTCAGATGTTTCAAGTTCCACTACTGTGAGAGTGTATCCTCAAACTGTGTTTCTGGGCCTGATGGGGAGAATGGCATCTACGTCAAAGGCAGAACATTTCACAGCAAGTATTTGAGCAAATTCTACTCACATTCAATCCCAGACTGAAATCCAGGTACAAATCTACCCATACGTTTGTAGGCTGGCAAACTAGGGTGGGCCTATGAGTGTGAAGGTCATCTTCTGCTCCCTCAGAAATGTTTCATTTGTATCAGTGGGTGAGAAAAAACTGTGCATTTTAATAGACATGTCTCTTTTCCAGGTTAAGTAAAGGTGACCCATCCACCTTAGTCAAAATCAGTGATTTTGTCTCAGTTGATGTTACAGGTGCCATGAGATCCACACAAGGCCATTGGTATCCCTATATACCAGTCCCTAATGGAAACTGGATTGTGGTGAGTAGAGTGAGAATTTGAGTCACCTCATGGCACTGTCTCAACTCCACAGGCTTTACAACCAAGGTCATCTTACTTCTATGCTGGTACTGATACTGAGTCAACAGTATATTAAGTTCACTCAAACTTCAGATAAGTCAAAACCATATTTTCACCTCTCGCTTTTGGGGGCTTTGAGAAATAGAAGAGCAGCATTTCTTTGTTCTTCAACTAGAGTAAATCCTAGGGTTTGGTTTTGATTCAAGAACTTGACCACAAGCTCTGTGAAATGCTAGAGTCATCTAGGAGTACATCACTTTTCTCCATGCAGCAAGCTCAGCAAGACTTATTAGGCTAATGAGGCTGGATAGCTGTATAAATAGCTGAATATCTTGATATGTGCACTTACATCAATGTTAATAGTTAAGACAATTCATATTTCTGAACTTTGTATTGGACGTGCTTGGACATCTAAAAAATGCATTGAATCATGATGCAACCCAGAAATACAAAAATGGGTACAGAGATAAAACTGGTGAAAGGAGAACTCATAGCCCAACACTGGATTTAAAAACTAACAAATAAAAACTGACAAATAAAAACTGACAAATAAACTTATAAATGTGCAGCAAACTTTAACAGCTGACAATATGCTACTAAACTCAGGTCAAGCTGAAGTTGTTTCCTGTGCTTTCTGAAGTAGCGTATTGTGCTTGTAAGCATAAGCCAAGCTTTATTAGTAAATTCTTTATAAAATTTGTCTGGAGCAAGATGACAGAGTACCTATTACATGTAATTGTTGCTTGTTGGAAAGCAGTGTGACTAATGTTTGGAGGTTTGCTGCTGCTATCTCATACCCATTTGTCAGCAGAGAAAATTGCAGGGTGCATAAAATTCAGAAGCCAGCTCTGTTTCAGCTCCCACAGTCGTGCTGCCGTACGGGCATTAGAGGGAGGGGTGTTGTCCTTGTCACTTGTTTTTTCACCAATCACACAGATACGTTAAAGTGTTCCACTATACCTGTGGTGAGCACGCATTCCAGAGTATTAAAAGTAAATTTCAGGGTGTCTTTCTTACTACCTGTTTTTACTTTAATTAAACCTCTGGCTGCTGGCGCACACCCCCCGAGCAGACACTCCTGAAGGAGACAGACGAGATGAGAAACCAAAAACTGCTTCAGAATAAAGAGTGTCTTTAGCAAAAAAGGGATAAATACAAGCGGTATACCTTGTGTAAAATACAGGTTAGAATACAAATTTGTTCTGATGTTAATTGAAAAGAGTGAAATATATATGCTTATAATGAAATTATACAATCTCGAGAAACACTGTCAAAACACTGCCCCCAAACCAAACTACTACAGAGAAATACAGTAGTGTCTCGCGTCACAACTCCAGTCCCCTGCAGAGAGAGAGCTGTGTGAACTGGGAGTCTTTGTGGGGATCAGTCCTTGAGGGGTGTTGGCAGCACCCCACACACAGAAGACCAGAGAGCTCATCTCTTTCAGCAGAAGCCTTTAAACTGATTATGGAAATTATATCAATGTGCGTTTGTCTATAATTTTATGTGCACTTAGGGAAATCCACAAAGACTTTCTAGACCATGGAAACTGAAATGAGGCAAAACCATAACAGTAAAAATGTCAGGCACAAAGCAGTCCAGTATCCAACATGCATTAAGAATAAGCTTCCCATGTTATTAGCCTGCTTATTACAAATGCGTTGCCATTTTAATTAAGATAATTATGAAATGCTGATGTAAATAGTTATTAATCAAAACACTTATTTAAACAAGTGTGCTGGTTTGGCCAAAATCTAGTAATATAGCCCCTGAGAGAAAACCAGGTTACAACCACCCTTCCCCCCACAGCGTTCGGGAAAAAAGGTTGTCACCCCAAGACAACAAGTTAGTGTATACGCTCACCTAAACTTAGAATCATTTCCGACAGCCCCTATAAAATAAAAAGCTGAATGTAAATGCTGTACACAGGTTGAGCTACAGTGTTTTGGCTTTATGCTCTTAGCTGCCTACCAAAGTGACTCAGGTCTCCAAATAAAAAAACAGCTTTCAGAAATATTATTTAATCTCTTTGTAATTCCAACGGTTTGTTCTCCATGTGCTTACTTTCTTGGTTTGGCATCTGCTCAGTTCTTAAGTCAAGCATGGAAATAATTGTGCCAAGTGTAAATTGAAAACATTTGATAGCACTTAGACATCTTTATGCTGGTTTTTGTCTGTAAAATTAGCTAACTAATTTTTAATGCTATTCATTTTTTCTTTAAACTCATTGAAAGTCAGTTAATTCATCTTTGGAAATGGAGGTGAAAACTAGCCTTATGTGCACAGAAATGTACTGACAAAGGTGGTCTCATCATATAAAAGTGTGATTTATTTTAGAAGAGCCTTATTTTCCATAGTCAAGGTTTTCAGACTAACCAGTGACATATCCAAATACTTCTGCAATTACCACCCAAACAATTGAACAAAATGAGACACTGGGGACTAACTTGGCTCATAACTGGGAGCTGCTGACAGCATGAGAAGCCTTGCTGCAGGGCGATGAGCACTGCCCCCTCCTGCAGTTGTCCTTCGCCAGGAACAGTGTCCCCACGCCTGAGCAATGGCAATGTGCATCTTTGATCAAACCCGTGACCAAGGCGGCGGTTATCCTAAGAAGCCTTTTTTCCCTTCAGAAGCAGCGGATATCTCTGCTGACTGCTCAGGGGTGGTGGGTTAGACATTTGGCAGAGTGGCAGAGCAGACAGCTGGGGACACTCATGATTTTTATTACAGTGTTCATCTGCAAACGTTTTATAGAATCCATAAAAAACACAAAAAGGAGTTCACACTTCAGGGAGGACCTACAGACTTGCTTCTTGTTTAATGTTTTTTCAAACAGCTACAGATCACTGCTATAACAGCTCTTTAGTCTTTACAACTGGTTTCCTCACTTGTGTTTAACACGTGAAACACCCCAGCTCCAATATTTCTTTTCTGAAGTGTAATAACAACCACAACAATGGAGCAAACTTGGAAAGTTTTGATATACACCATTTTAAATGATATCTGCTTGCAGTTGAAAAGGCAATTTGCTTAGCCGTTGTCTTCATAGCACCCAAAAAAATTTTGACTATTTGAAAGAGCTTTAGAATTTCTCAATACAAAAGATACATAATGACTAAAATCAGTATGAAAGCAAGAGGATGCAAGCCGAGCAAAACTGTATTTCCTTGCATATGGAGGAGATGGATAAAAGTCTTATCCATTTTCTTATTTCAGTAACAATTAAGATATTCATTTTCTTCAGATGAAGCTGCTTTGCAGCTCTGGATTTTTTACAGGTTAACAGCCTCCTCACTGCAATTTGAGATACCTGAATTCCCAGCTGCTTCGCACAGATCTGTACAGATACTTAAACAAGTAGTGATTTTTTCATTTCCCTTAGAATCCACTACCATTAGATCCACCTTCACTTAAATCCCTCCAGAGTTTGTCCACTATATCCTGGCTGCATTTTTAAAAATACGATACAGAGCCTAAACCTTCTATCCCAGCAGATCTACTGCAGCTCCTACAGCAAGGCTGTGGCTGCTCCCGTCCTTGGGGAAAGGGAGACCATGGGAGAAGGGCTCCTTCTGTGGGCTGTGCCTGGAAATCACCATCTTTTCTGCTTGTTGATGCACCAGCTGCAGGCCACTCCAAACATGGAGAGAAGGACCTGCAAGTCTTTGCTTCAGCAGGCACGGGAATCAATATCTATTTGCTATGACAAGGACTTAGAGCAGCCACATTTCCAGTTGAGCTGTGCCTGCCTGGGCTGTAAATAGCCCCATACCCCATATCAGCTTGGAAATTCTACAGAAATCTTTCAACAGGAGATTCCAACAGTTTCACAGGTGGTTGAGGAACTAGTTTGGTTTTGACTAAGGGCTTTTTTGGTATAAGTTTTGACATAGCCTCTGTTATATATCTTTAAGATCCCTTCCCACCCAAACCATTCCATGATTCCATGAAAGAAAATGCACAGACTCTCCCAAACTAAACTTTAAGAGAATACTTATTCCTTAACAAGCAATTCTATGAGGTATGCATACCTCTTATTGTTACCAAAGAGTTCAAGTCAATGAACTGAAATCCATATGGATTTCCTGATGGCTTTTTTTTCCTATCCCTAAAGGCTTATGGAGTGATAAACAGATCAAAGAATGGTCGTAGAATGGTTGGGTTGGAAAGGACCTTAAAGATCATCTCATTCCAACCTCTCTGCCATGGGCAGGGACACTTCCCACTAGACCAGGTTGCTCAGAGTCCCATCTAACCTGGCCTTGATTTGGAGTACATTTAGTTCTAGGAAATTCAGGTTTTGTGTCTTGGGTACAGGCACTTATTTGCAAAGTAGCAGTTTATATTTGTAAGTGTATATATAAAAAGAAAATAAACAGCTACTTATGTGTAGCAGCTAATCTTTCACTGCTCACCTCAGCTTCTCAGTCACATAAACATCTTCATGGAAAAATCCACAATAAAGAACTTTCTGTCTGTTCACAACTTTTATTCCACAGTAGAGGCAGCAGCTCTTCAGATCAGTGCCCACGGTGATTCTGGGAAACAGTTAGTTTAAGACAAACTGTTTAAAGTAAAAAAAAAATGCATTTGCCATAATGTCTTCAGATTTTCTCTGATGTGCCAATGTAACTGGAAGATAATTGCACCTGAAATTTCTAGACCATGGCACTAGGAAAGCATCTCACAATACAAAGTCATCAAAAAATGTTTAAGTATGTGTACTGGATGGCAGTTAGGGGCTTTGGGATTCACTCAGGACCAAAGGATTAACTTCAGTGTAGATCTAACACATCACTATCAGCCTCAGATCACAGACTTGAAATGGGAGGTAAGTGGGCTCCTCCCAGCCTGTTCATGTGAAATCACAATTGTACCTTGTTACTTGTACAGTCTTGCCCTGGCTTAGGGGCAGGAATGCTGAGCCTGCATGATGGATAGCCCCACTTCCAGCAAACGAGCAGGACAGATTTGTCATCTCACCACAGACTCTGGCCCAGAGGCTGTTCCAAGTGAGCTCCCTCGTGCTGGTTGCTTCTGATGCTCAGAGTTAATGGGGAGGGAGAGGAAGAAGCAGATGGAAAAATTATTCACACATTCTTAATCACTGAAAGAAGAGACACTAAAAAGTGCTTGCTTGATATATCTACGTAATATCATTAAGATAAAAATTCTAATAAAAACTCCAGCCAGCCTTCTGAGCTGTGTAACTGAAGTGTGCAGCAGTTTACAAGCAGTGACTGACATACCCTGGTGCCCTTTCTCTGGACCTTACTGTTACTCATATTTTGGCCTCTAGCAAAGGGAGGATTTGTCTCATGGTTTCAGATATAAATTAGATAGGCACATGATGTGGTCTGTAAGAGCACCTGTGCATTTTATGCAGTATGGGGAGTCCCTAGAGCACATCACATGTTCCAGAAGGGTTGAGAAGAGGAGCCCTGGACGGCTGAAAGACAAAGCATTTGGTTTAGTGACAAACGCTGCTTCGTTCGAAAATACCTCCCTGTGATCTGGGGACTGCGACAGGCCCAAGAGCGGAGCTACCTCTCTTGGAGTCAAGCCCCTCCTTGAGGCAGGGTTGAGCTCAATCTTTTGGACTAACATGGAAGATCTCCTAAGAGAGACCTTTTGGCTCACATAGCCGTTCCAGCTTAGCACCCAGAGGAGGCTGGCAGGTGCCTGAGGTCCAAAAGAGGCCTGATGTTTTTCATTTTTTTTAATTGTAAGACTAGACACCCCCTTTCATATGAATCAGGGAGTCTGAGACCACCCTCTCTGTTGTGGAATAGCTGCTCAAATGAAGGTTCAGTTTTTCTAAACAGAACATGTGAAAAGCAGAAGTACCGGAGAAGTAAATTCGGGACAACTTTGACCACCACCCAGTATCCAAACTGTAAAGAACTAATTTATCTGTAGAAATATATTTGTAGGGTCTTATTTCCAAAAAGGGTAGATTTAGGGAAAGAAAATACACTTGAGTGTTCTTGCCAGCATCAATGAACTTGATTAATTTGCTGTCTGATGACACAGAAGGGGAAAGAGCTGCTCAGACACGCTTTTCAGAGCTGTTAGGTGTGTCACTAGTCCTAATGTATAATAAAGGTTGATTTACATTATAAAAATAATTACTTGCATTGCTCCCTTCTTACGAGTGATTTACATGTCAACAGGCAGACAAAGACGTATTCATTGCATGGCAATGGTATCATAAAGTGCCCTTGTTCAGGTATCACTTTGAGGTCTCAAAATCCCTGACAAGAGATTGCTTTCTGAACTTAACATTCTTCACGTCTCTACCTCTCCCACTCACTCCAGGATGTGTCAAGGGTCAGTTTATCCTTATTAGGTTATCATCCTTATTTTTCTCCCACCTTGGGGAGTAATCTTTTTCTGGGCCTGATCGGGCAAAACCCAAGAGGCTGGTACTCGATTGCAGATTTGAGCAGAAAATCCAACACAACAATTTATTTAAAGAAGCGTCTTCCTTGAGCTGCATTCCTGTTACCCAGCCACACCTCTCTGCCCTTCTGAGGAGCTTACAAAACTGGGAACCTGCTTAACAAGTCAGCCTTTTATTACCCACAGGCAGAGACAGTTTCCCACTTGTAACAGTTAAGCTCTTCCCACCTCTCTCCTCTGGCATTACGTGCTCCTTATTCTTCCCAACCCTGCCAGACTCACTTTTTACCACACAGCAAGCAGAGACCATTCTTTGGACCACTTTATCCAGGCAACTTGCTTGACTTCTGAAGTGCTCACAAATTACTCCCCACAGATATCATGACCTGAGTTATGAATAATTTTTTAATTAACTTTTATGAAAACTAGCATACAAGTGCTTTTTCAGAAAAGCCTGATTGTACAGGCTGTTCACATCAATGGGAAAAGTAACCCTAGATTCCCTACTGGAGTTCACAGGGATGGCTATTTTAGCTTTCAATTGTCTCTAATGAAACAGATCAGAAGCTACATTACTACTTTTTAACAAAACTGCCAGCCTTTCACTGGTGGGTTCAGTTCTGTCCAGATACCACAGTAACATGTGGAACTGAAGTGTACCAGGCCCAACCTTCCTTCACTTTCAGCAAAATAGTGTTCAGTGCAGGCAAGACTGAAACCCTAAGATGAGAAGTGCACTGGGCAGGGCTGACAAAATGTGTAAGTGATATTACAAAATTAAATATTCACCATAAAGCACATACATTTTAGAGATGCAGCAAATAAAAGAACAGCTTCAGCCAATGTACACCAGAGCTGACATGTTTCCTCACGAGGTTTGTGTCTTCTTCCTGCCAGCTTCTCCAGGCTCACTTAAACAATGAATATACCATTAACGTGAAACAGCAAGAAAGCAAATAAAAATTTGAACAAATGTAGCAAAAGAGTCGAAAACACTCAGATTATGAACCTGATGGGTTTTTTCAGTCCTTTTAACACTAGGCCAGAGATGTAGCAGGTGGAATATATACTGGGATGGAACCACACACCAGGTGTCTTCTGGTGAAGAGTGGAATCGAGTAAGCAGAAAAGCTCATCACTCTTTGATACTCCATGTTTGAACAATGGGATCATCTTTGATCCAAGTCCAGCTCTTCATTTGGCTTGACAGTCAAGCTCTCCATGAGATTGTGGCACTACCTACCCAAAAGATCAATTTTTTTGTCTGCTTGTGATCTTTTATACTAAGGACTGTAACACTGTGGATCAAAGTAGGAATTGTAGATGTGAAAGACAACTTCCACCTCACTACCTGAAATCCATGGAGCTCAGTCACGGTGCCTGAGGCAGAGCTAACCACTGTCCTTACGAGTGCCCCAGAACTGCAAACGCGGACACACAACACTCAACCCCATGGATGAATACCTGCATTGAGCTCACCACAGCTGTTTACATGCACAGGCTATGTAACTTTGCAGGATTTAAGCCAAAATGCAAAACTGATTTCTTACCTTGGCTTCACCACAGTAAGTTCTTCATGCAGACACAATATAATTTCAGAGGCAAGAGTTGTTAAAGAAATCAACTGTTACAGCAACTACAACTGATCAAAATAGCAAACAACATTTTATTTGCTCACTGCTTTAAGACTGCAAATACTAAGCTTTTGCCATGTAGTCTTAGAAGCAATGAAGTGAAGCATTTGGTACAGGTCTTGAGGATACCACGGCATTGCAGCCAAGAAAAGTTATTTTCTTGTTCTGTTTGACCCAACACTTGACAAACCTGTGTTTTAAGTACATGCATTGAAATGGTTAGAAAAAGTCACATCAGAGAGCCTAGCTCTCTGATTAACTAGATGTTACTAAGCCTGTTAACTAACCACTTCACAGCCTTGCTGTCTTAACAGGCTTTAGATACTCAGAGGGCTCCAGAGTAGTCAGTGCGTTGTGCTGGCTGGCCCCAGCTGTGCTCTGTCCTTGGTTCATGTGTTCCATGCGTTTAACCCTGCTTTTTAGCCCACACAGGATAACCTCCCTTAGAAGCTGTTTCAGCTTCTCAAGAGCTGAAGAGCATTTTGAGATTGTGAGAAAGGCCCTTCTTTGGCAATGGGCTGTAGGAATTGCAACTTGTTTATACCGCAGAGATGTTACTGCTCCCTCAAGCCTTGACAAAATTCTCAAAGCCTCAGTTGTGTGCAATTTTATCTGGTTGCTCAGTTCCATTGTCCCAAGTCCTTAACTCCTTTTTCCTCCTTAAAATCCCCTTTTCAAGGTGATATTCATTGCTAGTCTTTCTCTAGCCCAATCCTCTCTTGCTGAGTTCCCTCTCTCTGTCTGCAGCATGCCAGGGGTATGCTGCAGGCAAGAGCTTTGTATTTGGGTGCTTCCCAACAGTCTGACCTGCAGCTAAAAGCAACTGCTCCAGCAGCACGGGGTTATCATGCTGCCCAGTCACTGCATCACACTTGATCTCATTCATTCTTTTAGAGATTTATCTCCAAAGAAACCCAATCCAAGATTCCAATATACAAAAACCCAGAGGTAATTATTTGAGATTTTCATTGTTCTACCCAGTTCCCAAGTTAGAAACTACTTTAAGGAAAATTACATGTATATGCAGCAGGTTTTCCTAGCAGATAAGAAATAAAAATGCTGGCGTAATGCTCTAATTACTACCAAAATAGAAAGTTACCTGCCAAATCAATGCACAACCTTAAATATGCTGAGTAATAGAGATAAGCAGTGGTATAGGCAGAGGTCAGCTTTCTTGAGACTTGAGAATTCACATTTCTAAAGCATAGAGAACTCATTATTCTTTTGATGTGATAATTGACTGCACTATTTGTTCAATATTAATACCTTTAGAAAAAATTAATCAATGGTATATTAGAAAAACACAGAAGGGCAAACAAGCCAATGCAGTGGTTATTAATAGAAGTAGCTGGGTTGAGTAGCATTACTGCTTCTTTGCTACAGTGATCAAGTCAGTGCCTGAAAAGCCGCACTTTAGAGATGAAAGCTGAAGACTGCTTTCAGAAAAAATAACATGGAAGACTGGAACTAAACAGGATTGATTCCAATATATATGCAAAATGGCTTCAGTGATAATTTGCAAGCCAATGTAATACTCTAAACCCTTTTAGATTCCATTTCAAATAAACCACAAGGAAAAGTCTTGGGTTTTTTTGATGAAGCAGTTAAGACGATAATATTTCAAAGTTATGATGTGAAACTCCCCAGTGTAAAGCATCCAGACCTGCAGTTATATCTGCACCACTCACAAGAGCAGATACAGACAGTATTGACATTGGGCAGGTTTCACCTTGCTCTTGAAAGTGTCAGCCTATCTGAAATATAGTAGGTGAAAATATAGAACTCAAAGCAGGGAACAGCAAGTTGAGAATCAGCTCTGTCACAGGAAACAGAAATCCATACAGGATAATTGCAGTTTTGTATCACTAAAGCAAAGAAAGGCTGCAACCTTTCTTTGAGTTTTTTCTGTGACAAACTTGAGCCTGGAGTAGGATCCAAATCTGTGCAAAGCTAAGGGGGAAAAAAGATGAGCCTGGATGTGCTTTAATTAAACATAACCAGATGGCCTGTATGTAGTGCACAGATTTGGGTCAGCCTTTGCTGTAAGTGAAATTCATATGTCAAAAACAGAAAATCTACTACCTGCACAGTTTTGTATTTTATTGGTGGACAAATATGGAAAGGATCCTTGAAAAGTACATCCAAAACATATTTGGAAATTTTCTTCAACTTTTTTTCCCAGAAGTTCCAATGATTTGGACTGCCCAGGGGTGCTGACAGCCCATCTCACATTACAAATCTACAGGAGCTCCGTAAGAGTGAAAGTCTGAGCTAATGATCTGCAACTTGAGGGAAGGGAGACAAAGTTCAGGCCAGCCTTATTCTGCCAGCTGCAGAACATTCCAGCTGTCCGAACTGTTTACAAATCAGGAATATAGTTGATATAGGTTATCCCAGATGGCATATATCATTGAATTATTTATTTTTAAATGAATAATTGCAAAACTACATCCATGGGAAGTATTTATAGTGCACACAGTTCTTCGAAAGAGCTTGCCAGCTTGTCGGTCTGTCACATGTACCAAGCACATAGTGATTAAATCCACAGTCAGAGACAGTAATTGCAAGTTATGTACCTTCAGGAAGTTACAACAGAGCTGCTATTTGGGCATTAGCTCTCTTTTAGTAGAGACACTAAAGGTACAAGTAGTAGATCAGACAATGTTTCCATGGCTAAAGTTTAGATTAATATTGTTTCATTACCTAAAATGAACATTTTCTTCTAAACATTCTTCTTTGCTTCATGACATTATTGCTAGCCAGAACTTTTAAAGTAGTTACTAAAAATAAGGTTCTGAGTGTCAGTGTTCTGTTCAAGTATGAGATCTGTAAGCTAAGCCAGACTGCCATCCTTCATTCTGTTACACTTTGCTTCTGGACACAGTTTTCTTTCCTAAGAGTAAAAACACCCATAGTGAGATTTTTACTTTCTTTAATTTAAAGATTGTATTACAGAAAAGTTTAAGTAAGGAATCCTTATAAGGATTAACTCTTGACATAATATATTGCCAAGATACAGTGTAGCTGCAAGGGCTCCAGGTGAACCTTCATATAAGTTGCTTTCTTACATACACAGTCGCTGAACAACAAAAATTGTATTCCCCATCTGTAAGAGAAGACAGTGGTACTGAAACAGTCCTTTTACCAGTGTGTTCTGGTTTTCCCAAATTAGAAACACGCCATATTAAAACCGCAAAACCCTACTATACAGAAAGGTGATAGAGATGAATTTTCTAAAGATTGCAATTGATGAAACATTAAAATGAAAACTAAGGAGTGTTGATTATGTAAAATGGTTTCTCTTTTACTGGCAGGTCAAATATACTAAGAAATGTACAAACATGTTTGATAATCTAATTCCAGATGAACTCAAAACACTGAAGTAACATACACAGGCTAAGAGAATTCAATACTGTTCCAAGGCACTTACTGAATCTCCATGACTAGATGAAAACCAGAACAAATCAGGTCTGACAATTAAACAGTATATAATATAAAAATAACCTTTTGCTTACAATTTACAAAATGCATTACAATCTTTATCTCTGCTAACCTGCAATTCTGGCTGTATGTGTCCAGCAATTTTTGTAAAAAACCCCAGAAACTATTTTCTAAAACTTCAGGGCAAATAATTTACAAATAAGGTACACAAAAATTTAGATCATGCAGAGATTTCTTACATCTTCTGTTAATATTTTATGATTGCAACTTTATCAAATTATATACTTACTTGCCCTGTACATATACAAAATAATGCATACATGGTAATCAAATGTTAGCAAAAAGTAGTCCATAAACACAATCTGTCAAAAGTATTACTATATTAACATATGTCTACAAGCAGCGTGTAACAGGGTTAAAAGACATTAAGGCAATAATACTTGAAGTTACAAAATAAATCATATTTAATACTTTCTCCTAAGTGTAGTAAGGCAGGTAGATGGCCCCAGCAAAAAGTTAGGTTGTAATACTGGAATCCACTGTTGTGAACCATGTGTCAGGTTTTGCGTGGGATGCAAAGAATGTACCATTGATAGTTAGATCTACACTGCTCTGTGTTAGTTGCCCCCCAGGAAAGTGGAACACTATTTCTCTAGTTCTCAGTGGCACTTGAGTTTTCCAGTATAATTTATCAATAGTATGTCCATTGGATCTTGGATCATGTCCATTCTGAGGGTGGCTCTCTTGGTCCTCTGGGCTTTGCACAGCGGTTACCAAAACCTAAGGAAAGAAATGTATTTAATACTTTTGTCTGCTGGGACAATGCAGGCTCACAAAGGCTGGCAGCAGTCAGAAGATCACTAAGACACGCTCCAGCTCTTACAGAACAGATTTACTCTCAGGGCTAGAAAACAACTTTGTAATATGAGGAATTCTGAAGGCACTCTGGCCATAGGAAATACAAATATGAAGAATTTGTAATCATTATAGTTCAGTACTTAAACCTCACTTTAAAGTACTTTTCAGTAAATACAGTATTACAGACTTTGTTATCTTTTTTTTCTCCTTCTCTGCATATCTAAGAAGTTATCAGGTATTATTTCTGTAAGTTTTCAGTGCTTTACAAAAATTATAACCCATTTGACAAATTCTATATTTTATACACTTTGGGTTTTTTCAAAGTGCAGAATTATTCAATCATTTATTCTGGTGAAAACTCCTTCAGCACTCCTGAAGAGACTAGGCAGGCTTGTTTGTCTGGGTTCTGCATCTCAGTGAGTTGGAGGGTGGCAGTAGCAGCAGCTATCCAAACCAGTACTGATACTGAATCCCCTGTTTAAGTCATCCAGTGATCATAGTTTGAAATAATTGTAATTACCAATATCTGTTACTTCTGCAGGAAATTCTGAAATTTGACCTCTTGTATCAGTGGAACCAGAAAAAGAAATCTGAGGTAAAATGTCAGTTGGTGTTTTGTTGCTTTGTTCAGGACGATCTGGAAAACACACAGACCTCTCACTGTAACAACATTCACTTAGTCACCACTGTGGCAATGCCACTTGTCATTACAGTCCAGAAAACAACTGGCAGCAAATATTATTTACAAAAATAAAGCTTTCAAAGCCAATTTCTCATTTCCTAAAAGCAATACTTGAAAATTGTTTATGAAGTAGATGTTCAGTGACAGCAACGTATTCCTGCTTGCCAAATTTGGATTACTGTTTTGTGTAAGTTTGTATGGATAGTTGAAATCCCACATAGCATCTATTTATAGCAAAAGCTCACAGTGCCATTTAATACATCAACATAAAGGCATCTGTTCATGTTCTTTCTAAACTAAAGGTGCTTAGACATCATAGGTAACAATATATTCAGTATAAGTATATTTGACCATATACTGACAATATCTTCACAGCAAAGACCAAGTTCAGGCAAATTTTTGTTCAGTAGGAAAAATTTATTTTGAAAAAAAAAATAGAAAAGCGTTTCCACCACTTACCAGGTAGTATAGGTGAAGTTGTTTTCAAACCCTGTTAATGAGAGATATATAAAATTATTACACAAACCACTTCCAAAAAACTAAAATGTCAGAAATTTAAGACTATGAAAACATCACCAAAAACATATAACAGTCATGGAAATACCTACTTGCCTCTACATTTTTTACTTGACTCAACATTGACAAAAAATGCTACAGCAGTTACTAAGACAGTTTACTATTAGAACCTTAGCATTTAATAAAAATTTGAAAACGTGACACTGCAATTTTTTTGCAAATTTAGGTAGGCTAGTTCTTACACTACATTTACAGTCCCTGAAAACTCACATCTATCTTTTTTGTCATATTTTTAAGTGAGGTGTGGAGGGCACATGAAAAAAAGTGACAAATGTAAAAAGGATTTATATGCTCTTAAAGTTTTGCCTGGATCATGCTGAATGACTTTGAGCTGGACGAGTGAAAAGTGAAATCTGATGAGCAAAAAATGGTTTGTTTAAAATAAATGTGGACATAAGGGAAAACCATTTTCAGGCGGTGAAACAGGTTGCCCACAGATGATAAGAAGTGTCCATCTCTGGAGGTTTTCAGGACCCAGCTGGAAAAAGCTCTGGTTAGCCTGGACTGAGGCTCTGCTTCATGCTGCAGCTTAGACAAGAGACTGCAGTTCTCTTCCAGTTTGAATTGGCCTAAGATCTATTAAGGGCAGGCAGCAAGCTCCCTAAAAGCAGCATGTTTACACTCTTAAGGCCGTAATTTAGGATATATTAAGGATGACTCATTTTAAAACTATTGCTGACCTTAGAAAACCAGATAATTTTCTTGGAAAGAAAACATGCTCTTCACATCAATTCAGCAGCTCAGGCAGAAGAAACACTGGCCAGTTGTAGATGACCAACAGCTGCAACTTCTCACAAGTATGTATTTTACTTTTTGTTGTAGCTCCCAACCAAACCAGAAATGACTGATTAGTACAGACTTGTCTCCTGCACTTACCGTGGAGGCTGTTTGGTCAGGCAGATGCTGATCACGCAACACACTCCACTCTGACTGTGCAGTCAGAACTGGCTTCGGCAAGGGCATGCCTAGGAAGAATTAAATCAACTCAACATACTCAGTTCTCCTCATGATGAGGCATTAGTACACAGCATTAGAAATGTGCTCTAAACCATTTTTTTTAATTAAATGCTTCTAAAACCATGAAAATCTCTTTACGTGAGAAGTGCTCCAGATAAGGCAAAATGCCACAATATAACTCAAAACACAAGACTGCAGTGCTTGCATTGTGGATGTTCATTTTGTTCCTTTTGGGGTTCCTAATCAACAGGGGAATTGGCTTCTTTTTCAAGGATGTTTTAGAACTTTTGTTACATCAGCTGTGCAGTAATAGTAGGTGTTTTTCAGAACTCCTAAGTAAATATACAAGTCAGGACAGCCACACCTGTCCTTTACTGACATCATGCAACAAGACAAACAAAATGGAAGTGTTTTTAGTCATTCCAGTCCTGGAGAGAGATTTTTTTTTAAAAGAAAACAGCTTTGTTCCTTGTGTGGTCACAGTAAAGCAGCAGGTCCATAACATCCAAAGAAAGGATCACTCTGACTCAACTACCTATGCTTATGATGCTCAAAGAACACGTTTACAGAACTTCAATATTTTTATGTTGAAAATATCTAGATTAACTATTGGGCCAAAATTTTTTGAGTTTCAAAATGACACTAAACAAAAGTCTCAGTAAATAACTACATGATATTAGGTTTTCTGGGAGGTACCAAGCATCAACCTAATTTATCAATTTCAATTAATCTGTTTGGTATTCTGCCATTACTAGCTTGACGAATGGACTAGGATAATCTGAGCACATCATTTGTAAGTGTCATCTTTCTCTTGCATTTACCCTTTTGACACAGGAAAAGAGTGAGCCACATTAAACTTGACAAACTGGGCTTGTTCACTACATGCAGTGCAGAATGAGGCGTCATCATTTTTCCTTTGCCCAAGAAACGGGAATCAGATAAACACTGTTCATGTGAGTACCCATTCCGTACCTGGGAGCAGTAGGAAACTAAAACAGCTGGGAAATTCCCTAACTGTACTGTTTTTTTCCATTGTATCATCTCATTTCCATACCCTTCAGATTGAAAACCAGCTCCACTAATATCGAAGCCACTAATTACTTAAATATCATATAAAAGGATATTTAGTCAGAAAATGAAAAACAATTTCTCTGTGTTCAAGGGTGTGTAAAAGTTAAACCTCAAAAGAAGCTGCTACACATGCTAGCTTTCATTCCATTTTACGATTTGCTCCAACAGACTAACCAAAAATCAGGGGTATTTAAATAAAATAAAATACTGACATGTTCTTCACATTTTATCACCAATTATCACCAAACATCAAAAACTCACTCTGTTCACTTGCTAATACAAATGATTCTGGTGTTCTTTCTGGGAGCGGGGGAGAGGAATCTTCACTAGCATCAGCATCTAAATCAAATATGACATTTAGATAAGTTAAAAAACACAGATTTTTCTCCCAGACTTTTAGAAGTTGATCTTTTCATATATGAGATAATCCTAAACTTGGTATAAAATCTAAAGTAAAAGAAAAATTTGCTGTAAGTATTATAAAGCAGTTTGGTTTACCACACTAACACTGTGGAGCAACTTCATCTAACAACATTAACTTCACATTAAGGGCGTAGGATCAGTTTGTGTGTTATGCAAGAAAACAAAAACACATTTTCAGTCTAAATAATTTGGAGGGAAAAAACCCTCAGTAACTCCAGTGAATACTTTTTCTTCATTCTTTCAAGTCTCAGTTTTGCTCCCCAAGTCCATGTTGAGGCCCACTGGCTCCCACACCACTGATATAAACTAGTTAAACAGCCTAGTACAAGGTTTACTAGGCAGAAGGCTAAATAGGAGCCAGAGGAGATGGCTACTGTTGGTGCCAGTACCATATCCTGTCCCCAGTCTGTTCCCTCTCACCTCCCAGGAGTGTACTAGCATAAGCTACTCTGGCAGCAAAAGCCCCTCTCTGACCTGCTAAGAAATTTGGAGTAGTAATTAAAGGTTTAAAACAATTTAAAGTAGCTGCTGTCATAAGAAATCTCATCTGACAACTGTACTCTGCACAGGATTCAAAAATACGAAGACACATTTCAACTAATAAAGCCATGAAGCTTGAGCTGCCAGCATGCCCAGCTGCTGCAGAGACAGAATTCCATGAACTTCTACAAGCCATCGTGTTCTAAGTGACTTTTGAGAGCTGCTCCATCTCAAGTTTACTATACAGCACAAGAAAACCTTCATTACCAGAAAGGGCCTCTATAAGACCAGCAAATAAAGTCACCATGGATATGCACTAACTGAAAGTGAGTTTTTAGGGTTTTGTTTTGGGTGTTGTTGATGTTTTATTGTTCTCTTTGTTTGTTTGATTTTTCCTTTTACCTCAGGGTACAACTACTTTTCACTTCATTTGAATGAAAAAGAGGATTTAACTGTGTGGTAAGATCATGCACACCAGCAGTTATGGTTAGGCAATTAGGGTGCTGGGAAGTTCACAGACATGTTTCACTGGTGATTGCAGCCGCATTCCCAGCTTCAGACAGAAGAGGCCTGAGCCAGAATGAAAATGAGAAAGCCACTGTAAACAGGGTTTAGGATCACTGGTGCAAAGCGATCTAACCCTATATTCTTGAGTCCCAGAGGGATTACAAGACCCGCAACCAGAATATAAAATGGGAAGCATTCACTATCATACAAAGAGGGAAGAGATACACCCTTAATAACAAGAGATAAATGATAAAAAAATTAATGCTAGAATTTTAATAAATTCCTGTGAAATTATCAACATACCAGCAGCACAAGGGCTGTAACTGTTATTTCAAGACGTTTCTGATATACAGTTACATGAATCAAATTCTAGAGTGACATTTCTCCAATTCTTTATCCTATTTATGACATATCACTTATTTTATTTGCATGTTCTTATAGCATCTACATAATGAGATGCACAGAGAGGTGATAATTTTCAAACAGTGATAAACAACGATTGCTCTGGGAAAGAAGAAAAACATTCTGGCTAGAAGGAAAAATAGAATAGACCTGCAAATCTATAAAACAAATACAAGGAGGACTGCTTGCAAAGTTGAAATAGCTATGACGAAAGGACTTTGTCAGCTCTGCAGAGCATCTTTTAAGTCACAGCGTTAAAAATATACATGTATGTGCAAGTATTGTCCTGTGTTTACATATGTCACAATCTATAGATACAGTTCACAGTATCTATACATCTATATCAAGATCTATAGAAACAGATTGTTTTTAAGGCTGCAAAACAGTTCACATCTCTGGATATATGACTTTTGGTGAACATTTAGTTCACAAAGCCAGTATTTTCAATTCAGGTGGTTCTGCATCTCGCATCATACACTGAGCCCCATTTCACTTCATGAAATCTGCACAGACTCCTGAGGTGAAGCCATCACTGTAAGCAGCTCCAAGCACAAGAGTCTGAGTTGAATCCAGAAGTTCATGTTTTTCCTTCAGCTCCACAGACTTACTTCTTGTTTTGTTGGGCTTTGCACAAGCAGTTACCGAGGCCTAATCTACTCTTCTCACCTCTGTCCTCCATCTGCTCCAAGTGTGCCAGCCTGACTGAAATCTGCACCTGTATGTTTTGGGACCCTTTTGCCTTCAATAAACAACATTCTAACTTGAAAACGTTAGAACTTGAAACTTCCACAAAAAAAATTTCAAAAAAAGTAGTAAAAGATAAAAAGCCACTAAATAATTTTCAAAGTGCTAATAAAGCGTAACTTGGATTTTTAGATGAACAGCCATATTAGCTTGTCACCCCCAGCCATGTACAGAAAAAGAAGAAAGCACAGCTAAATATTTACAACACTATTAAAATGCAGGAGTCAAATCATGAGCAACTTCAAAGACCAATACAGTGAATGAGGTTACATCTACATTTTTAGGAACAGCACATCAACCAATAAGCATGAAATTGTTATGTATTTGCACAAGCCTGTTGAAAATGCTTTGACTAGTCAATCCCCAATTATTATAGACACTTCCATGAAACTGGGTGTAGAGAAAAAATATGCCCCAAATAATAACATAGAAACCTACAATTACATACAAACCTACAGGAAGGCATTATAAATAAAGCATTAAACAAATGCTCACAATAAAGCTCACAATACAGCTTTTGAAGCCGCTAATCATAGTCTGTAGTACCTTATACCAAAAATAGCTCACATGCAAACTGAAAGCTGTCAGGAAAAGAGTTGTGCCCTCTCTGAAGCTGCCATACTGCATTGATTAAATTTACGTTTAGAAAATTGCATTGCAAAGAAATTTGTGTTGTCCAGCTCTACAGATGCAGCTAGATAAACAGCAGCACTTCCGAACCTCAATGAAACCTACCTTTGCCATCTTCAGAACATGTTACAGCTGTTAAGTCTTGCCTAGCAATAGACATTGGCAACACTTTTCTGGCAGAAATGTTTTCAGTATTAGTGGCAGCAGAGACTGTGGCACTTGCGGTTGACACATTGGATGCGCTTTTGCTCATAGCTCCATCAAAGTTCATCTCATCTGTGTCAGAATCATCTGAATGGAGAGGATTAGTAAAACAGAGGGGTGCTCGAACAGAAAGAGGAGTATGATCAACAGTATCGCCGGAAGGATGTTCAACTGGGGTGTTCGATACTAGAGAGAGAGTTTTAACACCATGACACAAGGTGTCTGAAGACAACTCTTCAGACATGGACGTACGCAGTGCATTTTCAGGCCCATGTAGTGACCACGTGGCGTGTCCCTTTTCTGTCAGAGGCAGACGATCTGGTCTGGGTGGGGTATCAGACACCTCCTGACTCTGCAGACTTTCTGGTGATGGTATTAAGGCTGTATTAGACTGTGGCACGCTGTATTCCATACATGAGTTTTGAGGAGCATCTACAAATGAATCCCCTGAAATCTGTTCCTGTGGCTTAAAGCTCTTATCAATTACACAGGATGACACAGGCTTTATTTTAATTGCATGTCCCCTGTTCAACAGGGAGTTCCCATCAAAACTTCGTGGTCCCTCCTGAAGAGGTACCTTCTTGATCTCAAAACTTAAGTTGCGCTCCAGCCTCTTCTCTGCGTGTTCGCTGGGTTCATTCTTCCCTGAATGTTCTGTGGACTTATTATAATTCTCGTTGAGGTCTGTTGAATGCTCTGATGAAACCATGTGCAAAACTGGCTTTGGATGGTATCTGTCATTGTCCTGCCACACCGTAGTGACTGTTGGATAAGCTGATGGGGGAGATGGTGTTAGGATTGGTGGTACTGGCTGAGGCTCTGGAGGCTGCAAGATTTCTTCTTTAGCATCTCCTTCTACAAGGCAACTGCAAAACAACCAAAACACAATTGTCTAAATTTTCTGGATTTTGACAAGATTTTAGACATCTACCCATCTCCCACTGCAGTAGTTAATGCTGTCATACCAATATCAAACTCCACACAGAGCTTCCACTGCACACAAATAATGGTTATAGAATATGACTAGTGAGGTAGGCAAGAATTAAGTCAACACACTCAAAATGTCTTTCAGAATATCACAAAGATATTCATTCAGGCCACAACTAATCCTCACTAATAATCCAAAGATTGCTCACATCCTTTCCCAGAAGTGTTTTTTCAATGATGCTGCAAGACAGGCCCTCTTGTGGCAGCATTTCACTACATTTTTCCTTAACTGGCTCAGAGAAACTTGACATATGGAATTCAAGTTTCAATAAAGCCAAGGAAGATTTCTTAAAAAAAAAAAAAATCCTTACAGCCCACATAACACTGAATATCTTCCTTCAATTTTATTTTTCTGCACACGCCCAAGAGGATTTTATTTTTACATTTGTGTATTTAGTAGTCTCCACATAGTTGCAAACCAAATTTAGCCAACATGAGGTACATACAACATAAAAAATATTCACAGTAGAATATATGATCCAAATCACAGTGCATATTAGCGAGACCACAGCACTTAAAACTGCAGTTCATCTCAAGGTACTTAAAAGGAGGAGTTCTTCAAGTATACGGTCAGATTAGATGCAGAGTAGTTGACCACAAACATTTAGCGCAACTGATGAAGGCCTTTTTATAATTTCCATTCCTTTAAAAATCCAGGAGGACCTGGACAAGCTCAAGAGGTGGGCCCATTAGAACATCATCAGGTTCAACAAAGCCAAGTGCAAGGTGCTGCACCTGGGTTGGGGCAACCCCCGCTGTCCATATAGGCTGGGGGCTGAACAGACCGAGAGCAGCCCTGTGGTGAAGGACTTGGGGGTGCTGGTGGAGGAGAGGCTGGACATGACGCAGCAGCGTGCACTCGCAGTCCAGAAACCAACCGTGTCCTGGGCTGCATCATAAGCAGAATGGCCAGCAGGTGGAAGGAGGGAATTCTACTCTGCCCCTACACTCTGCTCTCGTGAGACCCTCCAGCATAAGGACCATACACTTGCACAAGAACTCTGTCTACAAGAGAAAGGCATCAGACAGGCTCTCATTATTTGTCTGCATGCCACAACGCAAGCAAAATCAAAGTAATACTATTGGCTCCAGTACTTCCAAACCATCCCTAAGAAGGACTCAGCCAGTGCAAATTCTTGAGACTATGGTGACATATAGGAAAAAAACCTAAAACAAAAAAAGCACAGGGACTGTCTCATAATTGAGTCTTGTAGAGAACTAAAAGCATACACCTGACTTGGGACAGGCTACAGCATGTGTTTCATCCTTGTGACTTTGTTAGCACCAAGCTATAGCAGTATGGATTGAAGAACTAAAATCTTTATACAAGGGATTCCATACCAAAGAGAACCATTTGGATTCTCAGTTTGTGAAAATCCTAACCCCTTGAAGTACTGCAAGCTTCTCAGCTTCCAAATTATCTTCTAAAAGTTCCTGTATCTTTGTATCTGGAAAACTCCAGATCCCCTTGCAGTTCTGGGTGATCTCTTCCATTTTCTGCCTGACTCCTGTCACAGAGTTGGGCCTCAAATTCCTTCTCTTCCTCTCCTCCCTGCACTTGTATATTGCTGTTTTTCTTTACATTAAAACAGGAGGAATACAAAGAACATCAAAGCAATTTAACAGAAGTAAATTGGGAACTCTTGCCTCTAGATGTTGTTGAAAAATGAATAAGCTTGAGAATAAGTTGTTTGCCTGAATTAGTAAAGATAAGACAGGCAAGGGGGGGGATGCAAGTCTTGCTCCAATTTAATACACACTAAGGACAGGAGAATTCCCTCCTCTTGGATTTCTCTCCTCTGTTCCAAATGGAGGAGGGGAACACAGGGAGGGAGACAGAGAGTGAGTGCACTTGCACAAATGTTTACATGCCCCCTTTTACCAGCAGTGATGCTCATCAGTAATCTCCACTAAATCCTCCTACTGAAAATCATGGTTTTCCCTTATTGACCTGATTTTCCTGACCCAGAGTTATTTGCAATCAGCAAAACTAATTTCTTATCTGGTACAGACCTAATATTAACCACTACAATTAGCTAAAGGAGCAAATTAACATTAAACCAGATATAACAAGGTTATAGGTCCACAATACTAGTCAAAATTCATTAAGTTCTTTACCAATTACTGTTCAATGAAATCACTCTACCCTTTGATCCACTGGTAAACAGAGCCCCACGTGTATTCAAGCACTTCCCTTAGATGTATCCATAGAACTGATGATACAGGAAATACTGCACAAATCAGCAACCCAAAAGTTGATTAAACAACTTCTCCTACGCATCTCAACAGAACTGCTACAATGTTCCCCGTTACATTTCAAGTTAAATGTCATTCCTTCACTCTTAAATGAGAGCTTACAGTGAAGAAATGAGAAATTATTTCTCAAAATCATTCTTCACCTTATTAATATTGAAGGATATCTGTCCTCAGTAACTGAGATGCCCGAATAGCATTCTAATGTATTTTTTCTCTTTAAATTAGGAAATAGATGCCAATAGCTAACATCTTTTCCATTTTACTGACATTTTTAGTATTACTATTTCATATGTTCTGCATTGCAAATAATGTTTTTGTTTGTTTCCACACAGCAGAAATATTAGGATATGTACACATTCAGAAGATCTTTGTTTGGCAGTAGTTTTTTCTAAAACTCTTATGAATCTTGGGCATTTGGAGCTGCTGCATAATGCTGTCTTTGGGCATGTCCCTCAACAGCTGTGCTCCAGAGACTTCTGCCCCCAGAGGCAGAAAATTATGTGAAGATGAACTACTAATACTATTGAAAACAACAGGAGACAGTAAAACCAGCTTGATTTAAAATACCAGGAAACTAACAGAAAGCTCATGAAAGAGGAAACTGAGACAGAAAGGAGTCAGTGAACCAAAGAAAGCCAGGCCATTCAAGTAAGAGAAGTAAGCTTTCCTGTATTAGACCTTTAAATAAACACATACGTTTGCAAAATCTCCCTGTGTGATAAAAACATAGAAAGCTTTGTCATGACTCAGCCTCGAAGTGCCTCTTCAGATACAACTGCTCCTGATTATCTTGGAATGCCACTTCCTCGGCACTTCCTCATCTACAGCTGGATATGGAATTTCCCTGGGTGATTGAGGCAGCTTTTTCATGCACTCTTACTGCCACACAGCCCAAGCAGCTGATGCAGTGCCCTAGTGCCAGTGGCTTCTCAGGTGTCAGGTAAACCATGAATTAGGCAATAACAACTTTTTAAAATTATTTGTCGTAGTAGCAATTACACACAATTTGTCAAAAGTACTATAATTTGTCAAAAAAAAGCCTTTCCACAGCCTTCCACGAAAAACGTATACATGAAAAAAACCATTTATTGCTTTCTCTGCAATATATCATAAATTTTTAGAATGTTTTAAAATCTAACCCATTCTACTCCTAATGGGAAAGAGCTATATTATTAAAACTGTGCACAGTGGGTTCAGATTTAAATGAAACCTGGCCAATGTTCAAAAGAAAAAAGCCTTAAGTAAATCCATGGTTATTATATGCAGCATACTGTAGGATGTTTCAAATAAAAGAGAGTGATGCCAAGGTCATGGAATGCAGCTGCTATGAGCAACCAAAAATAGATATCAAGCTCTACATCCTCCCTCATAATTAAAATAGGAAAATTAAACTCAACATAAGCAGGCTGAAGCTAGACAACCACATTATTCTACTTTAACATTAAATCACTGCCATATGTGAAAGAAAAGCTGCGGTCCAGTGAGTGAAGCTGTTGCAAATGTACTACAAATAATTTATATAAAAGTACAATGAATTAATAAAAATAACCAACTTGTGAATTTATCTTTTAAAATTTACTTACCCAGGCTTTTTGGTTTTTTTAGTTGTGGCATACAAATTAGAGACAGCTAACTAAGAAGGAACACCCATCAATGAGTTTTATCTCAGCTTTGCAGGAGATGCAAAGAGGTAGTTTGCAGGGCTTGAATTGAAACAGAATAACACATATCCCTGGAAATGTATTTACTATTACTAGACTTAAGTTCAAACAGAATCTCATGAGAGGTTAAACTGCTACAGTATTTCACCTTTTCTCCTTCAGACAGCAGCACATAGCTCTTCATTACACCACATACAAAAAAGCTGTTACATCATCTTTGCTTTTTGTGAATTTGTCCAAGTTTATGCCTTGATTTCAAACTGCATTTGAACTTGCAAATAAAAAACTTTTTGTAACCAAGCCTGACTAAAACAAACCACCTCTTTTTCCAAGTACTTTAGAAGCAACTACTAAGCACACAAAAATTTCAAGGACTAATACTTAAAGGTACTAAGGTGCTCCCTCTGAATTCTGATGCATCAGTCATGCAAAATCAACTACAGTCCTAAACTGTAAATTTAAAACATAGGTTTTCTGCAGTCTTGTATCTAAAAAAATTAAACCTTACTTATGCCCTCTTCCTACCTTAACCTGAAAATAATTGAAACATGTCTAACAAATACTTTCCATCCCCTCAAGTCCTCTAAAGAAAGGTCACTTTCACAAGAAGTGATCATCAACTGCCAAGCCAAGCAATTTCTAGGATAAGGTGCTGATGTATGCACTAATGAGTTGTTTTTGTTTACCTCTGTAATAATCAAGGAGTGATATTAGAATTTTTTTTATGTTGACATCAAATGGAGAGAGACATTAAGCTAAATGACTACACTCACATATTGTACAGCAAGTTTAATTACATTAAAGCATTACAAGGTGATAAAAGATTGGAAGGCAATACAATTCCAAACCCGCTGCAAAACAAGTATAGCTAGATGCTTCATGGTGAGCTAAGTAAATAAAATACCAATTTAATATTGATTTAATATCAATAGCCTAAAGATACTTGTAACTTCCAAGAAGAAAAAGACATAAAAGCAGCCTAGAAAGTATCACTCCTTCCCCAGTAAATGCCCAGGCCAAAGCAAGTACTAAAAAGAATTAATTATATCTCTCTGAGTAAGTTCTCTACCTTGCACGGTAAAAGTCTTTAATGACATCTTATCCTTAGCACAGACATGAGAGTTTACATGATATTAGCTGCACTTTCAGAGGAAGGGATCTTCAAGTTTAAAGAAGATACTGAGATGATTTCGTGATAATATCACAAAGAGGACAAGAGAGAGTGAGAAAGCCACCTTCACAGAAAAATTCTGCCCTGTCCTGAGTGGTCAGCCAGAGGAAAGGGCTGCAGAGGAGATATCACCATCCTCCAGCAGACTTGGGGCCATCAGAAAACAACTAACAGGCATCATAAACTTTACTGTCTAAGCAAACATGGCTCAGTCTGGTAACAATATGGAAAACAAGCACCCTGAGGCCAAGGGATAAAAACCAACTTTTCTTCTGCTCAGTCAGGATTGTCTCAGGCAAGTTCATCTGAAACCAAGCTGGCCCACAGTATTCTGCTCTATCAGTCCCTATAGCCCTTTTTGCTTTAGAAAACAAAGCAAATGTTAAACTTTCCCATTAAAAAAATGCAGCTTGCTTTACTAAATACACATTCTAAAGCTATCTACAACACAGAATATAAAGAATTTAAAAGACTTATTTCTTTTCAAAAATAGTAGCTTTAGGAACTTGCTTGTAACTTCTTCAGAGACAGTGCATGTAAATCTCAAGTACACATTTGGCTGGCAACCTAAAAATGTTTCTTTCTGCATATGGGGATTAAATTAGAATGTTTCACTGATTCTGCTCTCCCATCCTCCCCAGGAAAAGGATGTTAACCTATGCCGAAACATCCACAATACACAAAACCTGGCTCTATGTCGTGACTAAATCAGGCTGTAGATTTGCAAAATTACCCCCCATATCAAGAAAAAAATATGCTCATTAGTGGGTATTTTGAGCAGATGTGACTAATAACAAATAAAGTCTTTCCTCAGAAGCATCTTCCAGGAGGGGTTTAATTAATTGTTTTTCAAAAATAACCTTTATTTTAGAAAGACACCAGCTTTGCTAAAAGCTTCTATTTATTCACCTCTAAGAAACCAATGTGCCTGCCAGTGCTGGCAGATGGGAAAGTATGAGTATGGAAACAGGCCCAAAAAACCCCAGGCTTTAAGGAGAGATTAAAAGATTTTAACTTAATGCAGCAAGTAAAGAACAACGCAGTGCAGATAAGACAGATGTGTGCTTAAACATGAATCACATGAATTACACATACGTTATTATCACACAAATATATAAAAATGATAAAAACTAAGGTACAGCTAAGATTATTTCCAGGAACACTAGTAAGGAAATTACCTACAGGACAGAAATCATATTTCTAAGCTCAGTGATGAAGTTTCAAGGACTTGGAACTCATCATGAACACAGGTTAACTAACTCCTCTGCCATCATCTACATAATTGAATACAATCACATTACCATCAATCCAAATCAGGTAAAAAATGTATTGCCTACATAGCACCAACCACGTTATTTGTTTGTAAAAAGCCCCAACTCACTTCCATCTCTTTCTTTCTTTATTTTAAAGGAATTATACTTTATTTACCGCTAAATGTTATGCAAGAATATCAGCTGGCTGGTGGTTTGTTATGTCATTCCACAACTTTAGGAAACCCAAGTGCTCACCTTATGTCTATTTAACTACAGGCAATGTAACACCTGCCAATGTAACACTATAGGCAAGATCACCTGCCAAAGGCCCCTATAAGCCCTCCACAAACCAGATGGGGGACTTGGACACCTAGTTCAGGACAGTTGCTTCTTTAGCTGTCTTAACACTTGGGTTGAGTACCCATTTTAGGCTGATGAATCTGTTGGTTCAGATTTAGTTCTGGCTTCTGTAAAGCTATGTCTATGCATTTTAAGAGCTAGAGAAGATTTTCTTTTCCCTCTGCTGAATGAAAGGATTGGTGAGATCAATTCTTCTCCTCAATAATATCAGCATTTGCTTACCATACTCTAGTCAAAAGCAGTACTTGTCTGAGATTTTTCTGGAATAAATGGATATGTTCCACTATGATTTTGTCTCCAAAAATGAGGGGTCAGTTATTGAGTCTGTTTTAAGTTTGTTTTGCTACTATCACCCAGCAGAATTAAAACACAAGTAGATCTAACATATCTGACTAGTAAAGGTGTATGCTTGTCTACTCACAGATAATCATTGCAAGGTTGGTATATTTAAACACGGACTTCACAAAGATATTGTAGCTTATATTTAGAGTCAATCACAAGACTTCTATTTACATTATGTAGATTTCTATTTATAAACACAACATATTCATCCTAAGTCTTTATGGTATCAGTAGCTTTATTCTACTTTTTATTCATCTTTCAGCTTAAAATAGTGTATGAACACAGTTAACTACCTGCGGGTCCGTGGAGGCTTTGGTGGAGGAGAATCCTGTTTCTCAACATCTGAAGAACTGACAGCATTTTCTGTATTATTTTCATCCTGATTAAAAGAAAAAAGGGTATTTTTACTCATGGCTGTAAAGCTGATACATACTATATTTGAACTGCAAGGTCCAAAGATCTGTAATGACACTTGGCAGTAATATATAACAATATGACCTATTTTTGGGTATCACAGAGATCACTTTCAAAACTCTATTCTAAATGCACAAAATTATTTTTTATCTAGTGTATCCAACTTCAAATTTTTCTGACTGAACATTTTGGTCTGCTTGCCATTGAACAATCCACTAGAGAAAATCCTCAAAAGCTGATCTTTCTTTAGTAGTGAGCAAGCTCTCATACACCTTCCCAGTTATTCACATTGAATAATTAAATGAATAATTGGATAATAAAGCATTTATTTTCCAGTCAGTCTAATTACTTTCACTTGTACAACCACTCCAATGAAGATAAGACTAATCTACAGTGTAATAAGAAAATGAAAAGGATTTTACCCACTTGTCATTGATCTAAAACAGTTTCAAATAATCTCTCATTTGTGTACAAGAAAGTTTGATTTACTCAGCAAAGCATGAAGATTTTAATTTCATTTTAGGACCATAAATATAAAAGATATATTTTATATATGCATGTATTTAGAAATCCATCCACACTTACATGTATATAAATGTAAAATATTGTTGTGGGCTAACCCCGGCAGGCACCTAAGCCCTACAAAGCCACTCTCATTCCTCCACCCCACCCCTGGAGGGGAAAAAGAAACAGCAGGAAAACTCGTGGGTCAAGACAAAATTGTTTAGCAGGCAAAGGAAAAGCGGAAGGAGATAAAAAGAAATCAAACAAGCAATGCTAAAGCAATCACCTTCCACAGGTGGGCCTTTGCCAGTTCCTGAAACATGGTTCAGCAATAGCTGCAGCAGTAGTTACAAACAACCATCAGCACTGTTTTCACCACAGATCTAAAATACAGCACCCCAAAAGTGGCTATGAAAAGTATTTAACTACATCCCAGCCACTCAGCAATATTAAGGAAAAAACCATGTATGTATAAAAATCAAACCGGAACATGCAACAGTCTAAAGTTGACACACCATTTCTAAACATGTGCCACAGCCAAAGACCCAACAAAACCAAGGAGGACCTTAGTGTTGTCTTAACTTTAATGCTTATTTTACCTAAAGGCTTTTCTTGCAGGAGTTCTCTTTTGAAAAGCAATCTTAAAAAAGAACAACAAACATCCCAAATTGGTGTAACACATATCAAAGCACAATACCACGTTCAGGCAATAGGGTCTGCTATCTGCCAGCCTACCTGCTGAGACTGGTGACAGAGACTGACCTTCTTCAGTCTTACAGAACAAAAGGGAATTCCCTGTTAAATTTCTGCTTCAGATGTGACAGTTGCATTTGAATTCAGTGAGCAATTTTTGCTTTGGAAGATAAACTATAAGTTGCCTCAACAGTTAACTAACCTCACTTAAATTTAGATTAATTAGTTATATGTTTTAAATTTCCATTACTTGTCTTAAAAGCTACCATACCACTGTTGGCTACTGTGAAGAGTCTATTATCAAATCCTATTCCTCAGTGTACTAAGTGGAGCTTTACCTGTGAAGAAAAAAATTAAATCTTTCGATCTTTCTTACTGTTTTTCCTTAACTGCCCCCATTAACTTGCTGTCAAATATAATATTGCACAAGTACTCCAGCAGAAATACCCTATTGTTCCCTAATGAATGGATTGTGTTAGCCCCTTTCAGGGAAATTGCACAAGGAGTTCATTGTCCTGCTGACCACTAGCTGTAACTATCAGGCGTTTTTTGGTGTAAGATTCAATTAGCAGACAAAAGCCACTCACATTTAAATGAACACAACAGAAGCTCCCACTGCAGTCAATCAAGATTGGTTGGTTTTCATAGAATCATAGAATGGTTTGTGTTGGAAGGGACCTTCAAAGGCCATTTAGTCCACAACCCCCTGCAATAAGCAGGGACATCTTTAAAAAGATCAAGTTACTCAGAGCCCTGTCCAAGCTGGCCTTGAATGTCATCAGGAATGCCAGGATGGGGCATCTACAGCCTCTCTGGGCAACCTGTTCCAGTGTTTCATCACCCTTATCATAAAACATTTCTTCTTTCTGTCTAGTCTGAATGTACCTTCTTTTAATTTACAACCATTACCCTTTGTCCTACTGCAACAGGCCCTGCTAAAAAGTCTGTCCCCATCGTTCTTATAAGCCCCCTTTACTGCAAGGCCACAGTAAGGTACCCCTGGAGCCTTCTTTTCTCCAGGCTGAACAACCACAGCTCTCTCAGTCTGTCTTCATAGGAGACCTGTTCATGCCCTGCTCACTCCGTGTCCCTCCTCTGGACTCACTCCAACAGGTCCTTCCTGTACTGGGGGCCCCAAAGCTGGATGCAGTACCCAAGGTGGGGTCTCACAGGCATGGAGTAGAGGGGCAGAACCACCTCCCTTCAACCTGCCACCCACGCTGCTTTGGATGCAGCTACTGACTGGGGAAAAATATGAATGTGGATTGTTTTTTAAAAAAAATTAGTATGTCTGCAATGGTTTGCACCCAGCTTTGAGGTCCCCAGCACAGGAAACATTACCATGGGGCATGAACTTCCAACCCAGCCTCCTCTCAAATACATAAAAAAGCAATTTCCTACTTTTTGACATCAGGTAATGGGTGACAGTACAGATCACTTTGCCCTTAACAAACATGGACATTAATTTTATTGCCTCATTCAGGCAGAGGACCATTCTGAAGGCTGGTGCCAAAGATGCTGAGGCTCCCAGTATTCAACAGTAAACTCTGTTTCCTGTTCAGTGGTTGTCATGTTCCTCCCCACTTCCCCGACTTGTGCAATGCAAACTGAATCTCTCCCATATGTATTAGTCACTATGGATAGCAGTAAATGCATTGGCATTGTACTAAATAGGCTCCCCTTATTCATAAGTACTAACGACCAAAGCTAGAAACGAATGCATCCTAAACAACTGCATCCTGAGAACAGAGCAGGCTGCTGGCCTTGCTTCAGCACCACACCACATGCCAGTTTCATAAGGCAGAAAGATACTAGACAGGGCAAGACACCACAAGACTTCCTCCCCCTCACCACCTTCATCCTACAACAGATCAGAAAAGTCTCCCAGTTCAGTTCCAGCAGCACAGAAGTTTTCAGGAACACACTTCTTATTTGTGCACTCAGTTCTCTAAAGGGTATTGGCAAGAGAAAGGGTGTGCCTGTTGGCTCTAGACTAATTTGTCCAGAAAACAAACCAGCAGCTGCATCCCTGTCCTTCTATGTTTGTAATGTGAAGTGTTTGTGAACAGAATGTTTCCTGAGATACGCTTTTCTCACAGGCAGAAGAAAAAGCTTATTAAAGAAGGTAACATATGTCAAAGCTTTTTAAAACTTCGTGTATACAGTAAGAAGCTGTTTCTAGTTGAGACAGGCAGAAGTAGCTGAAAAGGCACTGCCATTTTTACTACTGGTAATAAAACATATGTATAATCCTTTCCAAAATTTATATAAACTCAAATGTCCAAGGCATACACAATCACAGAGTTTACAAAAACAGTTCCTTGAAAAAAAAATATTTAAACCCCCAAACAAACAAAACCCAACAAGAAAACCTGCACACACAAAATGGTACTTTAAATTTAACACCAGAAAAGCCAGTGGTTACCCCAACTTTGTACATGGGGAAGGCTTCAGGCAGAGAGGTGTCCAAAAATTTTCACTTGTGCATCAGGTTAAACTCCAGATCCATTCACTTAGTTACACTGAATGAAGAGTAAGAATGATTACAAGAATTATTGTCACAAAAAAAAAAGAGAGATTTTGCTACTTTCGTTAATTAGCTCAATGGATTGATGTTTTTGTGAAGGCTTTGTTTACTTTTAGAGAAGTCATTCCCTGTTACTTGTTCTCAGTTCTGTGTTACAAGAAATAGGGAACAACCAGTATTTTGAGTATTTATCACCCTTGAGTGACACCAACTCACAGATTTCCCTGTCATATATCAAAATAAGCAAATAGGCAAACATGCAGAAAAACTAGCATGGAGCAGAAACGAGGAAGCTCAGCTCTGAAAGTGAATATAGGGTATCTCACTGGGATGACTGCATCTGTTGAGAAGAGCAGATGGTGGTATTAAGAAAAAGCCTTCCACAGCCTTCCTAAGCACAGCTTATCGACATCAGTCAACACTCCCTTGCTTCTCTAGACAGATGTTGCATTCTCAGGCAGACCACAATTTTTAAAAGTATCAGCTTAGACAAACCAGGACAACATACATAGCTCTCAGGGGTCATCATACAGAATAATGTTTAAAAAATGGATTAACAAATGTGCAATTCACTAAGTGTTCTGTGTAGCACCCTGCTTTCTCCCAGAAGACAACTATCTACTGTGGCAGGCTTCTCACTGCAACATGGGTAAACAAAAGAATAGGATCTTTTCCCAACCTTTGTGCCTATATGCATCAAATGCTCAACAGTTCGACTTCCTTGGAGTTACTCCCCTGAGGGAGTAGCTACTGAGATCAAGTGAAAATGCTCATAGTTAGGAATTTCTAGGTATTTTGTTAAATTGCACATATGTAGACATGTGTGCATACCTACCTATGAAAGACTACCTTAACAAATGACAAGACCATAAACTCAAATACCTTGAAGTGTAGATTACCCCTAGTCTACTAAAATGCAGAGTAACTTACGTTCCCGTAGTAATGCAGAGAAACAAGGAATTCTCATGGCAGATGCAGTGTCTGAATCCAGCTTGCTAAGGTAACCCAAATTGTGCTATCACCTCCCAAGGGTGGGTCTTCCCCCACCTGCTTACTCCACTGGCTCAATCATCAAAGAGAGTTGTCACTAACTTCAAGCAAATAGAGGATCATAGTCTTAGACTGAGATTTCACAGACACCGCCCACCATTCAAAACCTTTTGCCCAGGAATTGCAATGTATCATTTTCTTTTGGAACTCACAGTGGAAATATTTAATGTCATTCAGAAGCTTTCTGTACTGGTAAAATACTGGCAAATTTACTGCAAAGATTCCTCCAGAAGTCATTTCATATTTTACCTTAAAAGGAATTGAGGCATTCCTTTCGCCCTTATCATAAAGCAGCATGGGAATCACTGAGAATCAGTGGATAAAAAGAGAAATACTTCAGATTGAAATGATACACTCAAGTGACCCAGATTAAATAAAACATTCCAATAGAGGCAACAAGATAAATGTCTCTGAAGAAATATATGATTTTTTAGAATGCTGTGATGACAAAAAATATCCTTCCAAGCTGCCAAACAGCAAAGAGAATATGAACAGCAAAGTCTTTTCATTTACTGTTTCTAAACCATTAATGTTTCAAGTAACAACATTCTTCTTATAGCTGCTGATTCCTCCATGACTTCTAAAAGTGCAGACAACCACAGCAACAGAACTCTCTCGCTTTTACAGCACAAAATGCAAGAGACGCTGGAGAGTACTAGCAGTGAGAGATTTTGGAGAAAGAGTTTATTAACACAAGCTCCTACTCATGGATAAGGGTAAAAACAAGGACTTGCAGTCCTGTAACACGCTTGGTACTGTCAAGAGACAAAATCCAACATGAAATATTTTTGAAGAGATTGTGAACTTGGTTGTTTGTCTCTTAACCAATTTTCTTTTTCTGACTTCCAAACGGAACATCCAACTTCATGAAATTTCATATGATTCAGACTTCCCAAGACAGCTACAGTTCACTTCAGCTCATGAAGAACCTTCTCAAATAACTCATGAAATATTTTACTGATACAAATCTGACTGATATCTTATCAGATGACCAAGAGTAATGATCTCACATATATTTCAAAGCTTCCAAACACAACACCAAGTGTAATATTTTCACAGCAGTACTAACAAAGCCAATGATGGTGAGAAGCACAGCTATCAACTTGAAATACATGACAATACGATCAAGAATTTCAGTGGGAAGGGCTTTGGTCCAAGACTCTGTTCCAGTTTGTTTGGTAACTTGAAAGTACTTAAGTGGAGGAGGGGAATAGTTCTGATTATCAAATTTAGCATCTGAATTCTTTTCTTATCACAAAAAAATGGCTCCTGAGCAGCAATTCTTCACCCTAAAATTTGGCTGCTGTGGGGTACTGTTGCAAGCATTGGTATCTGAGCAGAGCTTTTCTTATTTCATTTCATTTAAATACGTAGTATTAATTTAAACATTTGTAGTTCTACACATTCACAATACGTGTAACTACATGGTAAGAACATACATTTACTACATTAAAGCACATCACGTATGCATTTTCTACATGGTTTCGAAACTATCAAATTCTAGTGGAAATTCTAACCCTATCATAAGTCTATTTTCAAACACTGCATGCCTTGCTGCTGACTTTTTACAGTATTGTTCCCAGCAGGGCAAAGCTGGCAAGTTCACAGGAACACACGTTCAGGATTGTGTCTGAGCTACTTCCCCATGAATACTGCCACTTGCTGCCAATCAGATTAACCTTTTACTGGGATCTTACTGGCAAGCCCTGCTCACAGAGCCTCTGGAACTCAACCCATTTCAAACACTGCTTGAAATGAGAACAGCAACTGGAAAACAAAACCATGAAACCAACCCTACAGAGCACTCCAGCTCTTCACAGTATTATCAAAATAGAATAAATGACACATTTCCTTTTCAGCCCAGTAGCATCTCCTACTTAACTAATAGTAATATATCCAACATAAGCACATGAATTTTATTCGGAATTGTTTTCACTGGACATAATTGAAACCATTCACATAATGAAGATTTCATAGTTGCCATGAGATCTGCAGGCAGAGTAACACTGTGAAGGAGCCTTAGAATATTTCATTGTATTTAATAAAGTTTTTTGAAAACTTCCTGCCTCAGAATTAGTTTTTTTAACCAAGATGAATCCCAGAATGCTTGTCTGCTTTTTAAAAGAAAAAACCTAGAAAATTTCTGGAGAAAATCAGACATTATATACAACAGATGCTACATAACACTCCTGGAGGTCAAAAGGGAGCTTTGTCAGAATAGCAAAAACACTGTCTCAAGTGAGCTTCAAAGTTTTGAGAATCAGGTTAAAACTATGAGAAAATATTTAACTGGATATGTGAGGTTTCCCTTATATATGTGAAATGGAAGCTAAGCCTATACCAGTTCATTCCTTGAAGGCAAATTTTCTAACAAATGGAGAGTAGCAAATTTAGGTACCACATTCTTAGATACAGAAACTCTTCACCTATGAGACTTTTTTCCCCTCAACCTTCCTGCAGAATTATTCAAGTAACAATATGAAGAAGTATCATTTCCCAACACTAAAAGGGCTGTGCCTAGTCAGACAAAGATTTACTTTGCCCTGCTTCTAGCAGTGACCAAAAGGGAACTTCTAGGGAAGAATAAGATCAGAGCAGGCATACAAGGATCCTTCCCCTAGAATGTTTTCCAACAGATTGCAACTCTGGAATTTCATAGGTCAAAGGTTCGTGAAATTCATGGAAGAAGATTCCAAGGTGGTGAGATATTCACCTCAAAGACACAGGCTTTCAGCTGCAAGGAGCTCTGCAGTTTCATGTTGCATTTTTTATACAAATGTTGCTTTTTTTATTAAGTCTTTCAGGTCTCCCTGGTATCCCTTAGAAAAAGTTAATAGGAATCAGTTTTCTGTTGTTGCTCAGCCTCCATTGTATCTAACCTCATCCCTTTTTTCTCCACCTCAGTCTGGCTGTTCTTTAGATGGAGCCTTCCAACACCTTCGATCCTTGTCCAGTTGCCTAATGTTCAAATTCTGCAACATGCTTTTGAGATAAGCAGACTTGACATGCAGTCAGTAGTCAAGCTGCAAGGTACCCACACACGGACATTACATTCTCTGCGCTTACTAGTTTCCAAGTAACTGCTAAAATTCAATTTCCTTTACAACTTGTTAATCATAAACCAAGATCATATCCAAGTAAAACTCAAAACTCACACTCCATCACTGCCTTTGCAGAGCTGGGATTTATCCCTCTCTCACCCCCATGTACGTTACCTATCCATTTTCTATTTGGTCTTGTTTTACTAGTCAGCAAATCTCTCAAGCTGTGCTAAAGACAGCATTGCCTTTGTTACAGACGTAGTATCAGCATATTATGCCACAGCCTTACACATGTTCTGGAACAGGTAAGTAATTTAGTATGTATAGTAAGAGGAATGAATAAATAAGAGATATTTTTGGTTCTATATAAGAGCACGGACACAGGTCAGATTTAAGTAAAATAACCAGAAGATACAGTAGACTGATCTACCTATTATTTTATGATCAAAACTCAAGTAATCAGAAATCACTTCTGTACAAAGCTAATCAGTCTGCATATTCCAAACCCTGTCATGCTCATTTCTCAGAGAAAAAAAAAAAAATCACAGATCAGCTTAAACAAACTTGTAAAAATAAAAGCAGCCTGCCCTGTCCATATTGCATTTAGTCAACAGGCTTCTTGTCATGACTAAAGACCTCATCAATACTGCATGAACTGATATAAATTCTTAGGAGTTAGCAGAAGGGTGGATGCCTTTAATCCAAGAATTGAAAACTTTCTAGACTTCCTAGAAAACACAGTACAGGACAGCTAAATCCCTAAAATAAATGAGATGCTTATTAATAAAAGCATATTTAAAATTGCTTCCAGATATTTCAAAAAGTCCTGAAGATACCACTCATACTCCCTCTAGAGAGCTATAGAATCTACACCAATTAGGTACTGAAGGGACAGAAAATCACAGAATAAACAAAATACAATCCAGGGACAAAGGGTGGTACAGTGTTCTGGTCTGTGGGAGGGAAAGAATATATTAAGCCAAAACGCCATTTTTCACATAGTGACCAGCAACAGCCAAGAAAATATATCTAAACATAAAAAAAGAGAAAAAGACCTATAAGGGACATGAAATTTAAAGGAGAAGGACAGAAAGATAGAAAAATCCTCAAATACTGTGAATACCAATGAAGAGTATTTTTTCCACTTTCTTCTCCTTTGTTAAAAGGATAGAGCACGAAGCTTCCCGACAGAGGCATTTTGAACTTATTTTTCTCTCTCCTAATCCATTTCAATGCAAGCAGTACTTTAAAAAACATGAGAACTTAATAAGATCACACCACTGAACACTTTAAAAACAACTTCTCAGAAGAATTTTCATCAGAAGCTAACAGCTACATATGGGAAAGACACCTACCACTCCATCTGCAATCTTCCAGTCTGCACAACTTTCGTATTTTTGCAGTTGCTTTTCAAACAGTTGTGCTATGGCTCGATGGACAAGTTCATACTGCTCCTAAAATAAGGTACCAGATAAAAATTAATGCACCAGATCTTTACAAAGAATAATGATATATTATCACATTCATTTTAAAACACACTATACCTTTGTCTGCACTGCAGAATGCCTCTGTGTCCTCATTTCCTGTATTAAATTAAATACATTGAATTCTTCAGGTATTTTCTGAAATACAGAAGCAAGTTAATTACAATGACATAACTATCAGAACAATAACACAAAAGCTGTTAAACTTCAAAAAATAAGTCCAACTTCTATAGGTAAAGCTAATCTGCAACTGTTTTTTTTTTAAAGCAACGCTAAATTGACATTTGATTTAGACCAGATAAGAGCATTTCAAGCATTTTTAAAATGAGAAAAAATCATTAATATGATGCTGCAACATTAACAATGCTTCATAACCTAAAAATCTCAGAGTTAAGTTATCCCTTTAAATTTGAGCTGCACGATAAGTCACAGAGACTGAGAAAGTTTAATTCAAAAATCAATTTATATTGAAATATATTTTTTAAAAATTAGAATTTTATAGTGACCTTTTTAGGTAAAAACTTGCTGTCAAAGGAAAGTAAGTTCATACTAAAGCACAAATGCAATGAAACTAAACATCCAACCTGTCAAGAGAGTTCCGGAATGTCTTAAATATTTCACTATTTTAGAACGCTTGGAAGCTCAATCATTGTTATGAAATTACAGATTGCCATAAAACTTCTTTTAGTATTCCTTACCCCAGCTTTAAGCAAATTCCATGTATAATCTATGGCACAGATGGCTCCCGTTCTTCCACACCCTGCACTATGAACATAAACAGCAAGGTGTTAGATATTATTTAAATCTGTTAAAAAACGCTGTAAGTCTTATATTTCAAGAGTCCACATTAAAAAAATCATCAAAATACCTCAAATATCATTTTAATTTAACTCAGCCTGACACTACAGTGTCTTAAAAATAAAAAAACCAGCCGTGCAAAATGCAGCATCAAATTTTTTAATGCTAGTTTTCATAGACATTTGGAACTGCAGTCATGCTTCAATGCTGACAATTTTATTGCCTCTTTCTTTTGTCCCACTATTCCCAGCTATTACTGCTTCATCAGGTGTGGTCTTCTCCAAGTTTAATGGTAAATGATGTAAAATGGCAGAACAGAATATATTTAAAGACTTGCCACATTTTTCTGATTTAGTATCACATGCGTATTTTCTGCTTTTTAGCTAAAAAACATAAATCTGAAAGTTTAACAGTGACAGCAAACTATCTTATTTATCTGCCCTAATTGTATGAATTCCTCTATTTTACACATGTAGAGTTATAATTCATGCATATTTATTACATTATAATTACACTGTTGTAAAGAACCATTTACAATTATATTGGCATTCAAAAACAACAGGACTAAGTGAAATAGATTTCAGTGCTAAATCAGTTTATGGTTTTAGACCTCCCTTAAGACTGACAACTCAAAAAAAGAATGCAGCCCTTGAAGAGAATAACTAAGCTCTAAAGAGTTAACAAGCCCCGTGAATTTAACATGTCCTGACTTACTAATCTGAATTCAATTTTTCCTGACATAATACATGAACTTTCGTTGCTTTAAAAAGCATTAAAGGCAATAGCCAAGATTTCCAGATAAATTGTCAGAAACTGTCAATTCACCAAAATATTTTCATGGCAGTTCAGTTTCAACAGTTCTTCTGTCAGCCAAATTTCAGGTCAAGGATGAAACTGTTGTTCAGAAGTGAAGACTTCCCAACTGGAAAATACAGCCTGCTCATTAAAGATTTTTTTGTCATATTAGAAGACAGAGAGAGTTCTTAGTGATGCACGTGCTACCATAGTCTCTCCTACTGAGAATGGAGCCTTTACTCCCAAGCTGATTTGCAATGATCTTCAAAGTCTGTTTTGTCCTCACAAGGATTTACATCTTAAGAACCACAAAATGGGTTCCCTTTCAAAGGCTCATTCTTTTCTGATTGATATTCTGTCTTAAACTGAAGTGGATGCAAAATTTCACTGTGGTATCAGTTTTAAGAAAATGAAGCCCACACAATTTTGAATTAAGTTTTGACATGAGAATTTTTTTAAACTAAAATAAATAAATTCTGATTTAGAACCAAAACTAGTGCATCCCATAAGAAAAGTCTAGACTTCAAAAAATGAAAATGTTTAAAAATTAAACGATAAATATATTTGATACCTGCAGTGTATGCAAATAGGAACATCTTCATGTTCTTGGTATTCTCTCATCAAGCTGATCATGTCCAGTATAGAATCAAAAGATGAAGGGACATCATGGTCAGGCCAGTTAACATAATGAAATTGATAGACACTACGAGTCTCCTAAGGGAGAGGCAGGGAGAAAGGTATTAATGATAACACATATTTGAGTTTGTACCAAAGAAGTAGTTCTATGAACCTTTCACAAGCAATGTCATTTACTGGATTAAAAAACCCAACAGCTTATACCACTTCAAAAAATAGAAGAGAAATTCTGAAGTCGTATTTGAAGTGCAGCTAATGCATAAGAAGAATGCAGCCCTATGGGACAGTTCAGAAGCCCCTCTCTATTATATGGGTTAAAGGACCCACAATGCTGCACCATACAAAAAGATTCTATGTCCTTACAGCTACAACTTAGAAAGGGAGAAAGAATCTTTCATGTGGTCTTTCTTTTTCTATTTGTACTTCAGTAACTTAAATTGAGGAAAAAAAATGGGGACAAAGGTGTTGTTTTGTCACACTACAAAATAAAGTGTGTGCATATGTGCACAGGCTCACAGAGGGAAACTAAGAAAACAACTGAAATAAGCGAGACCTTATCTAAATACGGAACACACTTGCAACAATAGGTATACTTTTATTCTAATAATAGGAGCTACAATAGTACTAAAGAAGCAGGCTTTAGAACAGCTTAGTTACTCAGCTACCTGAATCCCTGAAAATCCTCTCTTTCCTCATTATCCAAACCATCTGCAGCCACCAGTAGAACCAGTAGCTACTTCTACTGCACCTTTCCATGCTGGTGTCACACCTCTGGGTTCCAGTATACCCCTCCAAGTAACGTGCTGGAGAGCGTGAAGTTTTTGATCCACATTAGTCTACAGGTTTCAAGACCTACACTACCTTCTGTTTAGTTATGTGAGAAGCAACATAGCAGGCCTCTTGAGCATGGAAAGTTATCTATTTTTGATGCTTGACTTTTCCCAGCTCTGTGGAAACACCATAGCTAGTTAAAAGAAGAGAAAACACAGCCTAAGAAAGCACAAATTTTAAAATCTAGATGATTATGTAAAACCAAGGTTGTCAGTAAAAAGCAAGAGTTATAGCTGTCAGTCTACCAAGAAATTTCACTTAATGACTTTTAAAAAGACAACTGATTTTTCACGTTAGCAGAACAGTCAGAAAAAAAAAAGATTTGTTTTTTTATATGAAAATCAAAAATTTAAAAGAGCCTTTATAGTCCTTTTTTCTACCGCCAATTATAAGCTAAAATCCAAAGTTCTTTCTTGAAAATAATCAGGTTTCAGTCAAACTGGTTTTCCTTCTAGAAACTAAAATAACTTTGTAGATTTATGGAAATTTTAAATTCTTTTGCATAGTTCTTTTTTGTATGATAATCCATTGCAAATGCTACAGAAGTGACAAAACATACAATTATTCTGGAAAGCCTGAAAGCAAACTTAAAAGGATATTACGTTATACCACAAATACACTTTTTCCTCCCCAGTGCAAGGCTACGCTTAGAATTCTTCAAAGGAAGCTGAAAGTCTGTAATTAATTTTACAGGAATCCTCAAGCAAATCTGCTACATAAATCTGAAGAAAAACCACTTTATCAGATGCACGTTTTAAATATCAACACATCTTGTTAACCCTTTCAGTTAAATTGCTCCTCATAGGAACAAACTTCTGTTTCCTTGCAAAGATCAAAAGCTCAGCACAAACTGTAACTTTTTGTTGCTGCTCAGTTTTTAAGCAGTACACAGGCATCTAATCGGGACAGAACTCCCCAAAGTCAATAGCCAAACATCATTTTCATGTATAGTATAGGCAAGCGAAATATACATCAGTTACAGTTTCTGGTGTAACTAGTTCATACAACATAGAGGTATTAAAAGGAAGGCAGGTTCTGCTTTGGAGTTTTTGGTATCCAGTTCTGTTTTGAAGTGTACCATGTCAAAAAAAAGTCACAAACCCTGGTTACTATGCAGAATATCTGTTATCTAAACAGTCTCACAGCCCAGTTATGAGCATTCAGGACACACTAACAGAAACAAACTGATGAAGTTCATGCATTCCTAGCAAAATACTGCAGACAAAAAATTATTCCCCAAAGTTACTCCTCTCACGATTAAGCAGTTTTCATAACTGTTGTGATATCCATTGTTGAACTGGAACAAAGCTTTGCTAAAGAAAACATAACCACAAATGAGACTAACCTGTAAAAAATCATTTATTAATGCAGGTTGCCAATTAAAATGACAGTCATTCTGCAAAATAGACTGTCATGCTTCATGTTTTTGCAGGAGGGCTCTACGGTTTTTATTTACTGGTAGCTGCTTTTCACTCAAATGAAGTCTGACATTTGACATCTGACATTTCAGTGTAAGTTTATAAAAAAAGCTTAAGCCATTTGGGCAAACAAGAACATAGATAAAAGGCAAAGAGTTTTGCTACTCCTCCTTTATATACTAAGATTTTAACATAACTTCCAAACTATCATTTACATACATAATCAGCACCTGAAAAAGTGAAGATATTTTCTTGAGTTTCTGACACTGTATCATTCTAGAAACTTTTGAGCAACCACTGAAGATGAGACCAGAATTGACCATGAACTTACATTTTGAAATTCAAGTAATAATGTTCTAATGAAGTAATCTGTTCTTGCTTGCTCAGCTTCCTAAACATGAGAAAACAATAATGCATTGGAAAAAAAAAATTAAAAATCAATATGCAACAAACATGGTATAACTAAAAACTCAAACTTTAAGCTCAAGTGTCTTTTTTTAATTTACTGGTTTTGTATTTATGATTTCCTCAAGAGAGAGGCAATCAAAACACTGATTAACACACGAGCAAGTTAGCTTGCTGCACAAAATGTGCAAAACATGTTAATTCTACTTAAAAATCTGAGTTTTGAAATTAATGTCTTGTGTGCTCCCAAGTCATCAATAAACCATGTAAGAATATTTCTAAGTACCTCTTTTGCTTTATTTCTCCACACTTTTAATTTACAGATTGCCTTTCACAGCCATCCCTCTATAACACTTGCTGTATAAACTTCAGCCTCTTACCACTCTATCCTGTTATCTCTCCTTTATTTTCCTTTTCCATTATTTTCAATTAAGGGTGCATCTGAAAGAATCACTAATTATCTTGGTTGTGGCCAAAAAACCTAGCTTCTAGCTCACAGAATTTTCAAGTCTTCCTTTGGACTGTCAAGGAAAGTTTATACTGCAGACATCAAACAACAGTACTGTACTTTAAATATCACTAACATCAGAATTTGAAGATGCCTTTAAAAGCTTGGCATTACAGCTTCCCACAGAGAATTTAGGAGAGTGCATATATGCTTTAATGTGTTTCTATCTCCTACTGGGAGTTCACCATTTCCCATCAACAGTTGCAACACTTTGCAGGTTTTAAAGCAGTGCAGTCTACATATACCAGGGTACCTAAAGGGAATACATTCTTAGCTGTATCTAAGCCAATTACAACAAACACACAAAACCCTTTCACCAATATCATGAGGAACAGGGCAAAAAGCAGCCAAATTTGAATCAACTTACAGTAGGAAAAGATTACTCAGAATCTTTATAAATGAAAATTTGCAAGTATATATTTTCCTGACAAGATGAAGTGTACTTAATTTTCGTTAGACTATCTCAAAGTAGTATTAACAGCTGAATAAAAAGGCATATTAACTCTTTCTGAACATCTAAAAACACTTCATACTAATTAACTTAGTAAAAATAATCTATTCCAGTGTTACTTTCATTTCATTCAGAACGCACAAGACATAACAGACAAAACAACTGCACAAGACTTCGATTCCTTGAGTATGGTACAGACATTCAACACTATGTCATACAAAGCTTAAGAAATAATACATAAAAAGATACAAGACGAAGGGACACAGGTTCCTTTCTTTAAAAAAATAAAACAATTGTGGGGGATTCAAAAAACCATGCAGCTTAGATATGCACATTCCTTTGAGAGTCCTTGTGTAAAATTTAGTACTGAACAATTAAAAAGCCCACTACAAACAGTTCATTGAACATTTAAGTTACAAACTCACTAAATACTTGAAAATTAATTTATAAAGCTTTATACTTACACAAGAAACACGAAATGGTCCAAAAGTTACAGCTGCTTCTCCATACAGAGGCCAGTAACGCTCACATTTTTTCTGTTAAAGTAAAGATTCCTAATTTAATTCATGCGTGGTACTGAAAGATGATTAACAGAAGCAGAGCAGACAAAATCACAACCCTGAATGCCTTATTCTGGACTTCTTTTAAGATAGTAAAATAACTTTTCTCTTGGATAACTAAAGAAAAACAAAACCAAGACCCCAAACAACCAACATAAATACAGGCAAAAGACACTTTGTAAATTAGGACGTGGACTTCATGTCTGCCTGTACATATGCACAATCATCATACAGAGGGGAGCAATGAAAGCTTAGTTTTTTTGAAAGCTGGAAATTCACAGTTCTGGATTTCCTTCTAAGGTCATAAGAATAAAGAAGAGAGATTTTTAAAAAAACTGGTTTTGCAGCTGTATCAATTGACAAGAAATTCTGAAGGACTCAGTATTTTCATAGTTGGCCTACATCCCACAAAGAGCAAGACATTCTTTTTCCACAGTGACATGGTCAGAAACAAACTCTTGGTACAGTTCTGTATACAAACACATATTCCACTACAATGACACCTAAATAATCATGTAACCCTATAAACGGGGCAAAAAAATGCAGTCTCATGGACTATTTCCTCTGTACAGAAATGTAAGAATAAGCATTCCCACTTCATCTGGCATATTATTATTACAGTTATGGATTTGGCATATGAAGCTTCACAGCTATTGCCCCATATGGGCAAAGCTCATTTATTTTTGTATTTAGGACACATACCCTTCCCATTTCAAATTCTCGACAGGCCATTACAATTATCTGAAAAGAAAAAAATGATGCTCCAAGTTAGATGTTTTTAGATCATGTAACTTAAACCTACACTTCACCACTTGCTTCTATCAGGAAGACAATGATACACTTTAAGTGGTTACTATGGAAGAGGCTAATTATTAATAATATTTTCTTTCCTGCATACACATGCTCTTTTAATTCTAAAACAGTAAACAAGTTTCATCCTTCACAAAATCTACTTCACTATTACAACACTTTAAGGCTACTTAATTCAAATTCACTGTAATCCTGTACAAATACCTTATTTATTCAGTCTGACTGTAAATTCTAAACTCATAAAAACAGAGAGCCATTTGCCAGCTGGAAGAAACATAGCTGTATTTGCTTAAAGTGACATAGAATGCATAAAATATGAGCAAACCCCCCCCAATAAACCCAACCATCAATCAAATTTCTTAGGTGCAGCTATTTCAGAAAGCATGAGTAGCACAATAAAAATGCAACGGGTAAGATATTTGTTACTGTAAGTAACCATGATTTAAGTGTCAAACAACCCCCCCCCCAAAAAATTTCACAAATAATTTGTCAAACATATCCAATTTCCAGAAGTATTTAAGAGTTAATGCCTGACAAAAGCTGTTTCAACATATGTAGAATATATAAACCAATAAGTAACCCAAAATTAGCATAAAAAGAAAGGTAGATGCTTTGAGGTTTTTTCTTGTTTCACATGCTGCTTCCGTATTTGATTAGGTCAGCCCACATTAAGTCAGAATTGTAAGGTCTCCTACAGGACAGATGTAAACAAGCAAGAACCTATTCATAAATATGAAGGACTTAACATTCATTCAATAAAATTATTACTTTGAATTCACATTATTAAAATAAATAAATTATATTAATGCTATTTAACTACAAAAAGCAAGACCTAGGAAGCAAATAATATAAATCACTGTCAATATTTTGATAATAATAGCCAGCTCAGGCAAAAAATACACAATCACAGTGCCATGAAATAAGGTAACACTGAATTTTTCTATAGGTACTTACAGCAACGTTGTATTCCCATATCATCCTCCAGAAGTCTATGACTGTATTGGCTAGCGGTCCCTGGGTAGCAACATATGCTTTTGGCCCATGTACTCCCTGGGATTGCAGAAAGGAACCATAAATATTTACAAAGAACATATATCTGCACTGAATAAAAAAAGGTTTTGGGTTATAATTGTGTAAAATTAGAATATCCTCTTTTTCATATACAACCGGAAGGGTGAATACGAAACATGGGTCCTAATTACATCAGTGGGAATTTTGCTGGTGATCTGAAGGGAGCCCAGGATTACAACAGCTACAGTGCTGCCAGAAACTGTCACAGGAAATAAGTTTCTGTATGTTCAGATTGTGAAGATTCCCTTTAAGTCTGCATTTTCTTTGTTACTTTAACATTCAGTGATGAAAAATTAAAAATCTTTCTGCAAAAAAGCATCCTCTTGAACAAATTTTAAGTTCCTCCCTCCCTGTAATACATTTCAATAATACAGAATTTTAATATTTGTTTCATATAAATTTTCAGTACAGTAATAGTCAGCTTTTCAAGCTAAACATTTACGCAGGAAGATTTACAGGAACACCTACTTCTGAAAAATAAATACTGTGTAGAAGCAGCAGCAGCATCAGAATAAAGCTACAAAGACAGCTCAAGATATAAATACTTTGAAACACAACTGTAACGTCTTTTCGTCGAATTCTGGCTTCTCTTTAAGAATGTTAGATATAATTGCATTGCCACTCTTCTTCCGTGAACAGCGCGAAATGTGTAATAACATACACAATTTGTCGAACACCTCATTTATGGTCCCTAAAAACATCACCTGTTAAAACAACTGCATCTGAATTTTCCTATGATATAAAGCTCCAATTTGCTTGCGCCTGGCACTTTAAAATGAAGTATTTTGCATTATATTTCCACTTAGGAGTAAAACCAAAGCTTTAAAGATTGTGTTATAAATGGCATCATGTTTGCAAATTTATTCAAGTTATAATAAAAGCGTATCTTCCCTCACAGCTTTAAAGTCTTACGTTAGACTATAATATTAAAACTGCCCTGACATTAAATAAAAGCTTAAAAAGAACTGAAGAACTGTTAAACTTGTACCACATACCTTAATAAAGTTTGCATTGATGTAGTCGGAATCTTGGGGGGGAGTTTTTAAGGTCAGTTTAACTCGGCTGTGATCAACTGAAAAAAAAAACAAAAATATTTTTTTGAAAAAGGATTACAACACATGTAAATTAATATATAACAGTAAATATAACATATATAGTACATTAAAGAACATTTCCCCAAGATAAGTCACACAAGCAAGTCAGTACATTTAATTTATGGGTAAACCAACTCAGGTAAAGATAAGCAGAGTAGCTCCTACTGCTATGTGCTTCTGATGCTCAAATTCACAGTGTACCATCTCCTGGAATTCCAAGAGCAATTCATTACAAAAAGGCAAAATGCAATTAATCAGAAGCCATCAAAACTGCAGTTACACAACATTAACACAGATCATGGTGGTCAGAATTAAGGCACACTTAGGGAAAGCAGAAAGCATAAAACACCAGTGCACAGTTAAAGCAGCTGGCAGCTCTCAAAGTCTCTGCCAAGGAGCACTCCATCAGATATTGCAACAGGAAACAGGCACCAGAGTTTATTGCTCAGACACAGACTGACCCCTATCCCCCAAACACTGGGCTAGGCTCTTTGCTGCAGTACTTCTGAACTAGAAAGCAGCAGAGTCCTTCATTTAGGGGGTTTTGGACACGTCAAGTTTCTGCCTCAAGCATTACTGACTGTCCCAGAGAAAGCTTCTAATAAAAACAGCATATCTTTGGAAACCAAAATCCTCAGCAGTATAAAAATAGCTTTATTACTTGTTGACAGAATAAACTAAACATTTTGGTATTCTTTTTGGCATTAAAAAAATTTGCATCTTTAATACAACAACTTGATTGTTAATAAAATGGTGTAGGTGGTTGGCAGGTTTGCCAGTCCTTCCAGCTCTTGTTGATAACAAAACTTATTAGCTATCATATAAAAATTGTTCAAACTATTCTACAATAGAGGCTCTTTAAGTTGAAAATCCATATCAGAAAAGAAATTATCTTTAAATGGGGCAACAGAATTATCTGTAGAAACAACAGCTGCTCAAGCAATTTGTTACTTTCTGCTCCCAGGGTCAATTCCTCAACCACAGAACAGCTGCTAAACCTTTGATAAGATCTAAATTCAAGAAAATGACAAAGAACAAATACATTTCAAAAGAGAAAATACGGTTAGTTGGGTTTTTTGTTTTGTCAAAACATCACTGATAATAAAACAGGGAACCATGCCCACAAGAAGTAAATGCTAAGAGTCATTTTTATTCAGAAAGCTCTTCCAAAAAGCTTGCAAAATGGTGAAATTTCTCTGCCAGTCCTCATAACATGCAAAAAAATATTTGTGTTACCATGTAATGCTTCTTTAAAAAGCACAAGTGTAAATTATGAGACTTTTAGATCACAAATCTAAAGACAACACACATAAAGGCCTAGAAAAACCCATAAAACACATTGCATTGTGTTAGACTCTGATACATAGATTGTAAAAGCAAGAACACTCTCTAAGCATGCAGTGGTGGTGTAGACTTTATATGAAAAACTGCTTTTAAGTGGCAGAACAGACTAATTAAAGTAGCAGACTAATGAGGGATCCTATCTCCTCAGCACATTAGATCCAAAATTCTACAGCAGTTTCCAAATGTCAACATTGCCATCCTTTCTCTGTGTGCCACAGCTCATCTGTTACAGAGTTTAAGATCTACAACAGAATTCCTCCAAAAAAATCCACTGCAGTTCTCAGCTTCTCAAGCTTAAGTGCTTGGATGTTGTTATGTAACTTAAAGGCTCAGTTCACAGCAATCGATTGGTTCTTCAGGTGACCAGTGAACACCACGTTGCATTTAACTACCATTTAGGATGGCTTAGCAATGGGAACATGCATCTTTTACTCTGAGGCCAGTGTTTAGTTAGTGCTGAGGTACCGATCTCTCTGGTAACAGCAACAATTTCTGATAAATACAGCACTAATCTCCAATTAAGTTACAAATGTACATTCTTTGCTGGATTTACGAGAGATAGGCAATGATACTTTGCCTTTCTTCTGCTGCTTCTCATTTCAAGCTGGTCTCCCATCACTTCATTGGCAGAGCCTTTGGATGTTTGAGACATTCACCTGAACTGAAAATACACCTTCAATTTTCCTCAATGTCAGCTTTGAAGTTTGCTCATTTCCCCACTGTGAGCTTCATTCCCTTCCAGATCCCAGTGGCTCAAGGTTTTATTTCCATGCAGATGACAGATATGCTCATCTACTGCTGTAGTTGCAGCCATTCACTGCTGCAGTGCTGCTGTCATTCACTGCTGTCTCAAAAAAAACAAAGGGGTGCTACCAAGACTTCGCTATATTGTTCATGACCTACCAAAATGCCAGGACACTGTTAATAAGATGACAATAACAACTTCCTTTCTCTTTTTCACTCCATGTATCAAACATTTTCTCCCAACTAATAAGCAGAGTAAAATGTACCTGTTGCTGACCTTCTGGGATAAGAGAAGTGGCATTTGTCAGAACAGTACCCTTTAATCTCACTGTCAGCTCTTCAGATCAAGAAGCACAGTGAGAGCTTCTGAAATAAGTGGCTTCAGGAGCTACACAAAGTGAGCGTGTAACAGACAGTCTTGTAATTTCAGATCACTGATCTGTTATATCCACATGTTGGTGGGTTTAAAAACTAAATTGTGCTTCGACTCTTGCTTTCTGTGTCCACACATTAAAAAGAATTTCATTTGGACTCCAGCATAATAGAAACCAAATCCAGCACTGAAAGTTTCCCAACATAATTTTCTAGATGCAAACAGGCAAAAAATATCTATTTTACTTCAAACCAGGTTCCTTAAGCCTCCTTAAAATTTCCCCTAGAGTTTATGCTGACATTTGTTTGTTTTCTACCATGAATAACATGCTCCTAAGGAAAACATACATTTAAGCAACTAGTAAAGTTCTCAACTATTTTGAGTGAAAATGAAAGGGTCGGCTCAATAAAGTTTCAGAACCAGAACATATTTATCTTCCAGTGATACCTTTCCTGCTAAAATATAAGAATATTCAGTCACTTTGCCTTCCAAGTTAAAAATAAAAATTTTAAGAATGTCATCTTTCAGCAAATTATCTCCAATTTTGCCTTTCAGTAATAACTAAAAAGTAAAATTCAAAATACATGGAGAATAACAAGCCCTTTCCTTTGTCTTCTATTAACATGTAAATCAGACTTACATGGCAATATATCCTTGTATCTATTCTTTTTAACATTTTCTTCTTTTTCTCCAGTGGCTGTTGGGTAGATCTTCTCTGTTCTGTATTTTGTTGATAATCTTCTTAACCTCTGAAATAAAAGATTTATGTTATATTTTCAAGCCTCAAGATAAACATCACAAGGTATTGGTTTCATTGATGAAGATGATCACTAGGAAAAAAAATTCTTCTCTTTTATGATGTTCACTACAATGGAGTTTAAACATCTAATTATCCAGTACTTTTAGCACAGTTTATACCCAAGTTGATGCCAGGTCTCTGCATCATGAGACATGGAACTTTGGGAAAGACACTACAGCACCAGCATGGACTATGGCCATGTTTTACTTAGACAATACGTTGCCCTGTTGTGGAGTAACAACTGCATTAAGAATACCTGTGAGAAACAGAAACATCTCAGGCTACCTGGAGGAAGAGCACAGCATGGGCTGGCTCAGGAATAGCTGGTGCTTGGCTCTGAGGCACAAGGCCTCCAGCTCTGACAAACTGAACAGAAACCAAAATCTTACATGTAACTGGTGCCAGCTCCTAACGCCCAACTCCTGCTGAGTTCCAAGCTCAAAGAAAGAAGGTCCCTGTCTCTCAGGCACAAGCTATTCACAATTAAGATGAGTGATGGGAGGTCTGCTGTATTCACAACAGTATGTCATTTTTTCCCCTCTTCATCTATTTCAAATCCTAGAAATGTGAGCGAGTCAAAACCTCTAATAATAAAAACCATCCCCTGTCTTCCAGTAACCTAGGAAATAAAAAGAGCAATACAGCTTTTATCATCCCAAGTAAGTTAGGCATTTGCAATCTTAAAACTGAGGAGGAAAAGTTCTCATTGAAAAAAACAAATACAAGAGGAGCCAGCAGTGCTTGTTATTTTAGACTGTGTAGACATCCAGATTTAAAAAGGAACGCCGAAGACCTCAGAAATTTAACACTGGTGATTGCAAACCCAGCCATTCTATCAACACTGACATGGTGGTGGTGCATAAGACTATCAAGAGGAAGACTGAAAGTAGCTTCAAGCAAGTTTAGCATCTCCAGTGAGGAGTGTTCTGCACAGATAGAAGGATAGACATTCTTCATGTTTCCCTCCCTCTATATTCAATGCATCATTACACACTTGAAGATTCAAAACATTCATGATTTGTGTTCTTTTGGGGAAGGGGGACAATGGGAGAAGTTTTTTGCCAGTTAAAAATGTAAATCTTTTTTGTCACCGACTATGCAACAACATAGTACAGGCAGAAGGGTATCATAAAGAAGATGATCTGTTTGGAAAGCCAATTTCAGTAGCTTTAGAAGAATTCCAGAAGAAAACACTTGGGACACTCACCGCACACTTCAATTAAAAAAATGTTTCAGCAACTCAAGCCCTCCAATAATTCCTCCTAACTTATTATGCAAATTAGGTGACTAAATATGCATATTAGGTCCAAAGTTGTCCTAGTCCCATCCTCAATTCCAAGAAGAAAATCACATAAAACTTAGTATCTCTGTTACATAGCAAAAAACATTTTCATGAAATTTATATGGGTATAGTAAAAAAAAAATCAAATTACCTATGCAAATGTGGATAAAACATATCACTAATTTAATTGAATAATACACATCTAATAAACCAGAAAAGTGACATTTGCAGAGGAAAAACAAATGGCAGGTAAAAAAAAAAAAAAAAACAAAGCAAATCAAGTAGTACCAGTTTTCAATTTTTTTCTCTTCTGCAAGGACTTTATCACAGATTAAATCACTGAACACTAAAAAGAGCAACAGAACTAGCCTGCAGCTTTTTTTTCTTAAAATGAATTTTTTTGAGAAACTTGCAATATTAGTCAATGAAGAAAAACAGTAAATGTCTGGAGGTGTGATAGTAAGTCTCTGACCACACAGTGATGAAACCATAAATATTTAATCTGAAAGCATTGCTACAGCAAGGAACAGGAAGATTCAATTCTTGAAAAGATACAAACAGTTCCTGGAAGCCCCCATGCAGACTACGCTCATCTTTGCAACACTAAAAACAAATTCACAGCATAACCTGTGCACACAGCAGAGAAACCTGGTTTGTCACACAGCACAGACAAATACCACTGCACATAGGAGACATTGTCCTACGTAACACTGACCTTTCCTAAGCCAAAAAATATCACTTGTGCTAAGACTGAACAACCAGGAGTCTAGAAAAAGCCAAACGAATGCACAAAATTTGGCTATATCAGCTATGAACTGCAAGGCTGAGAAACAGTTTGAAATAGGCTATAAACCTCCAATTAAGGGTGAAAAAAGCAAAGAACAACTTTCCAAGCACAGTCACTAATATGATTTTGTGTATTGTTCCAACATGGTTGTGAGTTTTAAAGGGTTTTTTCCTCTATCTTACTCATTTTTATGGGACAAATGTCATGACTCTGCTTAAAAGAAGTTTAGAGAAAAATTACGCCTACGAACCATGACTAGAAGCAAAAGTTATTTTACATGAGAAAGAACACACTCAAGGAAGTCAGGTTAGGTATGAAAAAGTACCCTAGGAAGATGATCCTTTTTGCTTTAGCCCGTTTTAAAGGCATGGAAGAAAAAACACTTTCACCAATACAATTTGGACAAATTGTAAGCCAAAAAGGCTCAAGTGACTAGAACCAACTTTCATTTTCTGGAGAGTAATGTTATAAGAATCCATCATAGCCTTTTTCCCTACATGATTCAATCTCCCCTGCTCTACAATCTGCTAAACAGACCAGAAAGTACGATTAGCTTAGCCCAGCTCCAAGGCAAAGCCTGGAAATGAAATACAGGTTGATTTTAGCACACATCTGTTCCTAAAATACTTCAGGATCCATGCTTTTAATGTGTGTTTGCCAGCTGTTCTGTGACATGGGTAATAGAAGATACCTAAGTACAGTCCTGAGAGCAATCAAAATGAGTAAGGAGCATTCTTTACGATTTATAGTATCAGCTACATAGAGAAATATCTATTTCATGCTTTGGAAGAGGAAGAATTGACTAAAGAGTAAGGAAAGAATTTTAAAAACTGAGCTTTGAACAGACTACCACAGGAATGGAAAAGGGCCAGACTCAGCAGAGGATTCCTCCCTACACGCAATAGAAAATTCCTGCAGAAGGCTATTGCAGTGTGCTCACAGCCTGCTGTGGGATGCAAGGGATCCAGTGCTTCCTAGGTTACAGCCCAGAGTGACCAAGAGGAGGAGAATGTACTCAATAGCAGAACGAGGGTAATGACAGGGCAGAAGAGAAAGGACTTCTGTTCAGACTACGCTACACTGACAAGACAGCCAGCAAGATCCATCTCAGTCCGGTTTCATGCTAATTCTTAGTAAACAACTGTCTGCAGTACAAAGCAGCACTCATTTGGGTTAAGTGAGTAAACCGCCAAAATGCTTCCCTGAAGATACTGGGATGCCAACAGCAGGGACATGGGAGGTCCAGGGTGGTGCCTCTGCAGTTAACACTGGGCACTTCCGTGACACTCACCTATTCAGTGGGACTGCTATTCCAGTACCACAAAAATCTTCACTGGTATGCTCTTTTAAGAACAAAATGGTCAAAGAGTAAGTATGATGAGCCATAAGTATACACTTTAAGAACTACATTCACAACGCCTTTAGTTCCACTCATTAGAAAAGCTCAATTTTAAATCTGCTTATTCATTGTGTGACAGAAGTGGTTTGTGGGGTGATGACAAACACCACATGTGACAGTGGGGAGATGAGTCTTTGAAACAATTTAAGTTTCAGAAACATACTTCCAACTTCCACAGTGGTTTTACAATCTGTACTACAAATCTACTTCAGAGTTTTTACAAAAAGACAAACCAGCCTTTCAAACCCAACTTGTGTAATCCTACCATATGAAGAAGAACTTTGTTCAATCATTTCAGGAAATACAGATCTTTGACTTTTGTTGTTAGTTTATTTATTTATTTAATACTTTAGAAAGCCCGTAAAGACACAATGCCTTATATCATAGAAGCGCTATTTGTGGATTAAAGAAAGCATTTATACACCTTATCGAAATTTAAAGAACTCACTTCAAAAGCATAAACTTTATTTAAGATACGAAAGTTCCTTTGACTCCTTTCCAGGCTTTCTTTCAAGGAGAACATGACAAATATTTCACCAGAGTTTGTTATCTCAAGTCCTTAAACTGCCTCCTAAGCCTTGTCTGGCATTTCTAATTGGCGAAACAAGAGATAATACAACAGAGATGTTCTCTTGACTCTCCTTTCTGACCATTCCCGAGGAGCAGGACATACCAGAGTGTCAGATGCCGGCTGCTACAGTATTCCACAACACCCACTTGCCATGTGACAACAGGCCACAGAACCAGGCTCAGGAAGCTCTACACAGCCAGCTCTGGCAGCGGTTTCCCGACATTGTGCCAATCACACAGGAACATATTTTGTTTTGCAAAATTTGCCTAAGTGCATTAAGAAATACTCAAAGAAACAAACAATTAAAGAAAGGCTTACATAAAAGTTACTTTAAAAATCAAAGCATAAAAGAAGATGCTAGGATACACTTAAAAAATGTTGTATTAATGCACTCATTTCATGAAATAAGACAGCTTATTTCTATTTTAAGGTGGACATTGCATTTTTCTTACGAACACGAGGGGAAGAAAAACACAAGAATTATGTGCAACTCTGGTCTCACTCAAATAATTTAAATAAACATTACTAGGGCAGAATACATTCCCTAGTACTCACACTGTGAGAAAAATATACCTGTATGGAGCAGTGTGAACCAAATTACCACAAAAATGTCAAAATTACTGTCTTCTGGTTATCTATAGCCAGATTACACAGGTTTCAGATTCTGTACCTATGAATGAAGAAATGCCAGAGATGCCTTTGGCAACAGACAGTTCAATGCAGACTTTGGTATCAGTGCTCAAATGGGGCTCTGACTTCCTAAACTGCTTTGGTTCCAGAAGCATTTTAACTTCAAGGCCTTGCAAATCCAACTGGAGTTTTCCTATACCACTTTCTCACCAGTGAGGTCTATGGGAAACACCAAGACTAGCTGACGGTAGCAAACTCAGGTGGAAAACGGACTATACAGGAGTGCCCGTGTAGCTCGGGGTTGCAATAGCAAGGCATAAATGAACACAGTGAACAGCACTCAGTCTTAGGAGTATTTGTAAAACAGCATAGACCCATGACCCATGTCAGTAATTCCCCATTGATTCCTTTCAAACAGCAATTGTTTCCAAGAATTCCTAGCCCTCATGAAGGAGGGAAAAAGCCTTCCCAAACACTAGTCAAACACAAACAACAAAAGGAGAATGATTTGGATCTGTAAAACTTCACTGTATCTCAACATTCACAGATGGCTCTGGCTGCAAAATAATAGGCTAGCAGCCTGCGCTGGACCTATCTCTCTGAAACAAAGCCCTGAAAGGAGATTGCAGGCTGAACTGATAGAAGGAGGAGTTTTCATTGCCTCGGCATTCTCTTCTGGTAACGCTTACTAACCCTCGAGCTCTAGGTGCTCCAAGGGAATCTCTGCTGAAGTGATTAATAGACAAGCCTGATAACTACACTCCCTTGGGAGCTCTGTCTTCAGCATTTCATAGCAGGACAGTGATGAGTCCAAAAAACCCCACTGCATTCCAGGAAGCTTGTGGGAACCATGTAAAAGAAAAATCCTTCCAAAATTACCCAGACAACTGAAAACAGCATCATTTCAGTACTAGATTGTATAGTGTGTTCTGTACAGGAGTTGGACTTCAGTGATCCTTGTGGGTCCCTTCCAGCTCAGGACATTTTATGATTTTACATCATCTTAAGTCTCTGATATTTCCTCAGTAAAGAGGAGAATTCATGTTACTGCATTAATTGGAGATTTCTATGCCATAAAGAAGTATTAGCCAATGAAGGCAATGCTGGTACATCCTCATGCAGAGACGGCAAAATCATAATACTGCAAGCAGCCTGTTAAGGAGTGCATCCTACTTTCTTCAGTATCACATTAAAATCAGAAATGAGTAAAAAACCCAAACCAGCAGCTTACTCTCCAGAATTAGGTATTGTCAGAGTAAGACCAACACTTCCCATCTTTCCAAACCTATATTTTCCCTAAGAAAAACATAAGAATCAGACACATCTCGCACACTGCTAATAACTAAAGATAGCTTTACACAGACACAATCAAAATGTGGACTGACTGCTTCAAAAGTCTCCTTTCCTCTCCCTCATTTCTAAAACTATTTTTGTACTATCTGCATGTCAATCCTAGTCTTAACTAGCAGTACTATCAATTACAGTTGCAGTTAATTTATGTTCAACATAATAGTTAAGCCACATGCCAATTTTACAAGGTTGGAGAAGACTAAGTAGATCCGTGGTTTGGCGACAAGCAAGGATATAATTGAGCAAAGCAGAACATTAAATTACTAAAGTATAATCTGGTTTTGGCTAGTAGGTTACTAATGTATGTTCTGAGATATTTTAGAAAGTCCTGTAGCTTACTCATTAAGAATTGGGATTATAACTTCTCATCTCTGAACTATACTGTTTCCTCAGCACGCTCACATTATTGCAGTGAGTACTGTGAACACATTACAAGAAGTGAAAACATGCTGGACAATGAAGCAGTAACAGTTCTTTATAGACTATGAGTGAAGAACACGAAAATTTCTACTAGTATGAAAGCACACAATTAGAAAGTTGACTGCTTTGGACTCAAGTCTAGGAAGCACCTTGATGCAAAACCAGAAAAGGTTAACATTAGCACACACTACAAATAACAGGCTTCTTAGCAGGGTTAGAGCAATTCCAGAACAATTGTTGATAATTCGAAACAGAAATAAGCCTCAGATTTTTTTGCAACAAGATGATTTTCTGTCTTCACAATATAAACCTAAACAGCATATGGAAGCAAAGCACTTGGAGAAACAAAGAAATAAAACTCATAAACCAGGGAACCCCTCATTTAAAATCACAGTTTCCAAGTTACTGGATTCATTATTTTCCTCTTATTCCTTCAGTATTATATTTTACGCATGCTGACAGCACAAGTATATTAAAAGCATCACATTTAATCTTGATTTAAAACAAAAAATGGCTATAGGTTTAGGTAAACCTCTCTGGAAGAGCCACTCTGTCTTATCCAGAAGAGGTGACCACACTTCATTCCACTCTATCTAGACAGTCTCAGACTCTGTCTCTGAAGTCAATCAAATCTAGACATCCTGGATGTGACACTGACACTGTCAGTGCAACGTTTGAGTGAAGACTTCTACAGACCTTCACCTGAAATAGAGATGAAGTAGATACTTGTCCTTGTCACCTTTACGCACACCAGATTTGCTTCAAAACCCAACAGCTCTGATGTAACAGGAACGGATACCAAAGTAAAAATGTCCCCAGGACCAACCCTTGGAAACCTAGAAGAAATTATCTAAGGGAAAGTTGAGACTTTTTCCACAAAGAACACCCCAAAGGCAAGAGATTTTATTCCAAGTCAATCAGGCAGCTAAATGGAACACAAGCCATACCTTTTCATGGCCACAGGAGGGGCTGGACCACTCACTGTTTGTGACAGCTTTGTGGCTATTCAGCTTCAGTGCTTGTGTCCCAACCAACACAACATCCTGAAACACTCAAAAAGCACCCTGTGGCAAGCATTCACAGGAAAACCTGCATAGCAAATACACATGAGGTACAATTCATATCAATAAACTGCATGAGGATCTAAATAAGTACTAGCCTCTGTCCTTGAAGAATATTGAGGTTTTTTAACCATATCAATTCTCCCTGAAATATTTTATCATCTATCACCACCTACTACTTCCCACCAGTCTTTACCATTCCCCTGCCTGCGACTTCACAGTATGTGGCATGAAGCATTAAGATCCATGAAGAATGTATCTTGCTTTTGTTTCTGCTCAGCGCGAAAGAAAAGGGGGGGAAATCAACCCAAATTCTCCTCCCTCTTCCTTCACAAGATGCAAAACCCTTCCTCTTTTCCCACGCCTTGGAACACATTTCCTTGAGGTCAGTGTTTGTTTTCCAAGCAATTCATACAACATGGAAAAAAAATAAAGCACCACAACTGAAACAGGAAACACTGAGCTTTCACTCCAACAGAAGTAAACTAGAATTTCCTACCTGGTAGTCCCTCACTAACAAAGCTGCCATAAATGAAGGCACAGGAGAATAGTCTTAGAGCTTTATTAAAACCTTATTCAAGTCTTTTAATAAATCTGCACACACACACCCCTCCACGAAAAAAAAGGTCTGCCATAGCTGTTATGTCCTGCCTTCCCAAAAGGGTTTTAACAGCCATGCCTTGCCAATTTATCTGAAACACAGATCCTGCCCTGTAAGACTGTCACTGAGAATGACTTTAAGCTGAAAAGCTGGAGCCTAACAACTGTTCTGGGTCAAAAGCAGAGTTGTTTGTGCAGTCAAGAAACACTGCAATTCCGATCTGATTTTGAGTCCAAATTACCTTACTGAAACATCTCTAGAGCTCAAAGGTGCTGATCCTTTCAGAGAGATCCTTTGGCATACAGTTGAATTGCTATTCAGTGGCATGAGTTTAGCGTTAAATATAGAATTCCAATAAAAATGACAATTTTGTCTTTCCCAAGAAGTCTAATTTTTTTTGAAGCAATCTTGAACCTTGTATAAAAACACTTTAAAACTTTCAGCAGTTTAGAGCTCCCACTATTCAGCATTATTCAGCCCCCACTATTAGCACTATACTGCTAATATAGTTATGCTAGCTCATGATCGGCAAAGTAAAACCCCCACTATCTGATAAATAAAAATAAGAAAACTTTTGATAAGTGCTGAATCAGTACTTCCATGCAGCAACACATACACAGGGAATATATAAGGGACTGTAAAAAAAAGATAAGATAGCAAATAGAAAATACATTTCTATTATCTGGAGAAAACATACTTACAACTATTTTCACCCGTTCTTTGAGGCTGTGTTTGGAAGCCAAGGAATGTGGTAGTTATAAAGAGGCCATTTATGATAGAGTTCAATAGCGTTTTAAGAGCTAGAAAGAAGTAGCCTCATTAAAGTCACAAACTTGTGCTAAGATTTCAACTGTAATAACCCTAGCTAATAACCAGCACAATATTTATGGAGAGACAAAGGAATTTTGTGTTGTAATCATTTATATTTGCAGTATCTGTCAATTTTTGCCTAACAAATTTGTCCCCAACAATTCAGAAGCACACACCTTCCAAGCATAATTCTGGTTTCAAAAAGAGATAGGACAGGGAATCCAATGGCCAACAAAATTCTCATAATTCTGGCAGAAAGAGCTATAAAGCAGCTATTGAAATGAAACCAAAGCAGTAATGGCTAGTACAGAAACAATAAATTCAGACAACCAGTTATTTCCATGCATGACTTTAGATTATTTCTCTCCATTAAAGTTCTTGCTTTAATGGCTGAACATTCAAGTAGCACTGCTAAATGTTCAAACGCTTGAACATTATGAACTTTACCATTTAATTTGTTTCTGCTGAATTAAAGAAAAGGTCCTTAAATCTTCTCCACACATGCTATATTGTATGCAATTGTCTCCTACAAAAGTAACACAGGCATCTACACAGTATTACCACTAAGAGTACACATTATAGTGTTAATATACTATTACCACTCAAGGAGAATGTTTCTTACTTTCCTCATATTTTGTTCAATAAGCTCTTCAAGAAAAGGAAAAGGCTGCGGTGCTTCTCCAACATAACCTTTTATTGCTTGACATACCATTAACACTTTGAATTACACGGTAACCTTAATCCAGATATTCTCAGGCCACACCAATCCAAAAGTGGATACAAAAGAAAGATACAAAGTTGTCTCTTTGGCAGGCCTGTATCTTGACAAGATACAAAGACAAGAATACTACAGTGAAGTTACCAGAAAGTAAAGGAAAATACAGTTTTAATCAAACAGTTTGAAGTTTAACCTTTTTAAAATCATGAACATTTTTGAGGAAACTTTTAATTCTGAAAACTCACAAAAGCTTGTACCTAAAGGGCCAAGTAAAAGACGTTCGGTGTGCATTCTCTTAGAACCAGTGTTGAAAATCTATACCACTACACTCCTCATACTTCTACAATAAAGCCTTTACATAAATTTTATTCTGTACATCAAAACCACAGTTCGAATTTTAAATTATTTTCCAAATAGTTGTAGGATGCCTTTTTTACATTTATAATGCAATTATTTCTGCAATTTTTATAATTTGAAGAGCAAAGAAAAAATTACCTCATATGAAGTATATGCTCAATCACCTAAAGGTTTTTAAGTACCCCACAACTTAAATTTGTTACACAGCTAATGTGAAAAATACAGTCCTTCTACAGTGCCAAATTTCAACAAATAGAAAGGTACTCAAGTCAACTGGTAGAATGAATCTGGTTCAGACCAGGACTTTGTCAATCAAGCTGCTGATAAATTTAAAGTAAACCTCAGCTGCCACAGCTTTAAAAAGATTAATATTTACAATCCAGAATGTACAAGTTGATAGTTTGTTTGGTAAACAATAGCACGGGGTTTTTATCTGATACACAAACAACTTTATTCAACACCTCCGGGTTCTGGATGACAGATTTACTTCCAGGTATTTCAGAAACACATGGGAACACCTTCAGATCCCACCTCAAGATCTTTATCTATAATTCTCATCTATGTGGAATATGTGACTCCACTTCCTTTCTTGGAAAAGGAAACTGTTCCAATCTGAGCTCCAAATAAGTATTTGATATGGTGCCAATTCAAAAGAAGAGTATGTGAATTTCTACAGGAATTCAGTCGAGACTAGTCTCTTTAGTTTGTTTTTACAAGGAAAAATTTAAAAAAAAAATCATCTGACTGAAGCGATTTCACAAGCAGAGTTTCTCAAAAAAACTTCCCAGACCAAGCAGGCATTTTCCTTCATGACCTCTCCAGCAAAGCAGTGCACGCTAACAAACATTTGATGACAAACAAGAAGACAGTAAGAGATAAGGATGGGAATATAATATTAATCAAGAGAACAAACTTTCAGGGTATAAGAAGAAAGAATAAACCTCAAAAATGCCAAACAAAGTTGTACACTAGAAGTTATAATGAAGGAAACACAAACGTGTATCACAAACAGAACTAAGTGGGAACTCAAGTGTTGTAGAAGTCACCAAGGAAAAAAAGACACAGAATAGTTCCTGATAACCTGTATTTAGTAGTAAGTCCAGCATGCTGGGAAGCTACAGATGAGACAATATAAATTCTCAACAGACAACAGGACACAGAAAAAGATATAGTTTCTCTTCTTAATTAACATAACAGGTTAGTTAGAGCTGTGATTTTTCTGTTTTGATGGACTATGTTTTTAATTTTCTTTGTGGTCTGAAATCAGTAAAACTAATTCAACTTGAAATTAATGAAATTTTTCTCTTAGGACAGAAACATTTATATTCTACTACTGCTTGCACTGCCTAAGTGCACACAAAAAGCGTTAGTAGCTTTTACATTTGTTTTCTGGTACTTCATATAAAACAAATTCTTTTTTGTGGCGATGGTTTTGGTTGCAGTAGTCTGGTTTTATCTGGGGATACTTTCAAAGTAACCAAAGAATGCTAGCAAATACTAGCATCTTTCAGGGAAGAAAAAAAAAAAATCAATGTGTACTCTGGACAAGGAAGCAATATTTTCCTTTTAAAAACAGTCCCTGAACATTTAAGGCTAACACCCTCATCCTAAGCAATGTCAGTCTATACTTTCTATGACTCTTGTACCATTAAAGGGGCCTGAAAGGCTTTTTTTAAATTTTAAGTCCTAATTTAAGTTCCTTGAAACTGTCTCATTCTAACCACATTTACAAAGTTACCAGATGGTCAACAAATCCAAATCCAGTATATTATTGTTTAATGAGTACTAGTGCAGAATAGTTTAAACACTTGAGAGATCAAAAAATAATCTGCAGCAATACTTAAGCATGCCATCATCACCTGCTGTCAAGCTTTAGGCAGTGTTTATTTTCTCTGATAAAGAAATGTGGATTTTATTACTTTGGAAACAAAACGTCTATTTTTGTCTTTAAATAAATATTAACATTTTGATGAATATTTTCAGAAAGTTTGATTTCTAAGCACTGTTCTCTGCTTAGGAACATTCCTGGAAAACCTGTGGTTTTGTGAAAACTTCTCCTGCTACTTGGTTCCCAGTTAAACTAACAGATGTCCAGTGCAAGCTGCAAGGCAGCTATGAGGCAATTATTAGGCTTCAAGTTTCACAGAACCAACAGGCACAGAATTGAAGGCAACTCAGGCACCGTCTGTCTCGGAGGTGAGAGGCTGGAACACCTGCTGAGAATTGTGGTTGTTCAGCCTGGAGAAGAGAAAGCTCCAAGGAGACCTTAGAGCAGCCAACAAGAGAGATGAAGAGGGACTTTTTCCAAGGACATGTAGCCACAGGACATGGGGAATGGCTTCAAACTGAAAGAGGGCAGGTTTGTCTTAGATTTTAGGAAGAAATGCTTTACTGTGATGCTGGTGAGACACTGGAACAGGATGCCTATAAAAGCTGTGGGTGTCCCATCCTTGGAAGTGTTCAGTGCCAGGCTGGGTGGGGTTTTGAGCAAGATGTCCCTGTGCATGGCAGGGCCATTGGTATTAGACGATCTTTAAGGTTCCTTCCAATCCAAACCACTCTATGATTCTATGACCTGCCTCTTGCTGTCCTCCACAGGTAACTTACGTTCTTCACAGGCTGGGAGGACAGCGGGCCAATGCCATAATTTGAATTATTTTATTATAAACAACCGAGGCTCATATACAGGTGACTTGAAGGAACAAAAAATCCCCAAAACCCAACAACAACGAAACACAACTACTTCGACTGCACAAACTTTACTCCTTAAACTCCAGAAGTTACATGAAAATTGACTGGCCTTTTTCTGTTTTTCCTTTTTTCCTAACAACTCCAAGGATCTAAATGAAAGAAAAATTAGGTAAAAGTTTAGAAGAAAGATAGCCACTAACAGCAGCTCTCTTGCCCTGTGTCAGTGGAACCCATCCACTAGATGTCAGTGTCCTCTTGGGCAGAGGAAAACCTTGGATCCCAACGGAAATAGGGCAGCTGGCAGTCCTTGGTTATCAGGCCAACTGTACAGGAGGAAATTCTTATAAAGCATCCCCGGACCACAACAGAAGCAGCCAGTAATAGAAGTATTCATGGGTAAGAGACACAGAACAATTATAGCCCTAGACACAAGGCTTAGCCAGTAGGGTTAAGAAGCTCATGTCGAAGAACTCTTTTGTGCAACATTACTGATTAGAAGAACACATTTTTCGATAGGATGCTGAACATAGATGTTAAAAAAACTGAAAGACAAAGGTCTTTCTGTTTCCTACCTTCTTCCCCAGAACACTAACCAATATTTTTGGGAAAAAAAAAAAAGACGTAAGAATGGGTTCTACCTCTACTAAAATATAAATCAGGCTTAAAGAGGCTTAGACTCAGAAGCCATAATGTAAATTATTAAAGCACAGTGTGAAATCCTCTCTGATAGGCATGAAACACCACACCCTAAATAAAGGGCAGAGCCAAAGTCAAAGTTCAGGCACATTAAGTGCCTGCTGTCAGAAGAAATGGATAGGTCTTTCTATTCACCTGTACTACATCTAGATATTAAAGCAGACTATAAGTTTTGAATAGAATATTTCAGTTGGAAGAGACCTAAAATTATCATCTAGTCCAGTTGCCTGACCTCGTCAAGGGTGTCTAAATTTGAGTCTAAAAGGAGAATACTGACATAAAAGGAGTCTTAAACTTGACTGCAGGACCACATATTTGTAAACTAATGACACCCCTACAAATTATGTCAGGCTGATGGGCAGGGGAAGCAGCATCATGCATTACAAAAGAAGACAGACAAACAAGAAAGGCGAGAAAAAGCAAGCCAAGTTTTTCTAATATATTTTAATGTACCCAGGATTGTATGAAACCTATACAATCAAGGAAATGATCACTGTAGTGGTTGCACACACAAGAAACCTCTTGGTTCTTGTGGAAGAGACTGGGAAGGCTATGAAGTTGAAAAATAAGAAATTAAGTATTTCAGAGGGGTACGAAGTACAGATTTCTTTCTTTTTGAAGATATTGGATCAATTTGCCAGAGAATCTTCCACTCAATCCCCCAGCAAGAAAAACACCTTGAAGGCAATTTGAACAAGCACAGGACCTGGCTAAAGACACATCCTGAAGAACCACTTATAGTTATTGCAGACTTATATCTGTTACTCTTGCTAGACAGGAAAAGGCTGAAAAAAAATTCACCACAACTTTTTCACTTAGAAATCGGAACTTTAAAAAAAAAAAAAAAGAAAAAGAAAATCAGGAAGTGGAATGAAAGTACAACATAAAAAGCACAACATTTGCAAGCAGTCCAGGGCCTGTTGAAACATGCCAGGTAGCAGTACCTGTCCTGACCAGGGATGGGCTCTGGTGTCCCGTGTTCATCAACCTGCTGATACTACGGACACAGTCTCAGCTTCTACTCAGAATTTGCCATTGAGAAGGTCTGGGAGAATGGCTCCATTTCATTCCTGACATTGTCACAGTCACAATAAAGCACTAGACTAGGCACACATTTGATTTGACACATTACATCATTTTAATACCCTGAAGAAACCGAAAAGCATCATATGATCGTAAAATTTATCTCCTTATCTTCCTCCCCCATTACTAATATACCTATTGCACCATGCACAGGACATTGCATTGTCCCTGGAAAGAATAAAATAATAATCTCATTCATGTTATTGTTTTATCCAAACCACAATTGCAGTTATGATCACTTGAACTGCTCATTTTTCTACAACCAAGTTATTTTTAAGGGACCGTCTGTCTTCTACTCAGATCCTATTTGCCCATGCAAGTCTAAGACAATTTTACCCTTTTGCTCTCATGCTGCAAATCCAAATAAATCTCAAGAAAATTGCCCTCAGTATGGAAATAACTCCAGGTTTTATTTCCCATGTGCATATATGCCCTACAATAACACTGTGCTTGCTGGTCCATCTCTTTCCAAGACAATTGTTCTGATAATTTTAATGAACAAGTAGATCTTGAGAACAGCAAAAAAGGCAACAAGGGGAACATCCTGGCAAAATTCCAACTCTTCAGCATTTCCTGTAAGCCTTATTTACATCACATCTTCATCCACCTTTCTAACACCATTGGTTGGTCACATACAGTTGTACTCAGCTTGAACATAACTGATCTTCAGATTCATTACTCATCTTCTTTCCAAATTTTAAATATACCTGTTGGATCATGTGTAGCAGATTCTAATTTCAACAGCACTAAGAAAAACCCACATACCCCCACCTCCCCCCAAAAAATCCTAAAAATGTTTATAATATTTTGAGATCCTTTCCAGGCAGCATAAGACAATCACAGTCATATTATTCTATTGTACCAAACATCTATTAATATTCAACTAATCTACTGTGTTCAAGCAACAAACCCATCACCTCAGCACACAAGCAGCCTTTACAAAACAATACTTCCTTCGTGGTTTATTGATTCTGATTTCATTATTATTAATTATGTACCTAAATGTTTAGATATCATCCAAACCCTGCAAATTACAAATGCTAAAGGTTTAGTGATATTGAATGGAAATCACAGGTTTCTTATTGTAAGAAATCATCAAAAAAAGAAAAAATCAGCCAAAGTAGATTCTAGGCTTTTCTACTTTGTAGAAAATGGCAAGTTACAATTGGATACAATTCTAAGGCATACTTCAGATTTTAAAGAAGTTTCCCTCTAGCTAAAACCATAAATTTACAAACCACTATTTATCTGCTTCCTTCCATCATATATTGCAGAAGCTAACAAATGGAATACAGGAAAGACAGGTTTCGATGATCTACATGATTATAAGATAGGGATAGAGGGGTATCTTTCTTTCTAACTTTGGGATTCTTTAACTTTGGTATGAGCCATGCTTCTTATTGCAAGTCTGTTCAGCTTCCAGTACAACGAACTAACACGAGGACAGAGTTTAATTCCCACCCTACAGACAAGGGTCAGCTGGTTTGTTTTTCCTGTACCAGAGGCAATAGTTAACATCAATGACAACAGCTATTTACATATTGAGATGTTCTCTAACTGTTGCATCAAGTTTTAACAATTTTTCACCTCTTAGCTTTTTACTCCAATTCTGCTGCTTTAATCTTATTTCCTAAGCCACTAATTTCCTTTATTGTCATTCCTTCCTCATCTCAGAGCAAATGCTGTCTGTACAGTAACTTGCTAGAGACACTGGCTACAGCCCACACTTGCCCATCTAGGAACAGGAAAGCTGCTCAGCACTCAGTCAAGTATTCCTCTTTTCTCTGCTTACATACACATTAAAAAAATTCTGAGCTGTGGTCAAATTCACACTCTAATTCTGGAAAACCAGAACCTATTTCAGCAAAGCCACAGAATTAACAATGTGACTCGGTGAGACACTGTCAGCAGACGCTCTGGAAGAGCGGCAGCCGCTGGATTGGCATCACAAACCCCACTGCCTGCAGAGTCAGGCCTTGTTCGAGTGTAAAATACTGGCGACAGCTCCTGGGACAAGCAGTACTTCTTCCACATTTTTACTGTCTCTTTCAACTCAGTACATTGCTCAATATACATTACTCACGGAGAGAGAAGCAGGCTGCCAACCTGCACACAAATAAGCCATGAACACCTTTCCTGCTTTAGCTTGCTAAAATGCAATGCAATCTCCACAAACTCCTCTTTTTGAGCAGCTTCCTCCTAACCTTTACTCTTTTCTGCTGCCTTCTCCATCAAAATGTTGTTTTACCTCCCTCAAGAAACATACACATTATAGCATTTTACTGAGTATTGAACTTATATTTCCATTATATAAAAGCGTAATTAGGTGTCATTTCTCCAATTTTAAATCTCCAGGTTTGTGAAACTGCTAGTCACAGCTCTTCAGAATGACAAAATAAGCGATAAAATACAGGAAATTAGGAAAGTTGCATTACCAAAGTTACTTCCTCCAATCTATCGAAGCCACTCTTGGGAAAAGTTAGATAAGGAAGAATGGAATTTAAAATTTCACAAAGATAGCAAAGACTAAACCAAATTGGGAGGTTTTTTTAATACAAAAAAAAAAAAGAACAACTGGGAAAAATGAGGCTACATAGCACTACACAGGAACAAATTGCATTGCTGCTTACAGCCATGAAAACTATGTGACTTGCTTTTCAGTGTGGTAACAGATGTGCCTTTAGTCAGAAAAAAAACAAACTTTTAATTCCTACAGATGATGAGGACTGCCTATTGCAGTGTTTCTAGCTAGAAAATAGGTTATAGATATTGCATGAAATTTGGACTGGGGAGAAACAACTACCCTTTCCAAGTACCAGAACTCCCTACACTTACTACTAGGAGAACTATTTAAGCAAAGTTAAGTAGGATTCAGTTCCCCAATCTTATTTTCCTGTAATGGAAGTGGCAGCATTCCAAACAAAAGCCATACCTTTAAAAGACTTCAGTTAATTTTCAACATGTCAGTTAAGTTTAATCTCAACTCCTGTATCTGCTGCTGCAGTTTGACTTTAAGGAACAGTAGCACTTTTCTAAAGCAATGCCCTCTTTAATCCTTGCATTGTGACTTCCCTTAAAGGCTACCTTCTCCTCATTCCCAGTTTCTAGCATTGTGCATCAGTATTCCACTGGGCAACCAGAAAAGCTATTAATGCTAATAAGCCCAGACAGGAATACACATTTGTTCTAAAGAGACAGTAACTGCATGACAAGTAATAGGATGAGACACACAGGATTGCTAAGTCCTGGCTTTAAAATGCAAAATACAGAAACACATACTCTATAGCCAAAGCGAATTAATTCACAGGAGCAGTGAAGTATCAAAATGTCTTATCAGGATGCAAGGGCTTCTTACAGATGCATTATGGTGAATAGCACAGGATGTGAGCACGCTCAAGTACACCACTTACTAGAAGATTGCATCCTGGCCCCAGTGCAAGCTGCACCGCTATTCCCCCTGAATACTGACGGCATTCCTTGTAGCTGTCAGGACTCAATATTTATTTCTAAACACTCAAATTAGGCTTTGGTCTCCATGAATCTCCATAATAACCGAGCTTAGACAACAGCTCAACACTACAGTGGCTCTTTTCAGGAAAGGGATCCATAAGCAATACAAACCCTGAAATATTATTCCTGGTGAAATGAACAAATCATGACAGGAAAATTCATAAGGGATACTGCATGAAGATTCTTACAAAGACCATTTAAACCAGTCTGGTTAAATCTTATTGTCCATAGTCATTAAAAAACCAGTGACTATCAGAGCCAGGTAACATTTATAAATTTAACTTTCTCTTTAAGAGGATAACAAGGTCAATAAAATGTGTGGCTAAGCTACTCTGTTCTGAATTTAAAACCAAGACCCAAATAGACCAGCCAGTTCTACTTTGATCATTGAATTAAAAAAAAAAGACAAAACCCCCACACATATATCTTCTTATAATCCAACAACTGATCATGCAATACTCAAACAGCTTAAAAGATTACCAAACTATACTATAGGCAATCATTTACCTTCAGTTTATTAAATCCATGACAACCTGTATAAAGCTAATGCTTGTTCTGCAGAGCTTCTCGTCTAGAAGCGAGGCAAAGTTGAAGAAGTATATGAAACTTATTCACGTGGTTTTCCACTCATTGTGCAATGGCTTCTGTCATCCAAAACCAGTAAAAACCAAAGGTTTAAAAAAATAAGGAAACCATTTTAGCAGCCCAGGGATAAGGTAGCACAAACAGAGGAGTAAAGGTGAGAGAAGAAAAAAAAAAAAAATTAGTAAAATCCAACCATAACACGAAGAGAGGAGCTAAATTAAAACATTCAAGACAGATCAGAGTTGATATGGATCAAAAATACATGTTCCAATTTGCGTAAGATCTGACAGAAGTACTATGCCCAGTGGAAAACTACACACTTCATAGGATGATTCAACAACTAGCTGACATAAATAACGAACTCCTGAAGGATATCTTGTTTATATAATGTCTAGAAGCTAGATCCGAGAAGCTAAAGACAAATCAAAGACAGGAGTATGAATACAAGAGGAAGCTCACACGAGCAAGTATTTCTGTCTTTTCTTCCACAAAAATCCTTCCTCCCTGGCCTTTGATATAACCTCCACAAGCAAGTCAGGTAACTTTGGTTATGCGAAGTGTGTTGTGAATTTTAAGGGTTTCTCAAGCCCAGCTTGCAAATTAAAGGATTTTATGTACTTAATTTTCCACACAATGTGACAATCATGTACCCACTAACCTATCAACCACAGGAAGGAGAGCAGGTTGGGATCTCCATCCAAACAGATCTGCAGTTCAGGAATATGAAGTTGGTAAGCTGCTGTGGTGGGTTGACCCTGGCGGGTGCCAGATGCCCACCAAAACCACTCTACCCCTCCCCTCTGCAACTAGACAGAGGAAAGAAAAATATAACAAAAGGCTCATGAGTTGAAATAAGGACAGAGAGAGATCACTCACTGACGATCAACACGAACAAAACAGATTCAACTTTGGGATATTAACTGAATTCATTACCAACAAATAATGAGAAGTAAAACAAATATTAAAAACAAACAAAACGAACCAAAACACCTTTCCTCCACCCCTCCCTCCTTCCTAGGCCCTACGTTCACCTCCCAAGCAGTGCAGGGAGATGGGGAATGGGAGTGACAGTCAGTTCATCATATGTTTTCCTTCTGCCCCTGCTCAGGGAAAGGAGTCTTTCCCCTGCCCCAGCATGGGATCCTTCCCACAGGAGACAGTTGTCCACAAACTTCTCCAGCATGAGTCCTTCCCACAAGCTACAGTTCAGGAACCGTTCCAGTGTGGGTCACTTTTCCATGTGGTGCAGTCCTTCAGGAACAGACTGCTCTAACGTGACCCCCACAGGGTCACAAGTCCTACTAGGAAACCTGGTCCAGCATGGGCTTCTGCCTGTCAGAAGCCTGTTCCAGGCTGGGCTTCCCACAGGGTCATAGCCCTCTTTCAAGCATCCACCTGTTCCAGCATGGGGGCTGCAGGTCCAAGGACTGCAGGTGGATCTCTGCTCCCCCACGGACCTCCCTGGGCTGCAGGGGCACAGCTGCCTCACCATGGGCTGCACCAGGGGCTGCAGAGGAATCTGCCCTGGCACCCAGAGCACCTCCTGCTCCTCCTTCTGCACTGACCTGGGTATCTGCAGGGCTGTTTCTCTCAGATATTCCCACTCTGCTCTTCTCTGGCCACAATTACTTCTGTGCAATAACTTTTTTGGGTTTTCTTTTTAAATACGTTGTCCCAGAGGTGCTGCCACCATCACTGATGGGCTCAGCCTTGGCCAGCAGTGGGTCCATCTTGGAGCCACTGGCATTGGCTCTGTTGGACATGGGGGAAGTTTCAGGTGGTTTCTCAGAGAAACCACTCCTGTAGCCCCCCACCTGCTACCAAAATCTGGCCATGCAAAACCAATACAGCTACATTCCCCTAAGAAGAACATTCCACCTTTTCAGTTGTCACCAATAAACACCAGATTCCAGTACCACACTAACAAGAACCTGTTAGCAGGGAAAGGAGGGAAAAAATCCCAAGATAATAAGTAAATATTGTCTGCTTTCTTATAATTTATCTTATTCAGGTGTTCCATGCACACTATTCCATCTACACCACCAGTACACAATTTGGGAAACTCCTTTTTTTCAGCATCAAGTTCTGGAGGCATTAAAGTGGTAAGTAATATAACAGCCCAATAAAACATAAACCACATGACACTCAAAGAATAGAAGAAAATAATTTTTGCATTTAAAACCACATGACACTCAAAGAATAAAAGAAAATAATTTTTGCATTTATTTACAAAAGCCAATTCCAGTGCCTCCCTGACATGCCCTACAAGATCATTTACCTTGCAAAAAATCATGGCCATTTTTAGTTCAGAAGGTACTGTCTCTAGAAATAAATCAGCTCTTTACCTACTTATATTCTTCCACCGAATTCTCTTGTTACTTCATTGCTGCTTTTCTCACTTCTAAACATATCCTGACCTCATATACACTTAATATATCTGGAAGTTACTTTTCTCCATAAGAGCTAAAAACATCATCATTGAGGTTTTTATATCCACGTACTTTCTTTGGATGACCATATCATCTTACTGTACCAGACAGGGAATATTTTTTCTATGAACACAGGAAGGGAAGCCCATTATGCATGCTGTAAGGCTGGAGAAACAGGATGCTGGCTTCATTTTCACATGATCACCAATTTAAACAGTGCTAATGCTTTTTAAATTGCTGTGCCAGAAAGACATGTTGCTATAGCCTTGCACCAAAAATACTACAGTGTTTAATCATGTATAAGGTCCCATATGCAAGCTCGCATTCAGGCTATTCCATATTAGAATTAGTTATGGAATTAGCTAGCATTTTAGAAGGAAATATTCTTTCCCTTTAGGAAATCACATTGATTTATAGCAACAGCTTGCTGACTTTGAGATACACACATTTTTTCAGTGTTATTGGTCTCCCACGTCAAATAATTTATCAATAGGCTAGAGATTTCTGTAATTTGTACAAAATACAACTAGGCTTCTCTGCCACAGTTTCACCTGCTCTTTTCAGAACAACAAAAATAGGAAGTTGACATCTCAGATAACTTGCAAGCTGCATTTTCACCACAAAAGGGAAAAGAAATGAAAGCTCACATTTCATCATCTTAATCAAAATATTAAGAAAATACATGGCACCAGTTGAAGAAGCAACTGTAGCAGTGTTACTACAGAATGCCAAGGCAATTCCCACAGCAGTTCTGTGGAATAGCTTCTGGAAAAGTTCTTCTGTCTATAAGGAAGGTATAAAAGGTTGTGACAGGGGTTAACATGCAGCTTAATACCAACTTACTTCAGAGCATTCAGTTTGAAAAGCAGACTCATGTTCAAAGCTTTAAGTGCCTGTGTAGCACTTAAAGCACTTCCATGGCAAAGGGCTGTTAAAGGAAACAACATATTTCTCCCTTCCGGGCATAGTCTTCATGAAGTAGAAATAACAGAAAAATAAAGCATCTATAAAACACCACATTTCTTTACTAAAGTAAACTCCAGTGAGTGCCTGTAGTACTTTCCAAGTCCCTTCTACCTGCCTAAAATCAGTCATTTTTCTCCAATAACATTTACATATAGTTCCCTATATGTCCATTAACATCATAGTTCTGTCTATGCCATCTCAAAGAAAATGAGTTAAAATTAATTTTACAGCATAATTTGGTCACAATAAAAATCCAGACAGTTTTATGTAACCACCTAAACTACTAAAATTGAAATCCTACAAGTAACTGTTGAGTACTTAGGGCTATCTGGGGACATTTACAGTATCTAAGAGATTATTTCCTTCCTTTAGCAGTTTGTGCAATAGGAGTGCTGCCCTATAGGCAATTTATAATCAATTCAACTCTGCAGGAATTCTCAGTTTCTTGAAGCAGTTCAACTAACCTACATATGCCCTTCCTTCCAGAACAGTGTTTCATTTTCCAGCTTTATTTTGAGCTAAATGTTTCCCTTGAGTACGCCTACTGGACAACTATATTCATTTCAATTAACAATTACCTATGTGCTAAAGTTATCAGAATATACGTGAGGGAGTAAGTAATAACAAAAGCATAGCTTCCAGTTGTAATCCTGCTTCCCACGCATGAAGGTAAAGATTCAAGTAGAAAATAAAGGAAGAATTAAGACTTATTTTCTACATGTATAAAAACAGTAAAAAAAGAGCTATGCACTGCAAATATGCAGGACATGATATATTTACCACTGATACATCTCCATGATTAATTTTACTCACAGAGCAGCCAGTCATCAACTTCCGACTCAGTCTATCCACAGTCTAAGTGCAGTGCACTATTCCTATCACTTGCTTTTCTCTGTTCTGCTTTTTATTTTAATTGATCTCTCAGTTTTGTGCAGTGAGACAACTGGACAACTAAGCTAATATACCCAAGTACCACATGTGCTACCCGCACACTTGAGGAAAGAAAAGTAAAGATGTGTTCTATCACAGGGTTATGCATTACAGAGTCAAACACAGTCAAATAAGAAGTGAAACATTTAGGACAGAGTAGAACACTGTTCAGGCTTCTCAAGAGCAGTGCAGTTCCCACAGCAATCAGTCATTTAAACGTGATGCATAATCTACATTGACAAGTCCTCTGAACACTTGGCCAGGAAACCCACAAAACATCCTTTCAGTTTGGAACCCTGTTGTTCAAAAATAGCTGTGTCCTCCAAGAACTATCAGGAGAATAAAAATAATGCCATATTATCATAATGGAAGACAAAATGTATTTTAAAATATAATCAACAAGGGAAAACAATATAAAAATTCTGGAACAGGCCCCTGAGACTCTCAAATGTGACAAGGAGCTGGAAATCATGCCAGTAAGTCCGGAAAAAATGTGCATGAACCAGAACCTAGAACTAGTTTAGCTCAGCACAAGAAATTAATTTCTCATCCATGATATTGACCCTAAAGCAAATATGAAAGATAGCAAGGATAGCAACAATAGCAGAGGTGCTGACTGCCCAACCTCAATAAAAGCAGGAACATAAGACATCACTCATGTATCACATTCCTTTCAGCCTCCCTTTGATTGTTTGTATTAGCTGCCCAGAGGAACAAGCCTTGGTCCCTTGTTCCCACTGCAGCCCAGTTGCACAGCTGAAAGATGGTCATTTACCTCTCCAGACCCCCAAAAACCCCACTCTCTCACTGATCCGCAAAGAAGCTGTTCTTCCCATGATCACAAAGAGTACAAAACATCTGTGTATTTTCAGAAGAAAAACAAAAAGCAGATATCATCCACATGAGGCAGCAAGAATGACAAGACAGCAGGACGAATACAGCAAGATGTAAAATTGTTCAAGAGGACACCACTGTACTCTGACCTTAGAAAAACAAACTCAGCTACACCTTACAAGACTACATAAAAAGGAAGGTAATGTAAAAAAGTTTGTTTAAAAATGACGAGTTCAGTGTCATAACTAAATGAAAGAGATTAAAGTAGTACATACATTCTTTAAAGCAATATGGTTTTAACTAAGTTAACTTCCCCTTAGAGACTGATGCTTTCCAGTGCATGACTTTAGACACCAAAATCACAGCAAAGATCAGGCAGCTAAAACTAATAAACTTCAATAATGTTTAGGAATCAAGGCCTGCTCTCCAACATGTAAAAAATGAAGCATATAGCCCTTCTGCCAAAAGGCAAGGAACACAAGTTACCTTATCCTTAAGGATACCCTTAACAACTTAACAATAGTGTTAAGATTATTCCAAATCATAGCAAATTAAAAATTGAACAATGCAACCAATCCATACAGCACTTAAAACTTTCAGTCTACTCACGTAGTTGCCCTTGGCACATTCCTAACACTAGGCAATTCAATTATTTCTGCAGAAGTAAGGGAACTCAGAAGTAAAACTAATATAGAAAATTAACTGTCAGAAGCATTATGGTAGGATTTCCTTCAAAATCATCAATGCTTCCTTCCAGAAATATGAATGAATGAAACATGTTTCTTTATTTGCTTTTGTTCCTAATGACATGTGTAGCCCATGAGGCAACATCATTCATAGCTTCAGTCCTCTCATAATAGCCAGATATTTTTCTCCATTGAAGTAATTGCCTTGCTACTTTTTGGAGCTGATAATTCAATTCTTCTAGGTTTTACTTTCACAAGACACTTCCATTAGGACAATATTGCCTTTAAGTCTTCCCATAAATTAACACCAATAAAATTACCTTTTAAAGAAATTAAAAGTATTGGCTTGTAGGAGGACAGATAGGAGCAAAAATTAGGTCAACTAAACTAGGTCATCCATTTATACCTCTATTTATCTGGTACCTTTTGGGAAACATTTTTCTCTACTTGATCTTTTCAGCTGTGTAAGAATTTTTTTCATTCTAAAGCTGATGACGAAAGGGTAGCTAGAACAAGGCCCTCAGGGACACAAGCAGTAACTTTCCTATGCAAACCTTAGGGACTGAAACATCCTGACACCAGTATTCAGAGATATTTTAAAACGACAGTTTCCAACCCAGAACATCAGTCCTAAAGCCTGACAGACTTAAAACTGTGCTCTTCTGCTCTTACAGCTCTTTCCTTACCCTGCTGCACTCTCAGCTTCCCTAATAAAGCTACTGGCTTTGCACTCGCATTGTCTCATCAGTATTGGGTCTGAACACAATTTGGTTTCTTGAAGATGCAGAGAGACTCCAGACAGAACTCCAACAATATAGGCACTTTCTGGGGCTCAAGGTTCTGGATTCAAAATTCCACAGCCATACCAGAGTGCTCTCCTTTCATAAACACATTCTGATTGCTCAAATTTGAACAAATAATTCACCAGTTAAGTTTATATTAACACTTTTTTTTATCAGATGAAGCAGGAAAACAAAGAGCTTAATCTCTCTGCAACATTCACGTGCTAGTTAATAGAAATAGAAATGCATGTCCATGCTTCATTTAGGGCAAACACACACAGCTGAGTTATCCAAGCCTGTGTTGGCATAATCATAGCAATTGTGGAGTACAACAGCTTGAGAAAAAACACCAGGATGCAAACACTGCACTTCCTAATGGCACAAAGAGCTCCTGCTCTACCTAATTAACTTGTGCTTTACTCAGTTCCTCCTCTGACCTTTAACACTGATGCCTCTCCCTAAATGAAGGCTGTCTTATAAGAGCAAGAAAAAACCATCATCTACCTTCTGATTTCAGTTCTAGAAATGCATATCCAAGGTACTCCTATAATTTCACCTCTTCCCAACATTAAGAAATGTATTACTACTTTTCCTATGCCAAAATGTCCTTTGTACTAAGCATACTACAGTAAAACTGTAGCAGTACACAATGCAAAATCCACAAATCTTATACAATGAAGAAGATAAAACATAATTTCTGTTTATGACAAACCAATGGCTTTAAGAGATTAATACAGAAGCCTCAGACTTTTGTTGCACTTATGATCAACAAATGTACACACATTAGATAATCTGAATATCTGCTTAACCTTCCCCTGCTTGCAGAGCTGATAACTTATATTTAGCTTTAACAGCGTCAAGGAAAAACACCCTGAACCTATTGGAATTTTAAAGTAAATTACACGCAATCCAAATCAAGAAATGCATACTATAGATCAGTGACATGTGCAGAGTAGTACACAGACATACAGCCATACATATGCAAATATATAAGCATGTACACAAAGCTACAGAACTCTAGGTTAGGGTCTATGGTTCATGAACTACAGTCACATGAGACATATCCACATAAAGGTATCTACTGATACATATCTATCTATACACATATATAACTAAATACAGCAAAAGGTGCTGTATTTAAAAGAATAAAACCAAAGTATGTGTTTGACAGGCTATTTAAATTATTTGGAGTGCATGTATTATGCCATGAGGTGCAAGGTCAACATTACGACTTGCTCCTCCTGAGTGATTCTTTAACATTCCGCAAAATCCGTACACAACACTTTATTCCATGAGAACAGTAGACTTACATGCTGCTGTCTTTGGAAAATTAGCAAACTGAACTTATTACCACACAAGCTATTTGACACAAGCCAGAGCGTTGCCTAACTGACTTGGTTTAGTTTCATGTGCCTGAAAGAACTGCAATTTTAGGCAGAGTTTGCAAGTTCTTATACCCCAGGGTCACTATAGCAGCTTTGTGGCTGTATTCAACGGCCTCCATGAAAATTCAGAACGGCATCTTTGAAGCAACAGAAGCAGCACTCATTTCCTCAGAAGGGGACAAAAACGCCAAATATTTAAACTGAATGATTTTTCACGTAAAACTGCATTTTCATGTAACATTTAATGAACAGTATTTCACAAGATTTCAGAAGCCTCTTAAGTTTGGGTTTACTGAAATGGCTGTTCAGTCACATTACTCCAGCCAGATTTGGTCCATGTAAAAGAAGCTTTATGAATAGCCCCAATGACTATAACCACACACAAAGAAGTAATGCGTTGAGGTGTGCCCCCCACAGACAAATTAACAGCATACAGTTGAAATACGGTTTATGGAAATGAAACTTTAAAAATACATTTACACGCAAATTTAAGCATAATATGAAAGGTGACTACTAACAGATCCATTATTTAACCCTGAAATGATAAAAATGCATAAGGCATATCTAAAATGACAGTTGTCTACGACCTATTAACACATTGCTATGAGCAGAGTTTCTTCTAACTGATCAGATGTACAACACACTTACGGGTCATTTTCTCCAAGGCAATTACTCTTTCTATCGTGCTTTAGGGAAAATAAGTGTTCCCAACAGTTGTTTTTTCAAAAGAACCCAATTCATAAGAATTCCATGCAAACCTGTGTTTACACCAATTAAGTCTTGGTTTTGAAGTTTCCAGAAACAGCTTACCACCTAGTTGATTCTACCAAAGCATTTTTTCCCAGTTTAACCATTACAGATACAAATAATTTCTCTTGAAAAGACAGCATGCATTTTATAACACATATGACAAAGCATTAGTGTTCCTAACTATGTATTACAAGCATGAAACTCATTAAATAGATACTAGAAAATATCACTTCCGAAAGTGTCTATATAGTGGGATCTTAAAAAATAATGCAGAGATAGTAAAAAAAGATAAAAGCTTTATAAATTTCCAGATTATATGCCCACCTTATAAATTTGAAAGATATTTTCACAGATACTCAAGAGGTGCTTTAATAGTATTTGAATCAGAAAGGCTTATGCAAATGCACATTAATACACAGACAAGCTTTAAAGAGGGGCATTTCTGAAGTGCTACAGTTTAATAGGTATTTCTGGTATCCCTAATGCTGTTCCAGAACCAGAACAAAATCTATGTCATGACTGGCATCAATATGCAGGCTTTCACTATGCATCTTAGTAGTTTTACTCTAGTGATTTAGTATAGTGCAGATTGTTAATTCACTTTAAGCAGACTTTAGGCATTTTAGAAATTGTGCCTTTCCCTGAAAAAACCCCACCAAAAACCAAAACAAAGACAAAATCCTCAAAAAACTCAGAAAGCAAGTTTTGTAACATCTGGTGTAGCACTTCCTACGATCAGCTACATTTTATCCTTACAAGTCAAGCACGTTCCATCTCCCATTTTTTTTAAACAGCCTTTTCACAAAACAATCACTTAAAAGTGCTTAAATATAAAAATTTCAAAAATAAAATCAACTAGAGGTAAAAAGCATAGATACTACTTTTTTACCTATTTCAAATCAGATCCATTCAAATTCCCTTTCATACTTCAGAAAATAGCACCTTGAGTACTTTACTGTCTCCAAACCCAAAAGTTTCAGCTTAGACAGACTGAACAGAACACAGACACACAATTTTCATTTGAGTTAGTTACCTGTGCCCTGGGCCCTCTTGAATGAAAAGTATAAAGAGATCTGTGACGAGGTATAACACAGTTGTTTAAAAAAAATCATTATTATTTAGACTGAGGATCTAAGACAGGATCATTTTGACACCACTATCTCCAAACAGCAGCTGAGGGTTCCTTACACAGTATCCATCACAAAAAAAAACCATTCTCAGCCATCCACTGTGTTCCATGACAACAGATTAGCCAGATATATAACCCAAAAGATGAAGCAAGACTGTCATATACCACAAAGCAATCGAAACATAACATCTGAGTTCTCCTATAAAAATGGCAACCTACATCAAACAAGAGAAATGAGAGTGTCAGAATGCTTTTGTCATGACTATCACATAAGAAAACAAAAATTAATTGTTAATTGTGGGTAAATTAAAATAAAAAAAGAAATTAGCAAATAATATTTATCGAGGTATTTCTAAATTCTAGAATCTAGAAAAGCTGTTTTCTTTTCCTCCATATGGAACTTTGACTTCCAATCCTTGTTTGATGTAAGACACATGTTCATTACAAAAAAAATCAGAACCCAGGCCATGCTGGTTGTATTCAAACAGCATGAAACACCAAGAGGAAGCAATCTATACTTATTTCCTTCTGCCCAAATAGCAATGTCAGCAAAAGCCCACGAAAAAAGTATACTCCTGGATGTACTGCAACCATAGAACAAAACCCTAACCTACATTATTTTAGGAAAAAGCCCACTTGCCCCCATATCCATATATATACGATTACTGGCAAGGCATCCAGACGTGTCTACCCTGTTTTCAAACTATCCACTTCATTTAATCCTAATTGTGCACACCCAGAGTACTGAAGTGATCTAGTAATAAGTCCTGCTTACTTCCTAGTGCAAACTAATTAAATACATTTGATTTCCAGTAACAAACTTGCTACTAGTGCCCAGATTATAGAATTTATCTTGTTATTGGTAGGAGGTGGGAAGGCAGTGGTGCAGTGGGTAATAATCAACTTTCCACCTTCCAAGAGGAAATTGTTTCCAGGTATGTCAATGCCATTATTAAATTGCAGTCTTAGTCATCTACACTGTGGACTTTCAATAGCAATCAGCCAGGCTTATCAGCCTACCTGTGCACACCTCTAGCTTCTCTACCTCTCCTCCAGCACTCCCTGGCACCCATCACGTACATTTAGTTCATTCACTCAGGCCTATATACAACTTTCTAAGCCTATTACTCAACACATTCAAAGGCAATAAAGACCTAAAGGTAAAGAATCGTTTTCATTTGCATTCACCCACTATTCCATTCGTATTTTACATTCCATTTTGACTTGGAAATGAAGCGATGAGTAACAGCAATTCCTATTCCACAAACCTGCCACTGTTTAACAGCCACAGAACATCCTGCACTTAAACAAGAAAACACAACTTCCTCCCTTCTCACCCCTCAAAAAATACCTACTAATTCTTTAAGTAAACAGAATACTGAAACTTACATCCCCTTTACCTCTATTTTCTTCTCCCTTTTCAATCATTTCAAAGAGGACCTAAGCATGGCTCTGTTAACACAGCCAAATACACGCCAAAACACATACCCTTTAAAAACCCAAAATACCCCAATACATTCACAGTGGAAAAAAAAAAAAAATCAGCAATTATGATTCTTGTCACCACACTAATCTATGTCTGCTTTACATAAAGGTGAATATTAGAGCTGCAGATCAGCATCCTAATTTCCTGGTTTTCCTTTAATTTCTGATAAAATAAATCAAATAGGAAAGTTTGAAATACAAAGTGTTAAGAGGACAAAAGAAATTTTCAACACGATTCTCCCCAAAACATTTAACACTCTTTCAGGTAATACACCTTTTCCTGAAATGTCTTGCCCATTATTTCCTATAATCCTATTTTGCCATTTTCACCAGTATTCTCTTTTCTTGCTGCTACAGGAAAGCAATGGGAAAATTCACTGCCTATACAGTTGAAAGCTACAGAAACAGCATGCTGTCAAACAGAGAAATTGAAACAAAAGCTGTTTTTCCATACAGAGGTGCCACTGCTTCAAAGAAAGCATGACAAAAATACGTATTGCATACCATTTGACTACAACAAAGCTAAAACATCAGGATATTTATCAGATATGAAATGGTAGAAGCGGGTTATGAGATCTAGAACAAAGTACTTAACATAGAGATTATTAAAAATGTTCCGCATTTTGCACTAGTCTAGGCCAGCCTTTCTGTAAAGTACATATAATTTACATGAACAAGACGGACTCATCAGTACAAGGCAAGATGTCAATTCGTGTTAAATAGCAGTTATATTACTAAAACTATGACTTAATGAAATGCTTCTGTCAAATTCTGTAACCTTTAAACTCTCATGTGAAGATTCAGAAGGGTCCTATCGCTCCAATGCCGTTCTTCATGTCACACGTTTCTCTCTTCCTTTCCCACACGCTCAGATGTTTCAGCAGCATACTTTTAGTATTTGCAAAATCCTGCCCAAAGAGCGCGGCCGATTTCCCACGGGCTCCCTCCCCACCCTGGATGAACTCGTTACTTCCCAAGTCCACTTCCTCTTCCACCCCTGGACCTGCCAGCGCTCCCAACGCCCCTCCGCCTTGCGCAACATCCGCGGCCTCCTCCCCACATTTCGGACAATCTCCGATGCGACACTCATATTGAGTTGTTGGGTTTTTTTTTGTTCCCAGACAACTAGCACAGACAGCTTAAAGGGCTAACGATGTGTTTTTAATCCCAAAGAGCAACGCATAATAAAGCGAGCTACGAAGACAGATACGGAGGGCACTAACCCGCTCTCCTTCAGCTCTTCTGTGGGTCAAACTGCATTTTGATACTAAGTATTTAAATTATATTGAAAAGTGTCAGCAACATCTACCCAATCAAAATTATTGTTCACAGCTCAGACCACCAGTTCAAAAGATAAAATTCCCGAGATATTGTAACAGCTCAATCAAACACCTAAAATAAACCAGGAAAAGCGCTAATTCTCCAACAGAATTTTTCCCGAGCGCACACGTTAACCAAAGGCTGACGGTGAACTGATCTGGAAGGAAGAAAGGACGAGGGATAGAGGCAGGGCTGCGATGGGGGATGGGAGATGTTAGGGAAGATGAATATTCCTCCAAGGACTATCAATACATTTAACACATCTCCTCGGAAAGAAGAGAAATCTCAAGCAGGCAGCTACAGGGGCAGATAAAACGGGAAGGAGGGAAGGAGTGCCCGATTATCCCCAGCTGACATCATACACGGCAACCCTACAGAAAAGGGGCTGCAAGGGCGAGGAAGAGCTCGCAGCCCCCCCGCGCCGCCTCTGTCCCCTTTATGCGCTCAGCGAAGCAGCGGGGCGGGTGGACGAGGAGCCTCCCGGTTAATTTTGCAAGAGCCCATGACCACCACCTCCTCAGGAGCGGGGAAGGGCCGGGGCCGCGGTGACAAACCTCCCAGGGGTGGGGGGCAGGAAGGAGGCTGAATCCAGGCGGACACGCTCCCTCCCCCCGCCGAGCTCCGAAGTGGTGGTGGGCACAGGGAGCCGGCCGAGCCCCGGGACACACAATAGCAAGCAAGCCACCCCCAGGGATGCGACGCTCGCCCGCCCCGACACCTCCTCGCTCGCGGGGGGATGGGGAAGGGGCTGCGGGTCACCCCCCCGTCCCGGGGGGGCG
>VZTD01001045.1:3836905-3875408 GCA_013397725.1 Rhagologus leucostigma
CGCACGCCAATGACGGGCCGGCCGGGCCTCCAGGGAGCGCTCCCTGGGCACTGCGCCTCGCCCTACTCCGGCGGCTCCCCTCATTTCCCGTGGATGGGACCGCCCGAAGGGCGCCTCATGTAGCGCTGGAAGGGACCACTTGGCGCGCGGGGGGGAGGCTGAGGGAGAGGAACGCGGTTTCCCCTGTCTGGAGCACAATGGGCGGCGGTGGGTGCTTGCGGCGCCGCGCCGGGAGGCAGCGGCATGTCGGGACATGTAGTCGCGACAGCGCCGCGTCCCGGGGCTGGGGACTCACGCAGCGTCCCACTGAAAAGCCCCGAGCAGAAGGGTCCCGCCCCGGGTGGGAAGTCCGCGGCCGTGGGAAGTGCCGTGGGGTCCCTGCGGTGGCGGTGCCGAGGCGCGGCGGCGGTGAACGCCGGGCAGGGGGAAGATGGCGGGGCAGGACAGGGCAGGGGACGGGCACGGGCGTGGACACCTGGCTGGGGACTGCTTCTCGCGTATTTGTATGTATGTATATTAAGTATATATATATGTGTGTGTGTGTGTTTGTATATTAATTATACGTATATATGTAAGTGTATATTCTTTATGAAGTGTATATACGTATGTGTGTGCGTATATATATATAGATATCTATAGATAGAGATATCTGCTTAATAAAAATGTCCTCAGGCGAAGCTGAACCATGCACATGCCACCGGCAGGTGTCCACGGGCTCCGGGCTGGTGCCAGGCGGGGAGAGTCCCGCACCCCTCGGCACCGCAGCCGTAGGGCTCAGGCACCCCGCGCGTTCCTATTTTAAACATAGTCTAAAATCTCAGACTTACGTGGTGTTGGATGATTTGGCAATGTGCTGTTTCATTTTTTATGTTATATGGAAAATTTAAACTTCTTCATGTTTGGTGTCCTGATGACATTTATAACTTCTGCTTCAGCAAAGCAGTTGTAGAGGCGTGCGTATGTATAGCCTTAAAGCTTAATAAATATTCCAAGTGAAGTCTTTTAAAACATAGTTTTATTGGTGAAGAACTTCACAACCTTGACTGATGCTGTTGATCCAATAAAACTTTGTCACACAGGCAGGTGATAAAGGCCCATGCCGAGAAGCATAACCCGGTTAAGTCACTCCTGCCCAATCGCCCATTCTCTGCTGCTCATTCCCTGCCCCGGGAGCGTGTGGCGCTTGCAGTCGCACCAACACAACCCCTTGTCGGACAGGACATCGAACCCGCTCAGGGAACTCAGTCAGCTGCAATATAAGTCCATAGAAAACCAATGTGTTTTCTACTCAGATCATTACATTAATCTGGGTTTGTTACCAAAAGAAACCCACAAAAAACTTGGTCTTCCTTGTGTTGGTGTAAGATGTTACTGTTTTAGAAGGCTGCCAAAGAATACCACTTCCACACCAGAATTAGTACAATGGCACGCTACCACCCTTAGCCCAATTCAGTGCCCACCAACTCAGCATCTTCCTAGTGGAGGCAAGCTTTGAGATATGGCGTAAGACCCTGAACTGTAGCTGCTGCTGCATGGACACACATTTCCTTCTGCATCTGCTACAGATGCAGCCATCTCTGGCAGAGGGGTAGGTTGGAAAATTGAGAGGCTTAGCATTTTCACAACTTGCTGGAGACTTCAGCATCTTATAAAGGGGTTGGGGTTTTAGCTGTTGATGTTAATCAACTAACATACAGCAGACATAAGGTCACATGAAGGAGCTGGAAAAGGGCATCAGTTCTGTGTTGAGGTTTAGTGAAGCCTGAGCACTCCACACAAGCACATCAGCTGTCAAAGCTGTCAGTCTTCTCCCCATGTCCTTTGCATCAGCTTCCATAATAAGCTAATCAGTTGGCCCCAAAGAGCCACAAGGATACCTGCTTTTCTTGTTTTAATCCCTCTCTTTCTTCTCCTTTTCCTTCTCCAAACCTTGTTTTCTACAATACCAAAAAGCAGCTTTGAAGGGAAATAGAGAAATTGGAGAGAAAGACCAGAGACCACAAGGATAGCTGGGGCTTGGATCACCAGATAGTTTTTCCATGTCACCTTGCTGGATTTCCATCTGCTTAGGAAGGTTGCTGTTTGCTCAGCAGTTGTCCTGGCAAACCTGCTCCCAGTGCCAGATGGCAGGTAACTTCAGAAAAGTGATACGTAAGACTAAGCAACGAATTAATGAAGTCTTGAATGTAATATAGGGTTTTCTTCATTTATTCATACAACCAAGTTATAGAGGAGGAAAAGAAAGATTGTGATGAATCTGATATCATTATTGCCTGACATGGAAAGAACCCAGTTGTCAGTCTGGCTTCATTCATAATCTGTCACTGAACTGTAAGAAACTGTTGTAAACCAGTGAGTGTAAAAGTGGCCTTTCATTTGGGTTAACTGATAAGAAGGTTATACAGTCTCAGAAGACAAAAAAAGCCCCCTAACTAGGCACGTGTCACTAGCCAAAACAAAGGTATATATGAAACAAAGAAATTAGGAATAGCATGGAGAACTGTGGCTGGCATTGTCTGCATATGCAAGTGTACCTGTTCCTGTGAGAGCTGCCATACAGTCCTGAGCACAAACCCAATAGCACCAGTTTTATCTCCCACAGCCCTGTAAATGCTGCATGAGGCTGTCTCATGTCTGTGCTAGGAACAGACACCTAAAGCCTCAGCAGCAAAAAAATAGCATTTTAACTAAGACTTTTGATCTGAGGCTCGTATGTCTGGGTTAACCCCAGACATCTGACCAATGCAGCATGTGTGCATGAGTGCGTATTTGTGTAGCTGTAGGAGAGGGGCGGAAAAACAGACACACAGCGTGAATTACTCACCCTATAGATAGAACAGGAAGTTTCAACCCAAATCTGTAGAAGAAAATTCTAGTTGTGTCTTAACAATCCATACAAGTACAGTCCTTGAAGAAAAGCAAGTAAACCACCTGCAGCTTCTCTGCTACAATCTCATTTTGCCTTGCCGTGCACTATTCCAGCTGCTGCGGGGAAGGAAGACAGACAGTGTTTTCTGTTCCAGGTGGCTTCTCATGTTCCCACACGGTAAACACGGTGTAAATTGGTAAATGTGCTTCCTGGCCTGCATACCATGGTGCTGCCCAGTCAGTGGGTGGAACTACCACGCATCCCAGTTTACCAAGCTTCAGAGGTTTCCCTCAAGCTGAGATGGAGCACAGGCTCACATCAAAGCTCTTTGGCTTCAATGCCTTTGTGGCTTGGAGCTGTATTCAAAACACAGCACATATCTACCCAAAAGTGTGCTTTAGAAAGAAATCGAAGAACTGGAGTGGGAGGGAAGGGTGAAAGAACCCTACAGCTCTGAGTAAGGGCATCACCTCCCATGGTTTTAATTCCTCCTTTGTCCAGCAAAACAAGACCTTGTGTATTCCTTGTAATTTTGTGTGACTACATTACAATGATCACTCACTTTGTCACCAGTTTCTTCTCCTCTTTGCAATAATCTGCAGACTCTTCGACTTTCACTAACTATTTGGAGTAATGCGAAAGAACTATAATGCACCATAACACTTTATGGTGTTGTGTAATTAATGATGTAATACTGAAATTATAATTAAATTATGATCAATATATCCTATACATGAAAGCTCAATTAATTTTATCTATACTGCGTGTCTGAAAAGTTTTTGTAATCAAAATTATTTAGGATAAAAAATAGATGTTAGCATTCATAGATTTAAAAATAACACTCCTGAAACATATTCTAAGTTCAGTTAGCTGGAAGTTTTCTAAAAATGTGGTGTTTCAATGGAAAATGCTGCTTCTGTAAAAGTTACATTTTCCACAGGAAACAATTTTGCCAATGTTTTTCTGCTTTCCGACAAAAACAATGCACTGTTATACTTACAGATGCAGAAATGTCTTTACCATTGAAGTCAGCACAACTTGGGTTAGGGACTCAGCACATGAAAGAACTGGAGCATGGAGTATAAATGCCAGCAAGCTGTTGAACAGCTCAAGGGTACACATAAAAGCTAAGTCCAAGTGAAACATTTGTCTTTGATCTGACAAACTGAAATGCAATGTGTCTTTCCACAAATGTCAAAATGTTTCATGCTAGTTGAAAACAGTTAAATTAAACATTCAAGAATATCAGTATCACATACTTTTTGTATACTCTTATCCTCGAAACATTTCAGTATTTAGTCACTTTTGTTTCCAAAGAGGATAAAATAATGTATCAAGTTTTCTTGCTGATCCTCAGCTACACTTTAACCACTTAGATTATAAGTAACAAACTAAAAGACAGCAATCCCCACGGAGTCTCAAAATTCTAATTTTGAAAACAAAAGGCATTGTGGACAATAGATCTGAGGAAGATACATAGTATCCTTTGTATACTACAAATAAATTGAATTTCTGATTTAAACCTGAAACTAATCTCATTTTAAATGAGTCACAAAGACCAGATCAGTGTCTGTATAATATGTTCCATTCATATTCATTAAGTGCCATTTGACTGCTGGATTTCTTGACATTTGCCTCTATTACTCTCACTTCAGCAATGACAGACTCCTGTAATTACCACTGAAAATACTCCTACTACAATTTAATTTTACCTGGCTTGCTTAGTTTTTATTTACTTATTTACCATCTTCTGAGATTCATTGTGTGATATTGCTAAAACTCTTTAAATGTGACATTTCTTATGCAGGTAATAAATATTTTAGAGCAGAATTACTGAGTTTCATGATCAGTGCATATTTTGGAATCCTGTCTAACTGTAACATACACCCCCCCACCCCATACACACACAGTTTCAGTACATAGAAGAAACTTTGTTCTTGCTGCAGCACTTACTGAAGCAGCATTGAGGTTTAAAGTGGTTTTTAGGTATTTCTAGCATGCAACTGAAACAAAAATAAGTGTGTGCATTGTGATCATCAGCATAATCTTCTACCATGACCAGCTCTAAAAAAAAAACAGCTGTGGAATACTGTCCAGACTTAAAGTGTTTCTGCTTTTTTTTTTTTTTAATTTCATTTAATTAAAGATTGTTGATTGAGGTACTTCCTTCAATTTTTGTGAGTGAAAAAAAAAAAAGCGTTTCAGAATACAATCAAGATTTTCTGCAAGTTTTTAACAGTATTAAAATAAATAGCATATGGGTTTCAAATTAATTGCCGCGTCTCCTTTTGATAGTTGCTGTTTGATAGCCTCACTGTAAATCCATCCCTGAGAGACCCGATGACTGCTTTGTGCTATTGGATCAGGAAAAGCAGGAGCCATTTTCCATCTGTATCTTTTGACCTTATTAAAATTGGACACATAATTTCTGAACCCTATCTTGTGCCTAGGCAGTGCCTCTGACCCAAGGTGACAGGGCGTGGGTTGCTGCGGGCCAGCTGCAGCACTGCGTTGGCCTGCTCCGGAGAACCTCATTTGCCTCCTTGTGACAAAGCTTTCCTTGAGGGTATTCCCCAGGCACAGCCACAGCATATCTGAAATGGAAGTAGCAGCAGCAGAAGGTAAGCCTGTGCACAGGGCATGCTAGGTATCTGTACTCTCGAATCTTTGCCTGCAAGTATCAAAAAAAGCATCATTAAAAAAATTGGCGTGTTTCAAAGACACCAGGGAAGAATCTGGATGTTCTAATGGGAGGCACTCATTCAAAACGTGATTTTGAAACAAGTAATTGAATAAAAACGAAGTTTGCTGTATCCCTTAGAAAAAAAATAATCTTAATATGAAATTTTGCATCAGTGAATCCGAAAGATTAGTAAAAACTGAACGAGCTTTGCTTCATCTATCTTGTTTAGTTATTGTGAATCAGCCTCAAGAACAAAAGAATTAACCAGTTCTATTTCAGGGTTCTTATCCATTAGCATAGCAATATTTGTATCATCCTTAAACAAACCTTAGACTTGTTTGTCTCTAGTTTTATATTCATCAGTACACATTAAAGTATTCCCACTTCTCTAAAATGCATCTTTACTGAAAATAAAACAAAAAATTGCTAGACAGAATCTGAGCCAAAAAGATTAAACACCGCTCTTTTACCTGGCATAAGAATTCTCTGGATGCACATACTCTTCCATTTTATTTTGAAAATCCTATTAAAATGATAATAACAAGGACAGAGACTGCTAATGCATTAGACGGACTGGTGAAACTGAGCTCCCTAAGAGACTCTCCTGTGAAATGCCTGTTATGACCATTAGTAGTCATAATGGTCAGTTCAGATTCTCAACTATTTTGTAGAGTAAAAAAAAAAAATTAATAGTCTCTTAAGGGAAATAGTAAGCTTTATAGTTTGGGAAACAGAACCAGATGGGAAGAGGAAAAAAAAAAAGTAAAAATCAAGACACCCCTCCCCCTCAAGCCCACAAAAATTATACTATAGGGAGCCACCCTATATATGACCAGATCTGTTTATATATTAACTTCAAACAAATACGGATACAGTTTCGACTTTATTCTCTACCGTGAGTTTTCTCCCCACATTTCAGTGAAAGGTTTGCACTACAGCAAAGTGACATAAGCCCAGCATATACGGTGTCCAACAATATTCATATTTCATTATCACAGAGCACAACAATAGTTTCTTTGTGTAGGGCAGCTCTCCTCGGAGGTGGAAGGAAGGCTGCACACAAGCTTCCAGAGTGGTCCAGAAATACTATGGTGACACCAGACTGGCTCATGTAAACAGGAAATCAAACCAGGATGTAAACTGGACTGCTTCCATATTCAGTAATATTCAGCTAAAAATAAACAGTTTGAATAGAGGTAGGAAAGCCAATTCTCTCTGTAAACTCATTTTTCAACTTGAATTTTTCAAGACCTGATAAAAAAATTCAAATAAAATGAGTGTTAGTGTTGCTCTATCAGTGTGTCAGTAACGAGATTGCAGTCACATCCAGAGGGCCTACTAGTGTGAAAAGGACAATGGAAAGTCTCTTTCCAGAGAATAATAAGGACTTGGAGATGAAGACTCGAAAGGGATAAAACTGATCTATAAGTATATCAAAAGATTAAAAAAATCAAGGAGAAAGGAGTTCTACTTAAGCTAAAAGACAATGTAATCATAAGAATAAATAAATACAGACTGTGAAATCTAGAACTGATGAGCCATCTCATTCTGAGAAGAATAAGGGGTTCTCAATCAGTCCGCACAGAGTGAGGAGAAGCTGGGGGGTTTTTTGTAAGAGCATTATCTAATGCTATTGTTGACTTCAAGACCATCATGTGGAGTTCACCTGGGAGTTCCTCTGCAGTCTGAAGCTCCTTATGAATTCTCTGACTGTTGAAACTAGGCCAGACTGCTCTCCAGCTTTAGGAATAGGTGAATATAAGGTAAGAACTGGAAAAGAATAGCAAAAGTCACCAAATCCAAGCTCCTGCCATCACACGTAAACCTGAATATAATCCAATTAATAACACTGTCAAGCTTCATCTCCAAATAAATCATATTATTTGCCTCCACTGGCCACACAAGAAGACTATTCCAAAACCTCAGCGCTATAACTCTGGGAGGTTTTTCTTATTTTCAACCTCAGTTTTTCAAGGATATTTTTTCCAGCACAGAAGCTCTTCATCACAATCACCTTTGTTTTACTATATTAGAAAAATTATGCTTTTGCTCTACTCCTATGCCATAAACTGCTCATCATTTCTAACAGGCTCTTCTTCATAGCTGGAGAGTCAAATTAATTCTTTAAGGTGAATCAATCTTTGTAGGATAGGGAAGATTAGGTACGTGCCAAGTTCTAGATTATTGAAAAACTTCCCTAACCTCTGGGTCTGCTTGCTGGGGATGAAGGCTAAAAGACACAATGAGTAGATGTAATTCTGAAGGAAAATAAGGAAACATAGGAGGAAGTTTTTTGGTTAAAGTTTCACTGCTGGCAAGCAAGAGCAGCATGTCACTTCCCAGAGCTATGCTTGCTGCCTGAGAACAGCAGCAAGGAATGGCCAAAGGTTCTGTAATGGGTGGCTGTCACTATTTCCAACTGGAGTACTGCATCCAGCTCTGGGGTCCTCAGCACAAGAAAGACATGGACCTGCTGGAGCGAGTCCAGAAGAGAGCCGCCAAGATGGGTAGAGGGATGGAGCACTTCTCATACAAGAAAAGGCTGAGAGAATTTGGTTTATTCAACCTGGAGAAGAGAAGGCTTTGGGGTGATCTAATTGTGGTCCTTCAGTACCTGAGAGGAGCCTACAAGAAAGATGGAGAAGGACTTTTTACAAGTGCATGTAGCAACAGGATATGGGGGAATGGATTCAAACTGAAAGACAGTAGGTTTAGAATACATATTAGAAGGAAGTTCTTTGCTGTGAGGATGGTGAGACTCTGGAACAGGTTGCCCAGATAAATTGTGGATGCCCTATCCCTGGGGCAGGCCAACATTGATGGAGCTCTGAGCAACCCAATCTACTGAAAAGTGTCCCTGTCCATGGCAGGGGGGTTGGAACAGGATGATCTTTAAGTTCCCTTCCAACTCAAACCATTCATAGCACATTCTATTAACAGCTAATCAAGGTTTGGCATTGCCACAGACTATGTAACACTGGAATAGGACCCAGAAACCAAGTAAGCCAATGTACCTAGCCTTCAAAGAGGGCTCTTTCTTGAGAAAACAGACCATATGATTCACTCCTATCACCTCAGGCCCACTGGAAATGTTGGATAAGTAAATAAATAAGGTGCCCAGTTTTTTCTCCCCCTGAATGCAGAACTTCCCTAGAAACTTGGAGGCTGTGGAAGGAGAAAAGCCCAGACAGACTTGGCCATGAGCCAAACATCTTGGTTCAGAAGTCACAGTTCTGTCCTGGAGACACACAAAGGGTATGTTGGATGGCAGAGGTAGAATTTAAGTGACTGTCATTAGAAAGAAAATCACAATGTAGTAGAGGTGGTGTATGTTCTCATTCATGAGCAAACTCTGAAGGGAAAGGATTTTTACACCATCTAGAAGCTGATGAGATGGTGTAAATGCAAACTCTGTGACAAGGCCTGTAACGGAACTGAACTCCAGCACAATGGATTTTACTCTAACTTCCACCCTGTTCCTAGTCCTCAAGTCCTCAAGGATTGCCTTTCTTCCTTCTTTAGCCTTCTGCCACTAAAAAGTTCATCAGCATATTCTTATTTTTCATCATTAATGAAGGTGATGAATAGTACCATTGAATGATCCCATGCTCATGACAGAATTCTGAGAAATTCCACTTGCAAAACACACAAATCCAGAAAACCAAAAATACTAGCATGCAAATTCCAGTAGTTAAAACTGTTCCATTTTCATAGTATAGGCTCTGGGCTTCTTAGTTTCATAGCAAACTAAAGCGGATGATAAAATCTGTAAATATGAACTAAAATAGAAAGAGGAAGACAAGAATGATTCAGTTGTGATAAAAGGAAATCTGCACAAAGAATGAGGGTAAAATACAATGCAGCTGTTACATCTCAGCATCACTTATTGAAGAAAATTAATATCAAGCTCTTTTAAAATTATCCTTTTTCCTCCTTTTATTTAGCTCTTATGTACAAAAATGCAGTAATTGCTTGAATAAATGAGTCATAAAACTATTTTGCACATGTATTTAACTATAATTTTCAAGCATGCACTCTTGAAAGTGCTAAGACCTCAGCATTAACATAACCTGCTTGCAATATTGATTGTACTTATGTTTGCTGGTTAATTATTTAACATTGAAATAGCTCACTGCTTTTTTATTACTGGTTGTTCTATCAATTCATACTTCTGGCAAGCCTCAATTTCTACTCATCACAGAAGAAACTACTTGATTAGAGTCAGAAACCGTTATATTTGGTTATGTTTTCTAAGTGCAACATGTTCTCTGTACATGGAATAAATAATATACCTGCTACATTGCCAGATGCATAGTCAGTAGGCAATCTTCTGCAAACATGGAGGGATTTTGCTGATTTCACATCAGTACTAACCATCTCAATCAAAATGCAAAATTCATACTCACTGCCATCTGGATGGTTGTAAACACAAAGTCCCCGGACAGTATTGTCTGGGAACTTTGTGTTTACAAACGGAGAATGGCTTTCCCTTCTTCACAGATATAATTTCAGAAACAAAATTAGCAAGATAAAAATCACCATGAGGTATTATAGCACATACTAAGCATTTTCAAAGCATTTCTGTCAAAGAATTTAACAGGATGTAAATTATTGATATCAAGAAAACAACGGCATAAGCATGTGGGCAGAGCAACAAAGATAAAAGTTGTGCCTTTCATAACAGACAGCATCAAGCAGATTGAAAGTATGCATGATGGAGAACACACTTGAGTATTTCTAAATTATGATAGCAATAATCACAGGCAATGTACAAAAATAATAAGAGGAAAATCTGTTCCACTAATGTCTTTTGAATTTACAGCCCTGTGATAGACACACTGCCTGGACTGCCAGTATTTTTTACAAATCAGTATGGTGTCAGTGTGTTGGAAAGATATTTCTGCTGTGTAAGTGGCCAGGAAGTCTCCCAGAACAAGATACGTAATTGACAAACATTTAATAGATCAAATCTGCTATATATATGTACAGGCTGTCTTATTGGAAATACCTGCAGAATCCATTAGCAACTGTGAAGAGCCAATTCAGTTTTGTTATGCCTCAACAATGGTTGTCAGAGGCATGTGGAGGAGGGGTGCACATGTGCCACGTGCAGGAGGCAACTAAAAACCTTGTCTCTGGGAGGACTTCGCCTGGCAACACCTCCCATGAAGCAGTCAGTAGAAGACACTGTGGAGGGGCTTTGCCCATCAGGTCGAGAAAAGGTCTGCGCCAATGGACGGCAAAGAAAGGTTGGACTGGACCAGTGGATCCCTGCCAGCAGGCAGACTTTGGGAGAGGCCGGGGGGTATAAAAACCAACTGTGTTACTGCTCGCTGGGGCTTGTTATTGTTCGCTACTTCCGCTCGCTCCATCCTTTGCCTTAGTCCCAGCCTGCCTTCTGGCTCTCCTGCCCTCGCCGGCTCACCCTCACAACTGTCCTGCCATCCTGTGCCCCTGACTGCCGCCTTGCCACTTCTCCCCGCGTCCTTGCCTGGGCTGACTGCTTCCAACCCTGCCACACCGATCCAGCCGTCAGTGCCCGCCCTGCTACCCGATCCAGCCGGTCGCCGTGACCCTGGCCAGGGTCCTGGTTCTCCCGTCTGAGCGCCCGCTCACCACGTGTCCAGTGCCGTCGCCGTGGGAGCCGCGCCCCTCTGGGAGCCGCGCCCCTCTGGGAGCCGCACAGGCTCGCTAAGACCCGGCCCGTCCACAGGCAGGCAGTGCACACACCCCGCCACCTGGATGCCGACAGCACTGCCCTGACTTGCTGGTGGTAACGCCCTCTTTTTCTCTCTGTCCTCTCTCTCTCCTCTCTCCCATTCCTTTTCCATTTTAATTTCTTTTTTTCTGTCCCTTCTGGCCCTCTTTTGTTTGGGCAACTCCTTTTCCTTCTCCTTTTTGTTATCAGTAAATGGTTTTTCAGATACAACGTTTGCCTCGTTTGGCTTAATTTTGTTCCCGACCATCCATTTTTAAAAACTCTCCGCAGTTCCCCTCAGTGGAACGCAACAGCAACTTTTTGCATTACATTATTTTCCTCCCAAACAATGAAGAACCCAAGAGCCTTTAACATAGTAAAGCATTTACTATTTTTTCCATAATCTGTCTGGCAGTCAATGAGTAGGCAATAGCATGTCTGAATGCTTTGAATACTAAACACAAAAAAAGAGAAAGCCAAACTACTCTCAGGTCCATACACAACTACTAAAGTGGAATGCTCACAAAGTTAGCTGTACTCATGGTTTAAATCTGCTTTTAATTTTAGCCTTTACTTGCGTTATACAAATCCAGTCAAGTCGACAGTCACATACTGTAAAACTGGTATGACCAAATAAACAGCCTTTTAATATACTCAGCCAAATTCACCATTCCTGAAAAGCCTGATCTCTGGTTAAGTGCAAATCTACATGTTGCCTGAGTTGTTTTTTTGGTTTTGCTTTGTTTCACTCTAAATGAAACATGAATGGTTGTCTTTTATATTGCTCACAGAAATGGAGATCCACAGCAAAGCAAACAGCAGAAGTTTTATTAAGAGGCTTCTCAAATGCAGTGATCCCAGCAGTGCTGCTCAGCCCGTGCCAGAGCACGGGCACAGCATCTTGGAGTTGTCCCCTGCATGTACTTCAAAGGTAGGGATCCAGCTGCCTAATTGTGTATCCATTTAATATATCATCCTTAAAGAGAGCCCAGAGAAGCCATTGCTAAATTTAGTGCTCTCTACCCTGATACTAGTTTTTAAGCAGGACTGCAGGGCAGACAGTCGATACTCTGAACTAATAACCTGTACTGGTTCAAACAGAGGAAAAATAATGAACAGCAGAATTCATAGAAATCAGGATAAATACGGTAAAATGAGGAAGAGTCAACACGGTTTTCGTAAAGAGAAGTTGTGCTTCACTTATCTTCCAAAGTCCTCTGACATGTCAATAAAATGTTGGCAGCACAGATCTGTTTGATACCATCCGTCTGGATTTCCAGAAGGCACACAAAAAGTTGCCTCCCTTGAGGCTCTTGAGGAAGCTAATGAGACATGAAGAAATGTTCAGAAGATAGGAAGAAAAGAGGTAAAGTATTAGTTGCCTCTCACAGTAGAAAGAGATCACACATGGAGTCCCACATGGCTTTGTGCTGAAGTCCACATTGCTCAACACAGATCACAAGGGATCAGAAAACAGTGTCAAAAAGGGATGAAAATATTTGCTGATGGCACTGAATTAGTGATACAGACTATGGCTGATTGCAGACTCGCATAAGAACTTCCCATCATGTAATGACTAGGCAACAAAAATTCACTGTAGAGGAATGTAAAATGGGGACAAACATTGCTAGAAATCACTACAAAAGGAAACAAGAATATAAAATACTATTTTTCTGTTGTATAAATACATGACATATCCACATCTTCAGCAGTGTTTATAGTTATGTGTCCATCTGAAGACAGATATAGAAGTCCTGTAAAAGATACAGGTAAGTGCAACAAGTATGATTAGAGATATTAAGTGATTACAGGATGAAGAACAATAAAATAGATTAAAGGTTTTGTTGTGAAAAGAAAACATATACTAGAGAACAATAAAATCAGGAGTGGCCTGAACAAGGTGAGTAGGAAATAACTGTTTCTTTCAGCCCAAAATCTAGAAGATATCAAATGAAGCCAGAAGATGCCAGCCTCCAGACAAGCAAAAGGACCTACATCTTCACTCATCACATTACTAACCAATAGAACTTGTGCCAGGACCTTGTGGATGCTAAAAATGTACCTAAATTCAAAATAAAAATTTGATAAATTCATGGAAGAAAAGGACACCAAGGACTATTCAATATAAACCCACATCAAATAGTTTAGGAAGTCACAGAATTGAGTATCAGCAGATACTCAAAATGTATTTTGGAAAGGGCTTCTAGAGGGCCCTTATAACCTTCTCAGGAAACTTACTTGGTAGTCACTATTGGAAACAAGGTGCAGAGCTAGATGAAACTCTGCTCTTACCCATATGCAATTATTCAAGTTTGAATAGGAGTTATACACTGTCAGTGTCGAGTCACTGTGCACAGGAAAAGCCTTCTGTGCTTCACCTGCAGAATGAAACTGGAATTTCTGGACCGTGCCATCAAACTGTGCACACACAGCTGCACTTCTTGGAGAAACATCAAGCCTACTCTACACACAGAGCCACAATCTCCAACATGTTAGGAATGTCCAGGGTTTCCAACATATGCCAAGCTTCTCCTCACAACTGCGCATGCTCACTGTCATTGCACGGCTGTCAGACTTCCTAGGAAAAGGGCTGCTGCATACCTCCAAATCTTAGATGAATACACAGTTTCTCTATATTGTGCCAGACAAGATTTCTAAGTGAGAAATAATTTTTACGTGGAGGCCCGTGGGCCTACCAATCAAGGGACCTTGAAGATCCCTTGGAGGAAAAGCTCTGAGCTTGTTTCCTCCCAGTTGTGGAGACCAAAGAAGCCTCTCCCAGGACGCTTTGTTTAATTACGTTAATGTACCCCAGTTCTGTTTCCCCGATAGGCCCATTGGTCTCCCTGCCCCTTTCTACCCTGTATGTCCCCAATCCAGAAAGTTCTCCCTTCCCCGCTCTCCCATTGGCCTTTGTCCCTTTGCCACTCCCTCGCTGTTTCCCTATTGGCTCCCACACCCTAACCCCGCCTATGTACCGCCCCTGTGCCCTCAGACCATTGGACCCTGGTGCTCTCCCCACCCCTATCTTCCCAGGGTGTAAAACCCTGGACCGCCCCCAGTTCTTGGCCTTTGTCCCTGGATCCCTTCACATGTGTGGCTGCAATAAACCTACCTCGTTGGAACCACATATGAAGACCCTTCCCGGACTCCTTTATCATCGGCTTTCCTTTGGATCTACCCGTGTGCGTGTGTGATTGTGTGTATGTGCATCGGCCTCACCGAAGTGGCTTCCTAGGAGCCGCTTTTGGGAAGGTCGTGGCACCTTACCACCTTCGCCCGCCACAACATTTTTATTCATGAGAAAACAGAAGGATGGTAATCCTACTTGGAATATCTTCTTATATTATCTGGAGTGAATGTAGCTTCTCTGACGTGAACCACAGTTTTATATCATTTGGTGGTTCTTGTTTTCACTGTCTGCAAATGAGCAGCCTCTTTGTCTCCACTTGGTGGTGGGACCCAAAGGTTTGCTAGACAGTTACATTTCTTTACCCTTGCCCTTTTTATTGTCACAATTCACAGTCCTATAATGAGAGGTGGTTGAGTTCATGAGAACACCCTCAAATTCCTGTCTTTTTGCCAAAGTGATCTTCCTGGTCCATATTGCACACATGACTGAGGCTCTCGAGTGCAGAGGTGTGGTTTTGTAGTGAAGTAAATCAAAATAGGGTCTTAACCACCTTCATTTGCCTTAGTGTTTGCTTTGCTGTTTCAACATCGTTTTCAAAGTCCATTGACCTCCAGCTAATACAGGCTGCAAGTGTGTCTATGAAACCTCCAAACCTTTCAAATATCTGAAATTCCTGGGATATTTAATGTGTTCTGTTATATAAAACAACTTTATCATAAATATTGTTGTTTAATGCTATCCTGTTGTTATTCATTGCCTTGCTGACTAATGAATTATTTAGCTGAATTTAATTAATAAAACTAGTGCAATAGTCACTGCAAGCAGGTCCTGGTCACCTCTGTGTTTGAATAACTCCATTGCCAAATGCTTCTAGGCTCTGCCTCAGAAATTAGCACAGGCTTACTGTAAGTTTATCCTTAATATTCTCTGAACAGTGAAAAGAATTTTTTTTCTTCTGTTTCTGGCTTGTATTGAATTTTAATTTTTTTAAAAATTATTCTTCCATGCTTTTTGGTCAGCACAATACCAGCATGAGTTCTGTGGGATTTTTCTTAAATCTCCACATTTTCCTCAAAAGAACTGTTTGCTTTTCTTGTAGGACTAGTTCATTTCCTGCAGACAATTCTGTATTTTTATTTTAGATGTCTGTAAGAACTGATGAAGTTTTCTACCAGCTATCCAGAAGATTTTTTGTTTCTTTAAAACATTATATGGTTTCCCTCTACATCTGAGGATTATTTGTAGATTATGCTAACTGTATTGTGCTGTTGTTTCTCTTTGGTCCTACATCTTATACTCTGAAACAGAGTAAGTGACACCTGTTTGACAAAATGTAATGTAAGCCTCCAGTTTTACATTCAATTTCAAGCTATATTTTCCCATCTTTTTTCTCACAGAAAAGTTGGCAGCAGAGATACCAAACCTTCCTTAAGAATATCTTCTAGGAACTGTTTATACAATTCACCTCTCCAGAGCTTGTCCAGATGGTTTTCCTTTCTATCCTATCACTGTGTCTCACTTCAAAGCTCTTGCAGATACGTTATGATTTTCATGTGTCTCGCAACAAAATATAGAAAGTTTTCTTAATGTTACTAATGTGACTTTCACCTGGGGGGTGGGGGAAGCTGGTGCTTTTGACTGTTTCTGAAAGACCACAGATAAACTTTCTGACATTTAGTGACAACGTGAACTAATTCCTTCTCTGCTTGAATATAATTTTGCTCCCTCAGTTGTGCTCTCCATTTGCTCCATTCCTGCCACAAGGCTGCTCCAAGGGCTGCTGGTGAAGGAGCTTAGAAACCTGTTTCACACATATTAAGGAATTACCAGACTTTCCAGCTCACACTCCTTTCAGTAGTCAGCTCAGCAGAAGCAGTCAATCACCAAAAAGCTGGAGCCTCCATTGATTTCAACTGCTTGGCTTTTCTAAAGGGTAATATATATGGATATTTATTATAGATTCCTCTCACTTTATCTCCTAAAAGCTTAAGCAATTCATCAGTCATGAACAGCCCACTTTATATTTTACAGTGTTACATTTTAAACCGAAAAATGGCCTGAATGACAACATGTATTGATTGCAGACACCCCCAGTAGCAGCTGCAATCTAGCTTCCATGGGAGATTCTTCTGCAGCCAACACCAGGACAGGGAACAATGTGGGAGCAGATGTTTGCAGCCCTGTGTCCTGTACAGGGTTTCTGCCAGAGGAGATCAGCCCTTGTTGTCCCACCAGCTCTGAGAAGGAATGGGCGTAGCCAGCAGGAACACTCATTTGGATCCACCACAGGAAAAGGGGTACAGGGAATTACTGATAGTGCTGCTGGAGTGTAACTGGCCCTGGCTTTGGCTGTTGTTTATTTAGAGCATACTGAGAGCTGCTGAATTCTGAATCTCTTCTTTGTGGCACAGCCACAAGAAGTGTAAGCTTAGGACTTAAGCTTAAGAACATTAATATTAGGGGATTCTGATGTGCACTTTTATTCTGTCATTACCAATAATTTGCAAAGGCAGGAATAAAATCAATCTCATAAATATCATAATCCATCTAGGCAGAAAATGCACATAGAGGCATTAACATTTTAAAATACTTCCAGCTTCCACATGAAAAACTGTGAAGCATCTGTCTCAAAAAAAAAGGGGGGTTTTAAATAGTTTTCTGAAGGTCAGGTAATGTTTTTTTTACGTATTATTACCTCGTAATTCAGTTGGATGCAGATTATGGCCTATGAACATCAAATATTTGATCTTCTCACTCCTTTTGTTGACAATTTTGTGCATGTTCCTCATCACGCACTTTTCTAATGCAAACTTCTTAATTTTGACCTAACAGTGATCTCAATTGCTTTTCTCAGAAGAACCTACCTTTCATCAATATTTATGACAAAATATTGTCAATTATTATTTTGTTGCCACCTTTTGATTTTATCATTCACAATGGGTTATGGTAGGTGATCACTAAATGTAGATTTCTACTCACTAAGGCTTTAATTTCTACTAAAATTGAATAAAAAAGTTTCATGACTCAAGCCTTAAAAAGCCAGATGTTTTAAAAAAATCTTTCTACATTTTAAAACAACTGTTTATTGACAGATGGAGAGAGCATTTTTAAGTTAATTTTGCCATCAGGACAAAGAGTTCAACAAAACTGGAATTCTTTCAACAATACCAGTTGAAATAGGATAAAATCATAAGGGTTAGAAATTGAGGGCAAAAGGTATACGTCTAATGAATGAATCTGACATATTAATGAGCATCCAACTACTAGCAACGTACATTAAAACCCTTCCCCACTTCCTTTTCCCCTCAAATGCAACAGGTGGGCAGTTTTTAGGTAATGGTCTCTCACTGTAATGGTAGGTTAATGATTACTCAGTAATAGTCACTAGAGAGCTTAACATTAAAAATTTGTCTGGTTTTACACCTCTTTTTTTTTTTTTCCTGGTAATTTGTGTACACAGAGGTCAAAGACTAAATTTCAATAAACTTAATTGTGTTTCTTTCCAAAATTTCAATGAAAAAGTATTACAACATTTTTTGATCATGGCAGGTCGGGTCACAGTCCATCTGGGTCCATGACCCTCTGTAATCTGTCTCTATAGTGGTCAGTAGTGGATGTTAAGAGAATGAGTGCAAGAGATGAGACAGATCAATAGCCAGGTCATCCACAGGCACTGGTACTTCGCACCTAAGGAGATCTTTAACTGGAGTTCATACATTGACATCCTGTGCTACAGTTACCAAACAGTATCTGTGAATGTATCAGCTGCTTGACACAATATATTTCAAGTTCAAAACATTCTGTGGTATGGAGTTCTGTAACATAACTATATGTTACCTGGAAAAGTACAACCCTTTGTTCATTTTAAGTCTGTTGCCCAACAGGATTTCATTTGATTCCTCCTAAATCCTTGTATCACAGAAAATGATGGCTAACACCCATTGTATTCACAAGTTCAGAGTTTTCTCTCAAATCCCTCCTTAATTTTTCTTCTGCAAACCAGTCAGTCCAAAACTATTTGGGGTTTCTTCATAAAGAAGCTATTACCGCTGCTCAATGTTTTAAATTTTCAGCTGTCATTTTTAAACCAGACCATCCTGAATAATTTTTTACCATTCCCAAACTAACCTCTATATATCCAAGACTGTTTATGGCCAGTTAATCGACTAGTGTCCATCTCAGCAGAGATACATTCAGAAACTGCTTATAACATCCTTCATTGTGAAGACAAGAACTCTGAAGAGAGTTTTTTCTTTCATTACATGATACCTCCATTTCTTTCAAATATTTTGGTGAGGGACTTCAGCTTTAAAAAAATCTGAAAACATCAGTATACTTACTATAAACACTGGGTGACCCTTGCCCATTGACCTTTAACATCTCCAGTAACTTTGTGGAACTCCACATCAGGTACAGAGGTTTTGTTGATTTTTCTCCAACATATCAATCTGAATGTAGTGTTTACTTTTTTTATATTATTTGGTATAGTTTCCGCCAATATATTAATATGTACTTTCTTCTCATATGGCCTTTCTGTTTTAGAACAGCACTTGTAAGGATTCATTTCCGTAGCCTCTATCAACTGCAAAAGCAAACAGAGAGATTATTAATATTCAATTATCATTCAGATGTCTGTAGCTGTATCATTAAAACAGCTTTTCATTTTTTGTACTCTATGCACAACAAGTCAAAGGAACTTTAATAAAAAATTAATACAATGCATTTGCAGAGCGTCAAGTTTAACTGTAGAGAGAGGCTTGAAGGCCTTTCGGAACTAATTCAAAGCCCACTGAGCACTTTCACAGCTCCAAAGATTTCCAATGCATTTAGATGGTGACTGTGTGTTTGATGGAAAAAATTTCTAGCCAAGGCTCTGCTGTAAAAAAGGCTTCTGACTGGTTATAAAGTTCCCATGAGGTTGATGCTCTTCTGTAGACTTCCAAGACTTCCTACTGACTTCAGTGAGCACAGAGTAAAGCTACACCATCCCACCACGCTTTGGGAAGCAAAGCCCATTTCAAACAGAAGGAATTCTTCCATGAAGAAGAATCCTATGCCATGTTTCGGGAGAACTAAATCTCAAAGTCATTCCTCTGGAAAACTTTCATTGAAAGTAACAGCTTAAAGCAATTCTGCACTAGATAGTGAGTGTCTAACCCTAATTATTAAAAATGCTGCATCAAGGTAAGGAAAGAAAAAGCTGGTCTGTCATTTTATTGAACTTTATTTCATTTGTAAAAACGTAAATGAGCAGCGACAAAAATGTCAGTCCTGACATTTTATCTACCCTTCCTCCTTTTCTTACATATTTTACATTTTCCAAATGACTCCTTATCAGTTCATTTTTGAAAAAATGCACTTTATGTCTCTTTTCCCAATGTTTTGATGCAAAACGTTCATGCATGCACCATAATTTGCACATTAAAAGCCAATTTACAATGCAAAATTTCATGTTAATTTTTATATGCAATTCAAATTTCCAGAACAATGGCACATACATTAAAAAATACTGCATTTTGAAAACATAATCTTATGCATGCAATAGATTGCTATTGCACCTACAAAAGAATATCATAAAACAGTGAAACATGTCTCACAAGTCACAGCAAAAAACACATTAGCACTCTAAGCAATAGTTTGTTTACATTAAAATTAGCTCTGAGAAGTTTTACTGGGAAATTGAGTGCTTGGATTTTCCACTAGAGTACGGAGTGCAAGATGTAGAGTTGCTACCATTTTTGTGTGGCTTCTCTTCTTCTAAGCCACGTGGAAATATTCATTTACTTTGAATTTTCTGTAAAAATCCTACTGAATTTCAAACTGAAGACTTAGGGTTATGTGAAACCAATAAATAAGACTGTGCTGGCTTTGCCTTTGGGGAAGCAATCATTAGTTCACACTCAGGAATATGTTGCTGGATCTCATGAGGGATGTTTGGAGCTACAGAAAGTCTAAGGGAATGCAGAATTTCCAAACCTGTACTTCACACCTGGCCCAGTCACTTCTCATTTAATACCAGAGGATGATTTGTACAATGATCAAGGCTAGAATGCGGCCAGCATTTAACAAGCTGGACGAGAAGGAAGTGCTAGAAAGGTGTTATTGTCATCTAAAGATGGCCGAAAGAAAAGCAAAACTATTCACACTTTGGAGTTCTCTGGTATGTCTGCAATTTAGATAAGATAGCGCAGCATTAGTTCTGCAGCCCAGATGTCACACTGAAGGTTTTTCTGTAACCATGAGCTAAAAAAATCCCTTTTTGTTAATGATTCCTGAAATTTTGGACAGCTGGTAGGCCAAATTCTGAATTTTTTGGTAGGCCCCAAAAATGCTTCTTTAAATGCCACAGATCCACTGTACAGTCTGTGTATGTGATAATCCTGTTTCAAAGCATGAGAGGGGACAGAAGTAAAGGGACCTGCTGAAACCTACTCATTATTTCTTAGGGTTAGTTTTGTTCCGCTGAGTTGCTCTTGAGCTTTTACTATCCCAGACTTTTTACTACCTTCATTTACCATGTTTGCACTAAGATCCCTCTACACAGCAATGAGTAAGAGCAGGATGACCACAGCCATTTTGCAGAGCTACAGTCTGTAACTTAAACTGAGATCAAATGTTGGTTTGGGGTAAATACCTTTTTTCATTTTCAACTAGGGAAACTAATATTTATCATTTATACAGCATTCCATGTTTCTGAAATACTGAAAACATCTAAAATTGTTTAATCCTGTCTGTCACAAACATTGAGGTCAAACTCGCTTTTATAAGCAGAGGTATTACTCAGGATTAATGCAGCAGAATTCAGCTTCTTCAGCATTACATGATAATATAATTTGGCTTTTAGTAATTACAAATATTTTAAAGAGGTTAAAACATTGAATGAAATGTCGTCCTGATCTGCAAAGCTATTGCTGTGGTCTACAGGATTCCACAGTTTTAGGCAATGGCAGGATCTGCTCATTTTGAGGTTATGTTTGTGTAAGGGGTAAAATTTATGCCTGAGACAAATTCACCGAACACAGGATTTTACCAACACCCCAGGTCCTTGCCACATCTGCACTGCAAGTGCAAAAATTCACAGCAGGGCAAGATGTTACTGAATCTCCACCTGGCTGTACCAGTGCAAATACAGGTCAAAGAGAGGGTTTCTCTTACTGCCAAGGAAGAGTGGTAGGCTGGCACACAGAAAGGACAGTGAGCCTACAGACCACTAACTAGGTTCAATACAGCAAATCCTCACCCTTCCAGTATTACTGCATTTTATCATATTGGATATATATTTAAATAATTCTAGATTTAAAAAAATGAAACAGTCTCTCCTTAAATGAAGAGCAGGTGGTTGATTCCTACTCATGGCCACAAGAGGAAAACCAAGAAATAACTAGGTTAATTTATAGCATGGGAGATTCAGTATAGACATTAGGAATATGCTTTTCAACCTAAAGGATTGTTAAACACCAAAATAAGTTAGCCTGGAAGGCCATAGACTAGAAAGGCTTTAGGAAATGAGAAGTTTTAAGAGCAGTTAAGCATACTTGTATTGAGGATGGTCTAGGATACAGCTGATCAGCTCAGTGCAGGGGATAACCACCAGTCTCCTGAATTCCCACACAGCTTCCCAGTACTAAGATTCCATAGGGGTACAGCTGCCCTCAGTCTGGTACAATACAAACAATCATGAAAGCAAATGACCAATCTGAAACAATGGTACAACTGACTAAATTAAAGAGAAAGGAAATGTCCTCACAGTTTTCTTACCACTCTTTATCTCAAAGTTATATATTATATTGGGTCAGACAAGAAAACAAACACTGTGTTCTGATGCAATCCTGTCTGTTGTGCCCACATCACTGTTTCTTTTTCCCTGTCTTGATTACAGATCAGAGTAGTCCAGGCTTAAAATTGTAGCTGTCAGAACAAGAGGTCACTTGAGTCATTACAATTTCCAGAAACATGGCTTATGCCCTCAGAATTTTCTTTGGCAATGTTTTATTGTAAATGAAACATATTCCATACCACCCCGTCTTTGCAAAACTTTAGAAGAATTGACAAAGTGGGATAGAATGGCTGAAGGATTTCTGCTTGGGTTTTTTTGACTGCATAAACATTAGAACAATACATTCCTGGTTTGGCCACTTTTATGGCTAACTGCCTGCACTTCTGGTAAAGAAATAGTTTAAATGAACCAAACTGTAAACTGATGCCCTATTGCAGTCATGGTGTCTGCATCATCCCATTAGAGAGGGCAAATAATTTTGAGTGGCCAGATCTCAGCTTTGGAACCAAACTCTTTGCTGCTGTAACTTCTTTGATCTGTGTAAACCTGACTTTTGCTTTCTTTAGTTTCTGCAAATTGCAACTTGAGTTTTCACATGTATTTTTTTTATTGTAGAAATGACATTTTTCTGTAAACATCCAAACTGTGATCTGAATGCAGTCTTGGTCATCTAACACTGTAAAATTAGAAACTGAAAGCTGAAATGACACATTCAAAAATACATAGCTATTCTAATTAATATTAGAGAAAACAAAAAAATCATGACATAAAATTCACTACTTTTCCCCTTAAATCCTAATTTTATTCCCACAGTAAGTTTACCAGCTAGTCTAGCTAGTGTCTAGAAAGCTGATTTTCAAATGTGCACCAATACTTTGCCCATAAGTATAATCTGTAAAGATGCATGTGGAATACAAATGTTAAAAACATTACATCAAATTCTGGTCCAAACCAAATACAAATTATGCTCCAATTTTGCACCAGTAAATCCCCAGCACAGGTCAAAAGGCACAACCAGGACCCAACAGAATAAAAGACTCTAGCTGACCACTGGGAAAGGGCTTTACTGTATCAACCGCACTGAAGCAGGAATAAAAAATACTAGCATACGAAACCAGTAGAAAGTGAGCTACATTTATTCTCTAAATAGCAGGAAAAAAAGTGCATAGTATTTGTGGTTCTCAAATGCTTCAGAAGATTGCAGAGTATTTAGTGGAAATCTTTCAAAATTGCCAACTAAACTGATGGACATCTTGTTTGTACATGTTACATTACCAAAATTGGGCATTACTATATTTAAATGAGGTTTTGTGGAAGTTTTTCATGTCTTACCAGTTTCAGACTAAACCAAGCAGTGGTTTATTGAAATTGAAACATTCTCCAGTCAGTCTGGCCTAAAGACAAGCCTTAAGTGACTTTAATTCTGGAATTGTTTCAATTAAAAAAAGAAAGTTTAAACATGCTATGCTACTTACGTTAATTTGTTTTTTCTGCACAGAATTTTTTCCCAGCTTTTATATTTATTAAATATATTTCCAAGATTTTAATATCTGCCTCTAATTCCTTTTTTCATTATTTTGTATTCTAGATGGGTTGTGAGAGGTATAATCCAGGTGGGAAACACTGGATAACAGTGTTTTGAAAGTATGCTATCAAATGTAACTCCTAGCAGTGTCAGCTATATCTTCATGGGGTAACAGCAGCTAATATATGAATCTAGCATCTGGGACAGTCTGACACCAATAAGCCTGGTAATTTACAACAAGATTCTCTTCTCTGTTTTAAAATTTTTAAAAAACGTATATATAAAAAAGAAAGAAATAAAATGATACTTACTGTGGTCCTCACACTCACACCCTACTTCTTCCTGTTCGAAGACAGCCCATTTTAAGCAAAACTGATACATGCCTTACATGAACACAGTTGTCCTAAAATTTGCAGCTTTATTTTTCAGGTCCAGCAGTAATTCCTGTGTTTTCCTGCTTCTGCAGCCTTTAGACATCCATGTAGGCCAATCCCAACAAACCGGTAAGAAAAAACCACTGGTTTCCCCACTTTATGAACACACTTCACCCTCATAGTCTATTAAGCCTGATCTAGTTCACTAGCAGGCCCAGCTCGTGGCTGTAATCATTTTGCTCTTTGAGTTCATTATTTTTACACATTCCTTGCTTTGTACTACTTTGTAGTTACAAAGCACTTCAGGGTGGTGGGGTGGGGGCAGACAGACCACCCTTTCCCACCTTCTTCCACTCAGGAAATAGTTGTACAAGTTTGGGTTCTTAGGTAACTCTCTAAAAGACTTGGATGTTTTCATTAGTCTTGTTTTGAAACTCTGTAGACCCCCCTGGAGAAGACCAAGCCTTCCACCTCACACTCATCCTCTTCAGTCACGGGGATGACTCTTACTTCACTGTTCGAAGGAGTAACATAGTTAATTCAAATTTCGTGCATCCAGGACTCCTAAGTGAATTCATGGCATTTCACCTGAAGGGACCAGTCTGCTTTGATCACACTGGTCATCCAGGAACAGCAGCATGTTTCAAAACACTCAGCTTCTTCTGGCTGTGACAGCTTCTATGGAAAGGATGGTGAGAGGGCAGTCATTACAGTAGGGCAGCAGGTGTGAGCAAATTGAAAGCTGGTAGACAGGCTACTCTTAGGGTGTTTGCAGTCCCCTGAAACTGGCTGTTTGAAAGTGAAAATTGTACTGTGCATGCCTGATGAGCCCACCAGATGTGCTGGAGAAGTAGCGGCTTTACAGACTGGCATGGCTGAAAATGAAGCATTGAGAGAAGGTTACAAATTAGTGCTCTGTGCTCTCCACAGTTTGAGGGAGGTGACATCTTGGGGATCCCATCTTTAGATAAAAAGACATAGGATAAAAGGCTGAAATAAATTACTCGTGATCATTAGCTTCTTAGTCATGAGAGAATTACAAAAGGCACCTACAACTGGTTAGATTTGCATGTTGTGCATTCATCCAGTGTCCTCAGTGTGTTTCTCAGTGGAAGGAACAGAGCCTGATCAGTGAGCTGGAAATGCAGCTCTGCAGGATGCTGTCTGCCCTCCTCAGTGACTCTGATGATTACTTCATCAGGTTGCTTTATGGAGCAAATTTTCTACCTCCACTTAGATTTTAAGCAAGATTGCTCTTTTTCAAACTTTCCCTACATTCACCAACTTCAAACACTTCCAGAAATGACAAAAAGCAGAGCAGCAGTGGGCTGTATTACTTTCAACTGACTTCACTGCCTTTAGTTCAGGCAATCTGAGATGTTCTGATATTTAAAATGACCTATGAAGCTGACCTTTACATTCAGAATCAAAAATATTACTTCAGGATTTTGAGAAAAAGAGACTAATATTGATACAGGTTATGTACCAGTAATTAAAACGTAGAATAAAAAATAAGATTGTGGTGATTAAAAAAAGAAAAAAGTGAAGGTTTTTACAGTAAAATCTTAAGGTGTCCTTAAGGTAACTAAACAACTGTAACTTCACTTCAGAGAGAAGTCACACAACAATCAGACAATTAGAATTAAGATATTCGGTGCACTTAGCTTTTAAGTAATTAAAACTGGTTTTTAAAGATGTATTTACACTTTTATGTAATTTTTTCCCAGCCTGAGAATACCACTCAAGGCTATTATTCATGGAATTCTTAAAACAAAACTGTGTAGAAACATTCACTCTGAACAATATGGGACATACAACTCATAAGCTAACCTCATTAGGCTCTCAGTCCACAAAGCAGTATAGAGTATCTAATTTGAGGTCCTTAAGCAATTTAGAGCATGAAAACTAAGCAAGCTTCTTGTTCCCATAACCAAGAGCCACAATCCCACTGTTTGTGTGCCCAGCACCACCCTGCACATTTCCCTACCCACAGTCCCCAGCAGGAATGTGTGAACATGTAAAACCTACTGCAACTGCAAGGCACTGCTGTTTTGCGTTGCCACTCTCTTCCTACAGGGCAAGGAGCAGGTGAGAAAATGGCTTTGGCAAGTAGTGAACACAGAATCAGTCCTAGCACGGTCTGTGTTGGAAGGGACTTTAAAGATCACCTAGTCCAATCCTCTGCCATGGTCAGGGATATCTTTTCCTGCCATGGGCAGGGAGGTTGTGCAAAGCCCCATCCAAACCTGAACACTTCCAGGGATGGGGTATCCACAACTTCACCTGGGCAATCTGTTCTGGTGTCTCACTCACCCTCACGATAAAACATTTTTTCCTTATAACCAATCTAATCTACTCCCTTACAATTTAAAACCATTGGCCTTTCTATCATCACCACAGGCCTCAGTAAAAAATCATTCTCCATCTTTTATAGAAGCCACCTTTAAGTAAAGAAAGGCCACAATAAGGTCTTCCTGGAGTCCTCTCTTCTCCACGCTGGGCAACTCCAACTCTCAGTCTGTCCTCATAGGAGAGGCGCTCCAGCCCTCTGATAATTTTTGTGACCCTCTTCCGACACAGCTCCAACAGATCTGTTTCTTTCCTGTACAGAAGACTCCAGACCTGGACACAGAACTCCAGGTGGGGTCTCACGAGAACAAAGTAAGAGAGGCAGAATCCTCTCCCTTTCCCTGATGCCCACACTGCTTTGGATGCAGCCCAGGACACAAACTGGTTTTCTGGGCAGAGAGTGCACATTGCCAGGCCATGTCCAGCTCTCATCCACCAGCACCCCCAAGTCCTTCTCATCAGGGCTGCTCTCAATGCCTTCATTCACCAGCCTGTACTGATACTGGGGATTGTCCCAATCCAGGTGGAAGATGCCGCTGTTTTCCCCATGGACGAGTAGAGAAACGACACAGAGTCCAGGCGCAGGGTTACAAGGAAACAAGGCAAAAGCCCCCCTTTAACAATTTATCAGAAGGCTTTTACATGTTAGTTCGCAAAAGCGTATGAAATGGTATAAGGTAATTGGTTTTTGCCATCCACCCCTCAAGGGGATTGGTCAAGTTCTAAGACACCCATCTCTGGATGTTTTCCTGGTTAGAACCATAACAATTCTGCAAAACAACCTGCAGCTGCAAGAAGCTTATAAAACGGTAACATTGTTTTGAGTTACTTGCATGGGAAAGACAGAACCTTCACAGAAGTGCTGCAGAGAGCTAAAGAAATTCTCTGCGGAAGCTTTTTCAGCATCCATAGGAGGACCTTGCTCTTGGCCTTGCTGAACCTCATGAGTTCATCTTGATCTCCTGAAGTCTTCTGAAGGATATTGCTAAGTACAGACTGTTTCTACAGCAATTTAACTCTCCCCACCAGTCTGCTGTCCTGGACAGCTGCTTCCTACACTAGGACCAAAAAGCAATGTGTGAGCTACAACTGACTAAACTAAAAACTAAACTAAAACAACTAAATTAACATTAGATGGCTTTTGTGCCTATGAAGAGCAAACCACTCATTCATTACAGCTCCTTCCTGTACCCCTCATGTTTAATGCCTTCAAAAAGATACTTATGGAAGATAAAGTATAAAATGGAAATTAGAAGGCCTAGGTGAGAATTTGACAAGCAAATAGTTAATGACATAAGAAAAATTAAAGGGAACTTTATTACAATATTAAAGATGCAAATTATGGATCAATGGCACTCCCAAGAAAATAAAAACAATTACAAAGAATAAAGCCTTTGTATGCTTTTTCAAACATGAGTCTCAGAAAAACACAAAGAAGTATAATAAGGATGATAAGAGGTAGGGCATAGATTTTACATGAAAGGATATTAAATACATTCCTCACCTTGGAATAAGGAAAATGTGATAGATGTATGTAAAATCCTAAGTGGAGAATGATTATGCACTATTTTTCTTAATTTAAAAACTAGAGTACACCATACAAAATTATCAGGCAGGAGAATTAAATAGACAGATGTACTTTTTCCCATTTACTAAATCATTAAACTAGTTATCATAGGATTTTTTGAATGCCAAAAAGATAAATCAGTATATTCCAGATTGTCTTGATTCCTTAATTTTGTAATCTGGAAGAGTTGCAGGTGAAGGAACAAAAACTTTTATGTTTTTATATATGCTTTCTCTTAGCATCTATTCCTGGATACTGTCAGAGGCAAGACGTTATTTAGATGGACCTTTGATCCAACTGGCTTAGTTTGTCTGAAGTTTTATGCAAAACAAATAATCACCCCTGTTTAGCTTTTTTTTCCCCCCAGTAGAGAACATTAATTACAATAATATTTTTCTCGTAATAAAAATACAGAAACAGCAGAAGCATTACAGAGGAAATAACATAGATGTTATAAACTGACAAATTTAACATAAAACACAGGCAGGATACATCCAACACTGTAAGAATGAGAAAGTTCATGGGCTAACATACAAATTTTCTCATTTAAATCATCTATCTAATAGTATTTAAGTCAGTAACATGTATATATCCACAAAAATACGGCTAAAAAAGATTTGTAGGAATTATAAGATAAGAATCTTTATCACTAGGTCAAGTGGTTGACACAGTCTCTAATGACAGACTTATGAAAGGCCTAACCATGACCATGATGAGCTAAACATCTCTGCCCATGCAAAGGAAAACCAAACTCCTGAGTGTTCTGACAAAATGGAAAAACAAGTGCATATACCTTACTTCTGGGTGTTAAAGAAGGTTTTTCAAAGGCCCTCTTCAGAAGACATTCAGGAAAAGCTACAAGAATGATGCAGAGCATGGAAAGTAGCTTTTCTGAAGAAAAATGTAAAAGACTAATTGTGATTGACTTAGGAAAGAGCACAGTAGACTAAAAAGTGCTATAGAAAAGATGGAACAGGAGTTCGAAATTAATTCAAAGCAATTAAATGATGGCAGTTTCTTGAATAATTCTCTTACTTCTCTCTTACTTCTCACGTACCCTGTAATTAGACTGTGGATAAAAAAGGTCACTGAGCCTAAAAGTTAAAAAAGAATTAAACATTTCTATGGATTTTGAGAATATGTATAGTTATAATTAATCTGAATAACCTGGAATATTAAATGTTAGACTTTGAGGATAAATCAGTCTGACTATCAGAGATCAGAATGACACCTAACATCCAAGACAGGTGCACAGTATTGTTATTTGACAACCACAGGGCTACTTGTACCTTTCTCAGAAGCATTTGGAACTGACCGTTTCTGAAGGTACAACAACGCATCCATTTGCAATTGTAAGTAAATTTTTGGTTTCTGTACTCCTGCTGTGACAAGAACAATTAATAGTGCTGTGGAAAGAGGTAGAATCAAGCCCAGTTGCAGCATTCCTCAGTTTTGGACTGATGTCATTTGTAGTGGAATGAGGAGTCAGTGGCCCAAAATGAAAGAGGAAGAGGAAAGCAAAAGGTGCCTTTTGGTTAGAGCCCAGGGCAGATGGGCAGCTGTAAACAAGTCAGATATGATGATTTCAATGCTTGTGTTCGCTGGCTGGGGTTAAAGGAGAGGAGTGTGCAGAGGAAAAGATGGAAGACGAGGCTGCCCAGTATGTGCTTGCAGGGAACTCGGCACAGATCTCTATGGCAGCCCATCGTGTAGAGAATGGAGGGAGGCTGGAGACCTTAGGGAAAAAAAAAGACTAGGCAAGAAGACTGCTGCTTGTAGGACATATGGGTCAATGGGCATTAAACATGAGGGGTGCAGGAAGGAGCTGTAATGGATGAAAGTGCTGAACCCAGGTCTAATAGTAATGTTTATCCACATGAAGCCTTCATACAAATGACAAACAAGTAAATCTTCTTGTAGATACTGTTTGTAAGTACTGACCAAGGTGATAAGAAATGTCTTGGGGTCCAGCAACAGAACTATCTCCTGATGCCAGTAGTGGAATAGTCAGGGCAGACACGGTCTGCTTTCCACCATGTCTTGGCCTGACCTTGGGAGAGAATAAAAGCTGAGTCTCAGCTTCCAGCATGGTCAATAAAGAACAGTTCCTTTCTGCCTGTATCCCTGCTGTTTGTGCGTCTTCAGAAGCAAGGAAAGATGTACATGTCTCCAGAACTGGGCTGGTGGAATGAAGCTAACTGGCAATACAGACAGATAAAGTCAAACGATGATAAATGTGCGACAGTGCTGATTGGAAGGAATTCCTTCAAATACTCCTAAGGTTAATAGATTCCATCTTTACTGTACCCACTTAAGAAAAAGGCCTAGGCATCATAGGAGACAGCTGACTGGAGATACCTGTTCATTGCATGCTTGTATTCAAATGAACTAACAAAATACAGGACCTACAGAAGACCACCATATAACATACTGATGATTCACTATTTAATAGTGTCTCACCATGCACAACAAAATACAGGAAAATAAAAAGAAGGGACTAAAATGTGAACAAAAAAACTGATGGGGACTTATAAAAGCACCTAAAAATTTTGACTCTTCCACTTTAAAGTGAGAAAATACAAAAGTAAAAAGAAAGAGATATGTAACATGATATGTGTTGTAAAGAAGACTCAACGAAGATACATAACTACAATCTTTACAATTGGAAGAGTCATTAGATTGGATATTAGGGAAGAGTCAGTTAAATCTGATATCAGGAAAAATTTCTTCACTAAAAGAGTAGTCAAGCATTGGAACAAGCTACCCATGAAAAGGGTGGAATCACCATCCCCGGAAGTGTCCAAAAAATTGTGTGGATGTGGGACTCGAGGATATGGTTTGGTAGGGAACACAGTGGTCCTGGATTAATGGTTGGACTCAATGATTTTAGAGGTCTTTTTCAACCTTAATGATTCTCTGATTCTGGGATTCTAAACAAATGGAAACATAATAGACTGCTAAGAGTAATTTTTTTTTATATAGACAACACATGTTGTTGCCCAGACCCACTAATGACAATATATTAGCTTCTAAATTGTATCATCCTGCATCATAATGAAAAATAGAAAACTATTAGGAACATCAAAACTAGTTAGAAGGGCTTTTAGAAAAAGACACAAAAAAGACAGAATCTAAGAGATTGCCATTGTCATACTGTGCTAGTGTAATCACCTAACACTGCAATAATATTCTACTTAAAAACAGTTATATCTTCCTGAGAAAAATTCAATTACTTTTAGTAATAATTTTTATGATTGAGAAATCTAGTGACTGCTTTCTTCTAAAAATACATGTACTCTCTTCCAAAATGAGAATTTAATGCTTTCATTTATAGCTGTACACACCTAATGTAATCACACTCAGTTTATCGTTGTAGTACTGAAAGCAGAACTTAGCTGCGTATTTCCCCCTTATTTTTGTACTTATGACATTGTGAAAAATAACATATGCATCTCAGGAATTGATTCTGTGACATTTACCAAGTCCCACTGAGCTGGGAACCAAGCCTGCAAAATCATACTCATGAGAATACACTCCCCAAGTCAGGTCAGCAAATAAAAGCTCCTCACATGAGTAAGGCTACAAGAATAGACTACAGGAGGTCAAGGTCAGTGGTGAGTTTTGGCTGAGTCAGGGCTGGAGGATAAGGCCTTTATGAATCCTATAAATAGTTCATTGTTAAAAGAGGTCAGACCTAATTCTAGAAGTATTTTGGAAGAAGAAACCACTGCGTGACTGATGACGTACACCTACCCAAGCCTCCCTGCTTATTAATGTGACACTTGTTTGGAATCAACATATAATAAATAAAAGATATTTTTAGGATGTGCCAGGGAAATGCATTCAGATTTTCAGAGAATAATTTGAGTATATTAAAAGTGTTGCACAGTATCAAAGGAATGGTTGTTAGAGTATACAAATAACACATTAAAAACTAGTGGTTTCTACTGATCCCGATGGAAACAGAAAAGCAGGCCAAGGAGGCTAAAAGGTAGGATTTATTCACCTGACTTCAATCAGCTAAAAGCTCATACCTAGACTCCTTTTACTGCAAGTTAAGGGAAGCAAGTGCGTCTACTACCATTAACCACATCCTAAGGCTGTAGTTTGGCAGAAACTGACCTAAGTGAGCACCAGCATCAGGAAAAGTGGTTTCCTGAAGGTCTTTTGCCAAGAACAAGTGGTTTATTCCCAGTTCTGTAGAGTAACTTCATTTTTGTTGACATAAGGGTTCAGTAACCTTGATAGATAGCTGACATGACTGGAACCATCCTCTTCCACCTCCTTCTTTCTCTCCTCAAGGTTACTTTTCAGTTGGATCAGTTCTCCGGTCTGGAAACTATGCCAGCAGTAGCTGGGCAACGGATCAGGGCAATGCTAGGCAAAAATGGCTCCTTCTTTCAACCTGAAAGTCAGAGGAAGGTATTTGGCAAAGGGGCTGAAAGCCATGTGGGTCTAACACTTCACTGCTACCAGTACAGGGAGGTCTTCTATTCTGTTTCCCTCCCTGCTGCCAGCTGCACACAACCACCACTTCCCTTTGCAATGGCTGTGGACTTGCAAAAGCCTTCTGTGACTGGAGACACCTTCATAACCTGGTAGAAAACTAAACCATTAAAAAAGTCAATAGATTTTATTGTGTTAGCCAGTACAGCTGGATCACAGAGAGCCAGACAGGAGAGCTGACAAACAAAGAAAGAGGCTGAGTGACCTGGGGGTGAGGAAAGGAGAAGAAAACAAGAAGGGAATGAAGTCTGGGTCCATCCTTTCAACAGTCATGAGCTGTTAGATCAGCTGCTCATCAAACTGCACCCTCAGGGCCCCCTTCCATATTACACTGGATGTGATCTAATGGGAGGCAGACACGGGAAGGGACAGGCCCACTTTCCTGCATGCCTATCGCACATTCCCAATAGGCATGACAGCAGAAGTGAGGGGACAGGAGAACAAGCATCCACACCCAGGTAAAATGCACCTGAAATTAACTGCTAAAACCAGGTGGTATCAATTACCCTCTGAAGTTCTTATATTTCCTCTTTAACTAGAAGGAGCCTAGACAGAAAACCTCACACTAGAACCCTGTTTTCAAAGTGCCTGAAGCTCAGTGAGACAAAATTCAGACTGATGTGTTCATCCTGTGCTGTCCCTGTCTACAGTCTCCACTCTACAGTGCTGCAACCTTACATTTTGAAGGAATGCATTTGTACTAAATATTTCTTTCATTTTACAATAAAAATGATAATGGAAAGACATCTAAAAAGTGAAAGAAATTGAACTGATCTGCTGATTTATGCATCATTATACTGATTCCCAAGAGAGTTGCAACTCCGTTGCAGAGTATTGACGCTGTCTTCTCGCAATTCAAAATGAAGCCAAAACTGAAAGATCACAAAGAAAAAAAAGGGCAAGTTTCTAAACCCTACTGATAAATCCCAATCAGGCTGGAGCTGGAAGAATAAACACAGAGCCAAGAGCTCCTCCAACAGCTGTTGAGACAGTGTGTGCTCACAGGGCTTTCATCAGTGCTAGCAGGGGTTAGTCTGTGGAAAGAACAAAGGAGCCTCAGAGCCTGGGCCATGGAGGGAGAAGCAGCGGAAACAAAAAGGCCACTTGGATGACAGTCAGCGACTTCCCTAAGCCCCATTCTCTTCCCCTCCCTTACTTTGAGGAAAACCTTAACTGTTTCAGGAGCCTCGTTCACTCATGTTACTGGCTTGAGCATGTTACTGACTTCAATGAAGCTACTTAAAAGAAGATGCTGTTCAACATGAGCATGAATAGCAAGATGATTTTTTTTTATTAGTAGTTGAAAGACCATTTCCTATGATGAATTATTAAACAAAGCATACAAAAGCACCTCCATGAAGCACTGGCTTCCATAATAGATGCTGACTGATTTCAGTGAAATAACTCCAATCTATGTTGATATTCAGTGATTAAAAAGACTAAAAAAAGGCATTCTCACACACTGAAATAAAGGTATTTTATTCTACTAAGTCTGAATCACACACTTTACTACTAAAATATTGATTTCAGATTGCATCTTATTTGTGTTGCCAAGAGGATTTAGTAAACACATTAAGCACCAGCTTGAGGAAGAAAATTTATGTATATTTTTTGTGTTTGACTGGAGGAAAACATTCTTCAAGGAAACAACTGTCTAGACATTATGACAATAAACCCTCTATTACTGGAATGGCGGGAAAAGAGGTTGCCCTCAGTAAGCAGTACTTCCCAAAAATTCATGAACTGTTTGCTAGGCTGTCATGTGCTTAAATAATTATTTCAGATATTCATTCTTCATAAGAAGTCTTATGTATAATTTCCCAGTGTGGAACACATCGATGGTTTATGGGGTTTTTTCCATGAACAAAGCTTCATTCTGTTGAGAGAGCTGAAAGGTACCTTACACCCACCACTGCCGTGTCAGGGGGCAATGCTTCATCAGCCCCACATCTGTGTCATGGTAAATTTTGTAATTCTTGCCATATGAACTGTGTGAAAAGGGATTATAGGCACATAGGCAATTAGCACCAAAATTGTTGTTAGCAGTAAAATAATGCTGGTGATGGTTACAATGCAATTAGTAGGGCCATTACTGCTCTTTATGATTTCCCTGTGGTCAAGACTCAATCCAGATAAAAATTCGAGGGAGATCCTCCTGTTACTAAGGCAGGAACAGATTTCTGATTAAAAAGAAAATAGAAACATTTAATTTTTCATTTTTTAAATGAGAGCTTTAGTTTCACATCCCACTCCTGGGAGTTGCTCCATCGGGACCACCTCCTGTGCCTTCAGATTGGAACTAAAACCCCAAAACTAACTGAGTCAGATAATCAGAAAAGGAAACTGAGTATAAATTGAGAGCAAAATTCACGATTTCATTTCATGATGCAAGCAAAAGTAACAAAGGGGTTATAACATTAATTTCACCTGACAGAGATAAGAAACTGGGTAGTTTCTTTAAACCAAGAGCTTCTTTCTACATCTAAGAAAGCTGGGAGATGTTATCAAGAATACATTACGTTCTGTCTTAATGCAAAGACTGCTGAAGAAAGCCTAAAGGTTTTCTTAGATGCTTACGGCTTTTGCATCAACTGTTTAATTTTATGTATCAGTTTTAAGGTGGCCTGATACACTATATTGAGTAATTACTTGAAGAACTCTGAATGAGTCAGCTTTGTGGTTTCTGAGGAATTTGCTGTGCTTCTAGGAATTGAACCAGGAGCTCTGGGCCTGTAGATTCGGCCTCTGATGTGCATAGCCAGACTGATGACTCAGGGAATACGGATAATAATATTAACATAATAAGCTCTAAATCTGTGAATTAGTTTTTACAGTTGTGAAAGAATTAGGTATTAATTAGGTAGAAGTGAAAAAAAACAACAGATAAAAATGGAAACACAGGAAGAGAAAGAAGAAACACCATTTCACTTCAAAGCCTTAGGTGCTACTCAGCTGACAGCAGCTGTAGCAAACACTTATTAGTATCTGGAGGAAAAAGAGCAGAAATGGATTAAGTTTTCTTCAAGGTATTAGAAATTCTTATGCAAGACCATTCACTTATTCCTTAAAAGTAGGACTGTGAAGACCCAAATCTGTGATTGTCTCTTTCTACTCAAAGATTGGCTGTCTTGTACGCTTTGATAAGTAGGCAATTTGTTGAAGGCAAAGTTTAATGCTGACATCAATTGTGAGTCTTCTATGATGTTTCCTGTATAATTTAAAATTACTCAATTAAAATGAAGCAATTTTGAGAAAGTACAGATAATTACACAATGGAATCATAATGACCTTCCCAGGCTTACCAGCAGTTTTGGACCTTCAGGAATCACAAGGAAACCTTTACATTTGAAACAAAGAAATTTGCAGAAGTAATAACTGTCTTTTTATCGGATAAGCCGCTGGAAACTAGTGGATTTCAAATCAACTACTGGGCTACAGGGAAAATCAGGAATCCTTACTGCAATTCTGGGAAGATTGACTTCAGTTCTATGTTGGTTATAAACCTTCGTCTTGTCTTTCCAGATTCCCTAGTCCTCATTCCCTTCTGTTCTGGCTCCTTGCTCCTATCTATTCCTTCAGTTCCTGCTGGTATGCTGGTCTTTCCCAGCTGTACATGTCACGTTTCTGTATCTCTACATCCTGAATCACCTCATCCCTTTCTGTTTCTCAGATCTCTTCACCTGTCAAGCCATCACTTCCTTCTTCTCATTGAAAAGATGGGGAAACTTCTGCGAGAATTTCTCTTGCCTTGGTTTCAGGGACTAACATCAGAGAAGGTTCCAAGTTCCCAGGATGATGCACTGGAGATGAGGTGCCACTCTATGGCTTGAGCGAGGAGTGCCTAGGAGTGTCTAAGAGTCTTGAGAACCTTAAATAATGAAAACATATTTGACTTAACAAAAATAATGAAGAGTCCTTTTTAGTGACAGCACAGTCTGAGAGAAATTTTGTTAACTACTTTCACAACAAGAAAAGTTTTTCCTACTGCACATCTGACTATGCAGTCTTGCACAAACTCCTCCATCAACCTATAGAAATCCTTCCAGTTCTTTCCCAAACAACAGCTGTAGGATGGATTTTACGCACAGGCCACAAGTGAATGGCTGTCCTCCACACCCACATGTCTGCACAGCTGCTCACCAGCTCACATCATGGCAGACCCAGCAATCTCCTGGGTAAACTACATGGTAACTACATGCAGCTCCTATTGTCCCAAAGGCCTTTAACACCCTGTGTAAGATTCTCTAAGACAACAGTGCTGTCATATGGTTCTTGATCTGTAAATATTTAGAGAATAGTTCATCCATCAGTTCTGGTGGCTGTCTTCAAGAACTATAACAAGTGGCATGGTTGATACCGAAACAAAAGAACAGTGACAGTTGTTTTATTTGGGGTTTTTTGTTATAATCCAGTACCATCATACTAGTCAAACATATCTAATTTTCTTTCTTTTCCTTCTGCACTAGGAGTCCTGTTGTTAGAGGCAGACTCTTTATTACCCATCTCCACATTTCTTTCTGTTTTGCTTTACAGCAGAAGCAAAACCTCTGTCAGTTGACCTCATCTGGCCTTAAATGAACTCTAGATCTGGGTACAGGAGACTTTCTCCAGGTGAAAATCTCCCCTTTTGCACATACTTACAGAATCAGTCATTTCATTGGCTTTGTTTCACTCCTTTGCTTGCCCCTCCAGTTGTGTCATTCCCAAATACTCATGAATTAGGCCCATCTTGTCTCTCAAAAATTGCACCCATTTGGGACCTCTCGTCTGTTTTCTACTTTTGTGTCCGAAATAAATATTCCAGTCACATTTTCAAGCTTTATTTCACAACAGTGAAAATATAAGCTGAAATTCTTGCACAACCACTTGATCCAAGGAGCTTTAAGAAAAATTCTGATTACAAAACTTGTGGTAAAATTGTAAAAGTTGCAATATGGAGATTGAGAAGAAAAGCATGTCTGCTTTGCATTTCAATTGTCAACCTGCTTTTCATCCACACTTTGCAGACATATCTGATTCTGATCTGGCCTTTTTATAGCTCCAGAGCTTAGCAGTGATGGGGAAAAACTTGGTACAGGATTAGCTCTTAGAACAGGCTCAAGCTGTTCTGTATTTGAGTACATCAAGCTTGGTGTGTGCCCTCACAGCCTCTCCACTTATATGCCACCTTTAGCTGGCTGATACCAGCCAGCATATTTCAGAAGGGAAATGGTAATTACAGGCAGGCTATAGATAACTATGGAGTAGTACCTTATCAGCACTACAAATATTTTCAACAGCTAAAATAACCCCAAGCAAACAAACCACAACCACCCCCTAAGATTACATGAAGTTTTACCTCCTTTGCAGATGAAAAGCAGGATCAGGCCAGGCCTAGTCTGAGAGGACATCCCAAGTTCTGCCAGCAGTTTACAGATAGAGACTCCATCTATTCAACTAGCAACTTCAGAGTGCACAACTTCAGAAAACAGGGATGCTACTTGAAGTTCTGGAAAACACCTTATGCTTCCTGGGGGAACACGAGCAGGGCAACTCATCACGGGGCCTCCTGGTCCGTGAACGCCGGGTGACTGAAGCTCAACTCCAGGCCTCACTGACAGGCTGCTGTCTGAGGCACTTGGAGTCACACCGTGGTGAAGCTTCCGAAAGGATTGCCCCTTCTTCTCTCTGGTGACCAGTGACAGGAGGGAACAGCCTGGAGCTGTGTCAGGGGAGGTGTAGGCTGGATATTAGAATAAGGTTTTTCATCCATAGAGTGGATGGGCACTGGAACAGGCTCCCCTGGGAAGCGGTCACAGCACCAAGAAGCGTTTGGACAACGCTCTCAGGCACATGGTGTGATTTTTGAGGCTGACCCGCGCAGGGCCAGGAGCTGGACTTTGATGATGTTTGTGGATCCCTTCCAACTCAAAATATTCTGTGATTCTGTGATTCTTCCAGCGTGCCTGAGGGGGAGCCTGGGCGCCCGCTCCGCGGGGAAAACGAGAGCCTTCGAATCCCGCGGGTCACCTGCACGGAGGCC
>VZTD01001045.1:3875801-3989268 GCA_013397725.1 Rhagologus leucostigma
AAAAAAAAAAAGTAAGTTTTAGCATTACTCCCTCTCCCACGCTACTCCCCTTTCTGGGAGGAAAAACCCCACAGCCTGAACACTTTGGTGTGTCTGGTAAACGAGTGTTAGTTTATAATTAGATACAGCGTCAGCTGTCACAGCACCGTGCGATCGCCAGCATAGCGAGCGCTCGGGGTAGTGGTTGGAAAAAAGTGACCTCCTTTATTCTTGGCACTGTGGCTTTTTGCTTGTTATTAATCTGCAGAGCAGCTGGCTCAGTTCTGCTTTTCAGAAACCGATGAAAACCTTATTCTAATAAAATAATAATACTGTAATAGTTACTGCTTCAGTAGAAATTTCATGCACGGTGTGATGAACTTGAAATGCCTTCAGTTGCTTTTACTTTACTCTAAATACTTAACTTGCTTCCCACATTGAGAGGCTGTTATCAAATAGGCTCATAAGATTTTGTTTGGTGACAAACCAGAAAGTATAATCTTGGAGAATAAGAGAATTATTTACTAAGCCATCATTTACAAAATCTGTTAAAAAATACTTTGCATTTTCTACATTTACTGAACAATTGTTGAAAGGTGTACTGAAGGGATCTGAGGTAAAATTCTGAAATTCTCCATGCGTAATTGATTAATCTATGAATTTATTAGTTCATCAGTGATTAAATCAAAGATAAATCAGTCTATATGTTAATGGCATAAAGGTCTCAAAATGGCACTGACTTGTGTTTGGGAAGGAGAAAATTGTATTGAGTCTTTTGAAATGTAATAGAGTCTTCATTCAGTAATGTTCCTGGTAATACAGAATCATAAAAATCTAGTTTGGAAGGTGCATCTGATCAAATACTAGCATTGCTGTATTGCATTTTAACTCATCTCTGTATAGTGACTTCTTCCACCTCATGCAATGTTGTCATATTAGGAATGTGAAGGTGGGAGGTAGGGATTAGAAAAGATTAATTTAAACATCAAAGAAATATCTAATCACAGAAAGCAAGTCATTTTTAGGAGTCATGGTACTTTTGTGTCAGTTTTCAGATGCTAGTTATTCATATTTATTATTTTCTTTCCTAAGGACTTGAAAGCACTTGATAGCATGTGAGAACTGCTAATTGAGTGAGAGCTGGGAGTAGCTGTGGTGATAGGAAGGGAGTGGCAAGTGAAGCAAACCAGCCTTGTTCTCTTTATTCCACTTACTTTCGTGTGAGCTGCATGTAATGGCCTTCAGGAAATCAAACTGCATTCTCCTGATTATGTTGATAAAAGCTGTGTGCTGGGCAGGCAGGCTGGGTTGGTTCTTTTGCAGCCCTTCATCTGCTGGTCTCAGCTGTGGGCATGAGGAAGGAGTTGTAGTTCTATGTGCCGGGTTTTACTGCACGACTTTCCAAGGGCGGAGACCATTGCTACTTTGCCTCTATATTACCACTGACTGTTCAGTGATATGAAACTCTCTTCTGACTCAGAACTTTTTCAGCACCTTTAAGATGTCTGTGTCAGGTGATAGGGAAATTCATTGACATGGGGATTGCTCATGGACCTTCTTCCCTACCAAAATTCTGTTCTGAAGAAGTATTGCATGAGAAAATGTGGAGTACTCATCTTGAAAGTTTGAGGTGGTGGTTAAGTTCCAGGAAGCTTCTGATAATAAAAAAAAAGAGTATATTGTTATCTTAGACTGTCCCAGCTGTCCCCATCTAGCTCTAATGTAGTGGTATTGTAGTGTACTTCGAGTGATCTGAAACCAGTAGAAAGTGATGCGTTGCTCAATGTACAGGAAGGATTTTCATTGTCCTCCCACAACAAAATAGAAAATTTACTTCCTTCTGATAATACTTGAAAACAGGTTTTTTTTCTTCTTATCACTGCCAACTGTACAAGCCAATTTATAGTATCAGTCTTGTCAAAATAAGTTTCACTAAGTGTCTTCCTTCTATCAACACTTTGTGATAACTGCCAAGTAAATAGTGTCAGACGTGACTAAATGCTTGCAGAGGGTTGTGGAGAGTTCTTTATGTTGATGCTTACTGAACTGCAGGCCACCTTTATAATAAAATTAAGACTAATCATGCAGCTTCAACCTTACTAGGGGCAAAATTTCTGCTTTTACTAAAAATTCCATCAGAGATACACACATTTTTGATGTCTGCAGTGATTAGAAAACATAAAAGCAGTATCAGGAAAAGCATGCATTTTTGTCACCTTGAGTACAATATTTTATCCTTTTTTCTGGTGGTTTTCTTTTTATTTTGTACTGCTTTGTCTAGATAAGCTCTTTTCTTTCTGTGTCCATCTTAGCTTCCTACTCATTTGTTTCCATTTTAACTGTACTCTTTCATTCACGTCCCATATGATTTCTTGTCCTTCATTCTTTAGTTCCTTGTACTTGTAGGTAGGTTGCCTATCTCTCTGTATGGTATTTAATCTTGTGGTTCTTTGGTTTTTTGGTTGGTTTTTTTTCCTTACTTATTTCTTTTTTGAGGAGGAGGAGGGGCTAAGAATGACACAGGAGTGTTGGTGTTGTAGAACTAATGTCTAAAGATGTAGTTTATTTTCAGGTTTTTCTTTGAGATGCTGAAGGGGCAGGTGTGAGCAAATGATATTTTCCTCAGGCTAGTTCTGTCTTCCTGTAGTATTTGGAGGGCTGGAGTATGACTGAACTGTTTGAACCCCATGTTGTGTATAGTGAATAAGTGCATGGGGGTCTTTTGGTTTGGTTTTTTTTATTCTTTGAAAAAGCACATTCCATTTTCATAACAAAAGGTATTGGCCATTAGAATCCCAATTATAATGAAGAAGTAGGAGTTTCCAGAAATAATTTTTTTCTTGCATATTTTGAAATCCCTTAACTATTTATGTTGAAGTTTATCAGTTTTAAATCATGGTATAAGAAGTACTCGCGCTTTTTCCAGAAGGGAGTAATTCTGGGAGTAATAAAATGCAAATAAATATTTACATGTAAAAATATATTTAGCATATTTGCTTAAAGTGTGCACAAATTATATGATGAACCAGCTGAAATGAAAATCCTATGCCTTTTTGTACTTCTTATTTCAGACACTTCTGAGAATTCGTCAGCACTCTACGTTGTAAATGTTGAAAGAAATGGAAAAATTATTTATACCTGGAAGGTAAGTCCACCTTGGAACTTTATAAAAATATAGTTGAGAATAATACTGTATGTGATTCTAATTGAGTTCTTGTAGTTTAATTTTTTTTGCAGTGGGTGTTAGAACATGGAAACATCACTGATTACAACCTGGGGGGTTGGGGAGTGGGAAGATACCTGTCTCCACTTCAGACAAAGGTTAAGAATGATGAAATGGAGAGTAAAGTACTCACCTGATTAAGTACATAGGGTTTTTGCCCTTGATTTTTTGTTGGCCCAGAATCTCCTCATGAATGAAATGTAATTTTTTTAGAACACTTCATAAGCAACACATAATTTCACCCTCAGTTTCTCAGCAAAGCCTAGCTATTAAATTGTGAGCAGTGCTTTAAGTTAAATATTTTCTCCTACTAAGATGTCTTAAGATGCCATTTATCTAATACTATTTCTGCACATACCTTTCTTTAAGATTCATCCATAACGCTTCATTGCAAGTAGTTTGAAGTAACCACTGTTTATTTGATGTCTTGAAGTATTTAGAGCTGACTTCTTAACATAGGATTCTGCTCTCCATATGTTTTTAGTTTTACTTCCAAGTGGGTTTTCTAATGGTTTCAGAAGGTGAAACTTCGTCCCATTCCCATCATTTCCTTGATGAGACAAGCTGTGCTCTTTGACTGTGCAGCTCAGAGGAGTCTGTAGATCCAGCTGGATTCTGGAGGATCTTGTTTCTTGAGGAGTACAGATACGAGGTGAACTCCAGTAGAGTAGGGCTGCCTTTCATTCCCCTCTGGCTCAACAATGCTAAAACTCTCCAGCTTCCCTAGGGTTAAGGGAAGAGGTGAGGCCTTTATCGAGGTGTAATACGCTTTTACTGTGGGTGGATGTTTCGTTTGGTACAAGCATAGGGAGGGGAGTCTGTACAAGACAACAGTAACCATAAAAACAGTTCTAAAGTGTGTGTCAAATTTTGGGATTTTTTCATTGCTCAAAACTCTAGAAGACTTAATGCAAGTAACCATCCGGCTCAGCAGGAGATCTGGTACTCTGTGTGTGTGGTGTTGCTGCTTTCTAGCACCTGTGGAATCTCACGCTAAGCTTTTTTGGGCCTCTGACAGTCTAACTGCCTTGTGTGCTCTTCAGGCTCTTGCAATTGGCACAAGGGATGAGTTGTAGCTCAAGGTCCACACGTCTAAATGTAGATGTCTGCCTGCATGCTGGGTGTCTAAGCTCCCACTGTAGTCTGTAGGGATCTGATCAAAACAGTTGGTGGAACTTAGGGAACTGGCCACTTGTTCTTTGGGAAGAGGTGTATGGCACAGAGGATGTAAACTAGACAGAGCTGGCCTGGCTTGTTTCCCATTAGATACAATGAATTCTACAATTAGAAAACAACCTTTGTCTTCTACGTGAGAGACAGTCAAGTGTATTCTGTGTGAAACCAGGGGAAAGTGGAGAATGAGTTTTATTTTCAAGCTTATTTTAGAGTATTATGTTGTACTGTGGTTTTGATGGTGTCTGTATTTTGTGACATTAATAGCGTAAAGGAAGGTATTTTTAACAGAAGTGAATTCTATTTGCAAGATAATGCAAGAATCTTCAGAGTGCACATGAAGACAAGTGTCCTAGTTTATGCATGGTCATGGGCATTGATGTAGTTCTGTTACCAGTCTTGTAAAGTGTGTTTTTCAGTATCTAAGTACAGAAGGTGTTAATGTTTCAGACACACTTGAAAAAAAGTAGTTATTTGTGAAAGCACTTGCTTAATCTTAAATTAGGAGGCCTGGAGCCTGTGTCTTAATATAAAGACATTTTGTTTTCCTTGTTTAAATCAGAAGTCAAAGAGTTTTATTATTGCTACAACAATAATGAGACACTCAGAAATAGACCCCTTAGGAAGTGAATACTCAGGCTTTTGTTTCAAATCCACAAAGCAAGATGCCATAAATTTGTAAATAACCACAGATCTCTCCCCTCTCCCCCTAAGCAGTTGTTAAAAACAATGATGTTCACTGTGTAAGTAGAAGCCTGTGTGGCTGGATTTAATTTCAGTAGTTTAGCAAGTTAGTGCCTATACCCAGAGTACATTAATAGACATCAGTTTGATTTGCTATCCAATGTATCCTGCAAAGCAGAAGTTTCTTTTTTAATATATTTGGAAAATTTAAGGTTTGGTAAAAATTAAGAAGTAGTAAAGTTGCAATTTGTAGTCCCAAACATTTGTAAGTGCCCCAAACGAAGTAATCATATATTAATTATCAATAAGCTAGAAAGGATATATATTATATTACTCTTCGAAGGCAGAAGACTAATGGTGAGCTTGTTAAATACTTAGCCTTCAAAAAATCACTTCCTAAGGCAGACCTGAAGTCCTTTTTCCAGGCTAAAGCCAGATCACTGGGAGCTGATTTTTGGTGATGTTTGATGTTTCTGTGCTCCTATTTGGAGCAATAACGCGTCAAGTTGGTGAAGTTTGGAATAGCAGCCTTAAATCTCCAGGGGCCATAGCATCCTTATTGATTCTTGGACAGACATCTCTCTTCCTGGCCTTACTGCCTAAAACTAAAACCAGTTTAGAAGCAAAGTGAGAGAGAGGCACTTGGTTTATGCAATGGCTTGTGGGCTGTGGATTGGCCACATTTCAGCTTTATCCCATGTGTTAATTCTGAAAGGAAAAAATAAATCTTTGTTCTCTTGGAATTAGAATTTGCTTTCTTGGAATTAGATAATTAACTGCGTGTTTATATATAGGACAGGGAAGTGTGTGAGGATGTGTGTCAAGGGGCAGGGAGAACAGGGAAAAAAAAGCAATGTTTAACTTTGTGTATATTTGTATTGCTAGTGCTAATTTCTTTCCATCCTTAGGGAAATCAGAGAAATACTCACATTGGATTGTACGATCTTCAAACTAAACAAAATGAGGTGAGATCAATGCCAGGTTTCTCTCTGGTGAAAGTACTGTAGTGTTTCAGATTTCGATGCTTTGCAACACAGTATGTTATGTCCTTAAGGAGTGTATCCTTGTTTGAAACAGAAAACATAATGGAGAAGGTATTGGAATGATTCTCAGTAGTATTAAAATGCACCACATTGCAGAACATCTGAAAGGCTTGAGAGTAAAGCATCATATCTGCAATCTTTATTTCTAAACAATCTTCTAAACAACAAGTCCTTTCCACTCCTCTTCACATTGCACGTGTGCCAAGAAGTAAATGTTTGGGGTTTTCTTTATATGTGCATTCTTGGTCTGTTTGATGCTACCATTTGTAAGAGATTATTTTATTCTAAAACTGAATGTACTACAATTCAGTAACTAGAACCATGATAACAGGCCTTTGCAAGTGTCCCCATAATAGTATGAAATGAGTGAAATGTTGTATTTACATAAAAGTCTGCTGTGCTGCTCAAGTGGCAATATAGAGCTCAAAAGAACCAGTGAAAAACAAACATGAGAAAAAGGAGAACTGTTACAACTGAGGCTTGAAATATGGTTCTTCTGGCCATGAAAAGATTTGGTTTAAAGACAGAAGCTGTGTACTGGACAGCAGTGTTTTCCTAAGGAGAAGTAATTAGATGATTTCCTTTACGGAGTTTAAAAAAGCACAGTTATTAACATTACTGTGTTTCTCTGTAGCACCTCTATATGTTTGAGAAGGATCTGCAGATAATCAGCTGCTCGGTCAACAATGAAAGGACGTTATTGGGTAAATATGTGTTTTATCATTAAATTTTTTTGGTAAAGATTTAGTTTAGGAGGATGATTCATTTGGGTCTAGAATTACTTAAATCTATTTTGACCTATGTGTTTCCCACAGCAGTTTATGAATTTCAGTGGATCCATCATCAGATAATGTAGGTAACAACATAAAGACGCAGCTGTGACAATATTGCTGTTTTATTAAAACATCTAAGACACACTGACCCTTTGTTCACTTCCTCCTCCTGCATTCATGCATGCCTCCTACATCTAGAAGAGCTTCTGTTGTTCCTTTAACATATAGGTTTTGGTAAAACCAAATGATGCTCATTTTTCAAGGATGTTTAATAAGATTAATATCAAATATATACACTCACTGTGGTTGTGTTGCTTTTTTCTCCCCCCACAGCAGTCAGCTTCTGTCAATATACAGAGGAAGAAAGAGCAAGTCAGCTCTTACAGTCAGGTACTGCAAGTGGATTCTTTTTATACTATTTGAAATATTCAACCCTTTCGATTTCTTTCTCATGTAATTTCTGTTTGGAAAACAAACTTGTGTGCATAAAAGACTGTTATCTAAAACATGTTATTTTTGCAGTATCCAAGTATTTAACCTTGCTAATCGAAATTCATCCCATTAATAATGTGAGAGTCCTAAAGGCTGTGGATAGCTCTGTTCGAGTACAGGTAAATTATTCACCTAATCTAAAGATAAGCCTTTTTAATCTGCTATGCTAGAGAGAAAATGTGGTTTAGTGCAGAAATATCTCATTTTATCTTGCTTGTGACTTCCCTGTTTCTTCATAGAAATAAAAAAATGAAACTTCATGAAATGTTTGGTACAGAATATTTCTCCAACATGAAGGCTGCTTTTTTATTTCTCTTCAGTCTTCCAAAGTTTGCAGTTATAGTGACTGATGACTATTAACATGTAATAATAGCTATTTTTATTAATTGAATATCATTAGTGTGTCTGATTTAATTTAATTTAAAAATACATAAATATCCAACAAAAAAAACCCCAAAACGTTTTAGATAAGTGTTCTAAACTACTTTGGATTTTTACTTACTTTTGTGAAACTTTCTGTGTAGTTTCTTTATCCAGTTGAAGGCAGAAATTCTTCTACAGAAAGTCGTCTCTTGCTAGTTTCAGAAGATAAATGTGAGTTAATATTTTCAAAGTACATTGTTATTCTTTTACTTCAAGATGATAGTTATAGATTATGTTTTTGGTAGACTTTAATCGGGGAAAAAAAATCAGGAAAAAGAAGGGTGTGAGTTATTCTAGGTATTCCAAAGGTCTTTCAAAAACTGTATCATTTACCAGAATTTTTTCAGCTTTAACAGAATGGCCATCTTTGTCTACAATTAGTTGCTTAGCTCATGCGTTCATCAGTTATCTTTATTTCTAAAAAAGCTAAAATAGATTCTTTACAGCTGCCTATGTAAATTCAGAGCAAATCAATTAACTGAAAGATGGACTGTCATTTAACATGTGAAGTGAGATAAGAATAGGACAATAGTTCCTTGGATTCAGCTAACATTGCATGTTTAGCCTAATCTAATGGCAGGGAATGGATAAAGGTGGATACTTGGAAAAGGCTGGGTTTTTTCTTATTATGGAGTGAGATAGCTTTTCCCATCCCCTTGGAGAGGCCCATCTTCCCTGAGCTAGGCACCAACCTTGGGTAGATTTAGGTGGACAGAGCTAAATCAGAAACACAAGATCTTCTGGGTGAATCTTGCACTTCTCATGCAGACCAGCTGTGGATAACTTTCAGGAGTTTTGTGTGGAAAAGGACTGTGAGGGGTATTCATGTTAGGAAGTGAAACAGGTCAGAGATAGTCTCAGACACGGGCATGCACCTCTGCAGACTCTTTCTTTCCATGTGTGCTCCTTGGCTTGGTTGGGCACGTTCCAGTCATTGCTCTTAGTGCCCGTGCTGTACTGATGTGGGCAGGGAACTGATTCCACAAGGTGTTATGGCTGAGGCCACTCTCAGCTGAGGAAAGGAGGAGAGTCCAGGTCTCTGTCTAGGCACCTGTGCTCATGTATCACAGATTTCCTCTTACACGGAGCTGAACTTTCCTGGCCCTAAAGTGTTGTTACAGAATTCTAAAAGGTGAGCTTGTGTGATAAGATGTAGAAAAGCATTTAAAAATATTTGTTTGTAATTATTTTTTAATATTTTAAAGATATTGAACAATTTGACATTCGTGTTGTTGCAGAAGAAGAACACAAAGTGGTAAGATTGAAAAATCTTTGGATTTGAGGTTTTCTACTTTAATTAATTTAGCTGAAAGCTTTTGTAGTTTTATACTTGGGCAACACATAGTTTGTAAAGAAAACATTGATTAGTATTGCAACTTATGCAGGTAACCACAAAGCTGATTGAAAAACTTTACACCTTGTAATCTATGAGGAAAGTTATTTATTTTATTGGTTTTTTTATGTGTTGCTGAATGCTTCTGTGTGTCAGAAGTTGGGAGTAAACATAGTGTTTATTCATTTTTAAGCCATTTAAAATATTTGCAACCATTTAAAATATTTTCAGAGTACCTTCCTAACCTGGTCCTTTGTGAGTCTGTGTGAACCTAGTAAAGGATTCGCTTAAATGAACAGAAGATGTAAAACTTAGACCCAGTCCAAGTACAGTGAATGTTCCAATCTCTTCCTCTTCTCATCTCTTTTTCTGTTTTTAACGTGAATTTGTCATCAAAAAATTGTGAATGTTCTGCTTGAAAGACTTACTATTAGTAAACATTCATCTAATATAGTAAATAGTTGTGTCCTGAAAGCCTATGTTTTGCATTATGGAGGTGAATGTAGGCTTTGAAGGAAAAGTTAAGGACCTGATTTTGGTCACTTTGCAATCTTTCATGCTTTTCTCAGTTTATCATGACCTTTAAAGCAGATGGGTTTTATATGCTAGACTACAGTAGGGGAGTAAAGACTTAAGTATAATCAGAAAACAGATTGGTCTGATGTCCTTCGGACAAACAGATTTGTTTTGGTTGAAATGAAATCTCCCTATAGCATTCAAGTGTGCAGATATACAATCCCAACAGTTTTCCACAGTTCTAGTCTTTTCCCTGCTTCCAGCCATCTCTCTCACATGACTGAGACTTTAGATAGAAATCTCTTTTAGAGCAGACACATCTCCCTTCAGTAGTTAATGTAGCTGATTCTGAACTAACTGTGGCATTTCCCTCCTCTCTGTAGAAGGGTGCCTCTTCTATTCTTCGTTCACTTTGAGCAATTTAAGTGGTGGATTTCTTGCAAGCAAGGAAGCCTGAAAGAAAAGATTTGTTAGTAGGTGTACCCTGAAAACTGTGCTTCCGATCTCTTTAAACTGAACACCTTGCACACAAAAGGTGGACTTTGTGCTGCTAACAAGGAGCCTGTTCCTTCCAAGCTCCTTACTATTTGTGCCTCTTCTCTGACTGCTTTTCTCTTTAAAGCACAGACTGTGCATAATTGTTACAAAACCTTATTTGATGGTTTCTAATGTTTTTATTCTTTCCCTCCAGGTGATTCAAAAGTCAGGTCAGCTTCCAAGAGCCAAAGTTGTAGATGACCTCGTTTGGGCACAGTGGGATATGATGGAACAAAGACTCTTCTACATTGTTCCAAAGGTGAGATGAAAGTCATTCTTGCAGTTTTGTTCCTGCCTGTCTAGTGAAGTTTTGAGTGTGTGGGGTAGGAAGGAGGAGTTTATTTTCATTGGGATGGTCTGCCTTGTTCCTGCCTCAAATAACCCAAAGCAGAAGCCGAACTTGCCTTAGCTGCTATTGTGCTTAGTAAATTGCAAGAAGACTGGTGGTCTTAGTGCTTTCTATAGAAAAGGTGGGCTTGTAAATTTTTTTTTTTGCTTTAGAAAAATCTTTTATTCAAAAGTATCTAAATCTATCCAAAACTGTTCTGAGTATAATGCCTCTGTTCTAGAGAATTCACATCTAGAAAGTATTTTGTATGCAGACTTACTGAGTGACCAAATGAGGACAGGTTCTTCGCAAGAAACTCTGAAACTCTTCGGGTTTGGTTTTTTTTATTTTGTCTGAGGGACTATTTGCACTTGATGCATTCTCTGTAAATAAAAAAGGATTTTTATTTACTCTTCTTGGCCATGAGAAGAGTGAATGTTAGGAAATAACAGGAAGTGAACTGTGATGGAGATATGTATTCATGTTTTTGTTTCTGAGATACCCTTTTTGAACTGACCAAAGTAAGATACAGTTCTTTTTGCCATATAGGTAGATATGGAAAACATTTTTTTAACTTTCTAAAATGTGTGAGACGTGTATTGCTGTGCTTCAAGTGAGAGCCCACGCAATTATGTATGATTGGCAGATAATGATCTGGGACAGGAAGGAAGCATGTCATTGTGCTATTGTGAGGGGTTATATGTGGTTTTTAAATTCTTTTGTCCCCTAACTTCTACGTATCTGTTAGCAAAGCAGGTTGAGTGTGAAGAATGGTGCTGAGTATCCAATCACTTTTCAGTCTATATAATATGCTTTCTTACTTAAAAAACACATCCTTTTTAATTCCAGGAATCAAAGAGTACTTTAAGGTGTGTCCAGTTTTATCCTGATGAAAATTTTAACTCAATAGTAAGTTACTAGTATTTTATTATGTAATGGTTTTTAGTGGGATGTAATTATATTTTCGAGATACTGGTACAGAGATCTGCTTGTCTTTTTTATTGTTGAAACTTTTTCAGAGGAAAACTGGGGTTTGTTTTTCTATTTGTTTTTGAGGGTTTTTTACATTATTTTCTTGTCAAGAATATATTCAGTCAGATTCAGATTTTGCCACAGTATGGTAACTTTGGTGGAATTAAACTTTTATTGACCTAGAAAGCAGTAAGTGACATTCATGACACTATACTGGTCTAATACTCAGCTTTTGAAAAAGCAGACTTATCAAGTGCACTAGACAAAGAAACCATGTACTGATTTTATGTCAGTTTTAAGTGAGACAGGAACGTTCGTTGCAGCCAAAATACAACGAACAGAACATAAAAATTACAATATGTACTTGTTACTAGACCTTTGTCCCAGTGGCTGAAAATTGCTGCAATGCAGTGATTTATTTTCTCTTTTTAAAAAAGAATCTGTTTTATGGGGGTTTTTGAAGTGACTGTAAGGATTAGAGGAGGATAAATAAACTTGTTAAGATGTTGAACCTGATGAAATGTGACTATGACACATTTTACTGGTCTGAAGTACTAAACAGAGTATATTGACCTCTGTAAAGAACAGGTTTGTTTTCTTTTTTGTTTAACAGCTGGAATCACACCTGGATATTGCTGTAAATGACACACAGTTAAAGTAAGTTGTTTGGCTTTTCAGTGTTTTGTTTTGATTTCTTTTTAAGATACATGGTAACATTTTACAAACCCAAGTAAAATTTGTCCAAACCAGAATATCTTTGTTTGCAGTTGCCTACATGGTACTGGAACATAAGAATAACGTGAAAACTGTGTCCAGACCTCCAGTTCTTATTTTCTTCAGGGTCAACTGTAAAAACTAATTTAATCCTTGACTGCTTCTTAGTGCCATTTTAAAAAATTATTTGTCTGAAGAGCTAGCTATAGGTTAAACCTTCTAAATATGCTACAACTATTTAAATTAATTTGTTTTAACCTTGGGCGTGTGGTAATGGTGATGTTGAAATTTCTGTGAAGGGAAGCTCTGCATTTTTAATTGCTATTGCAAGTTTTATTGGGCGGTTAACCAAACCAGTAGCTCCTTTTTATAACCTGTGAAGATACTGCCTGTACTCTGTTCTCCTCCAGCATGCTCTTTCCAGCAGCCTGCACTTTCAAAGATGAAGATTTGTCTGATTCTGTGTCTGCCATGTATCTGAGCTTGTCTCCTGAGGGCTCCCTTTAACTGAGGGGAAAAAACTAGTCAGGATGGTTTAACTCTGTCATAATCCTCATCTATCTTTACGTTCTAAAAGGGCCTGTTTACTTTCGTGAATAAAAAGGGAGGCCAGAGCTGTTAGGTCAGGTATCAGTAGCTGAAGGTAGTTGAGTTCCACCCTGCCCAAGCTGTGGCTCTCAGAATGTCTCAGTGCTCTGCATAAGGCTCAGTGTGGTGCTCCTGCATGTGCAGGCTGCCCTATAGAAGGGCAGTGTATCCTCTTGCAGTTGCTGCTGAAACAACACAGCTCTTGTAAGAGCTTCAGTGCTGTATTTTACTTTATTTTAGTTTTTTCAAAATTACTGCAGAAGACCTAGGGGAAAATCCCTACAGGATCAAAATACTTTCTGAAAAAAAATACAACCAAACAAAAAACCCACCCAGCAACACAAAAACCAAAGCAGACTGACTACAATCTTCTGCTGCACGTTCAGCAGGGCGAAAATAGACCTTGTAGATTTAAAGATATGTAAAACCATTAAAGCACAGGCAGCATGAGACTGAAAATATCATGGTATAACAAGTTCCGTGTGAGTGTGGTTTTGTGCTTCTCTTTTCAAGTATTTCCACTGAAAGTAGTGTCCCTATTTCAGATTAAAATGTAGCTTTACAGACATGGGCTGTAGAGTTAGTCTGCAAAACCTTTGAGTTGTTAGGTGTCACAAGTATTTGGATTTCCAGTATGTCATGAGAACTTGCTTTCACTTCAAAGTATGGGAATGGTTGGACAATGCAGTAAGTGAATATGAAGTTGTCGGGTATGTTCAAAATTGTTGGATAACAGTGTGCAGTTTTGGGATTCTTGTTTCTAACAGCGTTGAGCAAATTGCTTAAAGCCTAATTCAACTTGCATTACAAAACATTTGATTATAATTTAATTAGTATATTTTGGTTACATAGTGACTGTTCTGGTGATCTTTTTGTTGTGATAAACCTCTGTGGATGAAGTGATTTACTTAGTGATCTTTATTTGCTCATAGACTTGTGAATTTTGGATATGATTACTGTCAAGATCAAGATGTTGCATCTAAATCTTTGAACCTTCAGGTTTTTACAAGTAAAGCAGGTAATGAACAAATATAAGTATGGTCAAAATTACCTCCACTAGTAATTACCATGCAGTGTAATCCTAATTGATTACTGAATTTCTTCATAAAATACTGAAAAACACACAAAAATACAAACATTTATAATTTAAGTGTGAGATTTGTGTTCTTTTAGAGCATACTTGACAGGTAACTCTGAGGAGAGGGAGAAAGCAACTGTGCTTTATTTGTCTTATTAAATTTTACCTTCCGAAAGCTGCAGTGAAGTTGAGCTGAAGTACCCAGGGTTTTATATACCAACACCAACAACAAAATAGTCACCCAGAAACTTTTTGGTAGCCCAACTTCAAAGAACTGGTACCATGCTCTCCTCTAGTGAAATCTCTCAGTCTAAGAACATCGTAGCATTTTCCTGTCAGTTTCAGAACACAGGAGGTACCAAAGAGTGGTTGTGTGTTACATTAAAGCAATCTAATGTTAAAGCTGACCAAAATTATGTTAGAAAGTAAGTTCAAGGAAGGTTTTGTCTGGGTTGCTGATCTAGTATATAACTGTGCTACAGAGTGGACATATGTACACAGAGCATATGCAATGCAGGCTTTAAGAGCTTCATATTGCTGTTAGTATGTGGTGTTTAGACGGTCCAAGTTTGTGATACTAAACTTGGTATGTGCTACTCAAGGATTTAGTATATATATGATTCTTTAAACTTAAACCTAAAATGTTTCTTAAACCTTTAGGATTTTGGAGTCTCCCTCCATCCTAATGTATGCCATGACCTCTTCTGGATTAAAAACTGGTCTCGAGAGGTATCTCTTCATCACAGCTTTTTTCAGCTTCTGAATTAGACCATACATGCAGGCAGAGATGGTATCTGTTTAACCTTTGAATAGTCAGCAGAGTTGTACGGGGAAGTGTTGCAGGAGAGGCTTTACGTGTCGCTCCCCAAGGCCTGCTGTGCACACCAGTGAACTGCTGAGCTGTCTGCCACTTGCACTGAAATGACCATTAATGCAAATCAAGTGAAATACAGCTTCCTTACATGGATTTTTATTTTACCAAGGCAAACTGCATGCTTATAAAGATTAGAGGGAAGGAATTAGAAGTAAGAGAAAACCAAGTTTCTATCTTTCGAGTGTAGATTAGGCTTTTTCTCTGTTAGCAAGGCAATTTATTATATAAACAGCCAGTCCAATAATGGAAAATATTATTGATTTATGTATATGTTTCCTTTTTAAACCTATACTCCTCTGGGATTTATTCAGAGTGAAGCACCTCCTTGAGTTTAGGATGAAATTCAGTCATCCCCCAACAAGACTCTTGTTTGGTTACTCTGAAATAAAATATTTTTTCTGTCTGGTGACACAATATTTAAAGTCTGTGTGGAACCTTTCACGGGTACTTTTCATTGCACTTACTGTAAAATGCATAATTTGATAATTGCACTTACTAAATGAATTTACTATATGTGGCTTTTCCTTGGATGTTGTTTGAAGCTGAGGATTACCTTGCACAACTCAATTTGGGTAACTGACAGTTTGGAGCAAGTTATTTTGGTGCTAAAACCATATCTAGTTGCTGAAGAACACTGTGGGTAATCACACTAAAGTTCCCTTTTGTGCCTCAGTGGTGGTTTGCAAACCTGGGCTGCAAGTTCTTTGTGGTGCAGACTGTGCCTTCTGTGGGACTGCTAGCACACCTCTGATATTAATGCCAGTATCACTACTTGTACCATTCAGATATCCCTGGCAAAGCAAAGTTGGCATAACTTCAAACTGGAATATTCCATGCAATTTCCCATTTTTATAAAACTGTTATTGGCTCCTGCCAATCTGAACTCTGAAAGAAATCACTTTTCCTTTCTCACTTCTCCTTTCCACAGCAGAAAAGTAGCTCTGTTCCTTACACTCAGCACAGATGAAATCTCTCCAGATAAAAACCCCCATGTACTTCTTGAGTGGCTGAGATCAAGCAGTTCCAGTCTCAGAAATAACTTTGCATGTCCAGAATTCAGTGGTTATTAAATAAACACTGTGCTGTTATGTTTTGTCTGAGGGCTTTAGAAATATTTTTCAATTAAATTTGCTCAGTATTAAAAAAAAATGCAGGCAGTGAGAGGTCATAGACACTGGATTACCATCACCTAACTATCTGCCTGAAAGACATCTGGACTGTGTTTCTAGAGAGAAATAGGCATCTCCAGAGGATGATTGTTTCAATCCATATTTCTTTGTTAGCTGTAGAGGAGTCTAAATGAGAGACATTTGGATGGCTGAAGTGAGGCAAGTCACTCCTAAGTCAGTACAACTAGACAAAATGCCCTGGTGCAATGTTGTATTTGAGTTTTGGCATTTGGATGCCATGATGAGATGCTGTTACAGCCTCGTGTCTTGAGTTTTTGCTTGAACAGAAATGAGGAATTTAAAGTTAAAGTTTCCTAGGGAAAACTTAATGTCTGCATATCATAGGTGACTCTTACAGTCTCAGTGGGGTGACTTTGTCTCGTGCCAGAGTTGTAACTGCTGTTTCCTGAATAGGAGTAGAACTTAATTTTAAAATTCTTCCTTCTTTTCTTCCTTTTTTTTTCCCTATCCTTTGTGGTCAAGATCTTTTTTCCCTTTTATTTCTGAAAATAAATGTCCATCTAAATATATCTTCATATAAATCTTCTCACCTCTAGACATTCAGCAACAGCTTTTACTCTTTGCCCATGATTTTGAAATGTGGAAGACCTGGCTTTTCACGCTAAACACCATACAGGTGCAATAGGCTAACAAGCTTTCCCTGCAGCAGCACAACCCAGCTCTAATTTGCAGAGAGCACTGCTAAGGGTAGGAAATGAGTCTGCGATGTATTCTGAGTCTCTGGCTGTTCTACTGGGATTGCCAGAACTGTGTCAGGTGTAACAGTGCTTGGACACTTGCTGCTCTGAGGCTGCCATGTTTCTGTCTATATTAACGAAACACCATTTGTTATTTCCGGTTGTTTGTCGTTCAGTTTGTTGACACATGGACCAATATTGTTGAGTTGAAAGATGCACATCCTATTAATAGTCCCCTATAGCTGCTGTTTCTGTGGTCAGCTTGCACGTTACCCACTGACACTTCAGTCTGAACACGCTTGCATGTTGTGCAGTTTACGGAGAGCAGTGTACACAGTAGCCTCCAGCATACAAGAAAGAAATTTGCAGTGCTGGAAGGGAGCTGTTGATAATAAAACAGCCTTGTGGGTTGCTGGAGCTTTTCCAGTCTTCCTCGTGAGTCCTGATGCTGCTACTTTAAAAGTTATGCATGTTCTGAAGGAAGCCAAGTGCTCTGGCAAAATGCCCTGTCTGTTGTCTGAATGACTCAAATATCCAAGCAAAACTGTATCCAACAACATTCAGTCAGCTAAGAGTAAGCAGAAGGAAAAATTGCGTCTCAAGAAGGTTGTTACCTTCCCCAGAAGGCAGAAGTGTGAAGTGCCTCAGCCATATCTGTATCACAGCTATGGTACAGCCTTATGGTGTGAAATACCAAGGCATTTAATCAAATGAAGTAACTTGGTAGCTGTGCTTTTTTTATACTTGTGCTTTTTCCATACTGTGTCATTTTCTGTATAACTTGTATACACAGCCTTTTTTTTTTTTTTACAGAACAGTACCTGTATTAGTATTACTTTCTTTTCTTCTTTTAAATGATAAAATTTCAATAAAGGTAAGAGGTGAATGGTCATATCTGTGGATGAGCTTTCCCAACTGTATTCAGATAATGTGGTTTGGAAGCTGTTTCTAACATGAATGCCAAGGCATCAGAGTAAGTTTTTATATGAGATGGAGGCAGGATTACCATCCAGTGGGGTCAAAGCAGGATCAGTCTGATGTAGAATTAGGTTGGGAGTGGGAAACATTCCTGTATGCAGTACCCTGGCTGAAAGAAACTTGTCCCAAGGACTGACTTCTCTCCTAAAAAAGGAATTAAGAGTTCTTTGGGCTGGAAAGGGGAGAAGTGACTATGACTTCTAGTGTGAGAAAGCTCTAGTAGTATATTCATGCTGCTGCCAATATGAGATTACTTGAAAAGCAAAGAAACTGTGTTTTACAATGTTGTTGAGCGTATCTGACAGCTCCTGAACATAAGATATCTGGATTGAGGCAGTCTGTGGAGAAAAAGGCTTGATCAGTTTTCTGGCTGCAAGCATGATTTCTCCTGGGAAGGGCTAAAATGTACTTCCCCTAAAGGGAAGAACTGGCCACATCAGGACCCAGGTTTCCATCATGCCAGATTGACTCCTCTGTTCTTTCTTGATTTTGTTTCATTAGGTAAATGATGGTTAGAGTCCATAACAGATATTCCTGTAATCTTTACCTTTTTTGAGAATTTATTTTTAGTTTCTAATTTGAAACAGTCTTGCTTTAGTTTTGTGCGGTATAAAGATGTCTAGATATTCAGCTGGACAAGTGAATTTTCTTTCCCTATTTTGTCTTTTTAGGAGGCTTGTGTGTGTGTTGTAGTCTAGCCTCTGATATTCCTCAGGAGATCATGTACTCCATATATTTTTTACATAAAGGTAAGACTAACTTGTTAACTTACTGTGCTTTATTTTGGAGAATGTCAGTGTGCTGAAAGAGTCACAGAATGCCTTTCAAAACAAATAACTACCGAAGTCTGCAGACAATAAACTACTGTGGCTGGTGTTTAAAGACAGCAGCTGCCTTTAGCTTCAGAGTTGACTTTCCTGCTGTAGACTTCCTGCCTGATGCTGAGTGAGTAGCTTCCAACCAGTGGCCTTGTAAATGGTTTTTAATTTGGTCCCTTATTTCTAGCCAGACTTTCCGGCGTGCTGAGCACAGACATCAATGAAATCTGTGGGAGCTTGCAGGTGTGTTGTACTTATGCCATAAGGCATTTGTATGGGAAATAGAGCCAACAGCTCTTAGCTTAAATGTCGGTTTAGAATTCCAGTTCAACATGTCATTTTCACAGCAAGAGGTGCAACACCCACTGAACTCTAAGAATAGTTGCTGTGTAAGCGCTGCTCTAGCTCTTAAGGTTAAGACCTTTGTTTTTGTTTTAGAATAATAAAGGGCATTGTTTTATTCCAATCAGAATAACAGTTCTTATTATCAAGATTTTCTTATTTGATACATGGACCAGAGAGGCAAATTATTCTCAGCTGGGAAGCTGCATAGTACAGAGTAACTGTATTCAAGTGCACAGTATGTCTCTCTTCTACCTTAACTGTTTGCTTTCTTGTGTCAAGATGCTTCTTATATGTCAGAGCAGCACTATCATGTTGCTTTGCTGATGGAACATTGTGGGATTGAATGAACTTTCTGGAAGGCATTAACAAATTTAAAAAGTCCTTTTTGGCTGTGACACGCTGTGCATCGCGCTGCTGTGAAGGGCTGATTTCCCCAGACACACCTGACGTGTAGGCAAAGGGCCGTTGGATTGCTTGGAGCCAGCCACGGCTCTTGTACATCCTGATCTGTACGAGGAAGAAACTGAGGATAAATATGGTGACATTGACTAGCTAAGTCTGAAATGACCTCTGTGGAATGGAGTTGTTGGGTGCAGAGCTGTTTGTGGGTTCATGTAAGATTCATCAGTTGTACAAGAGAATTTTAATAATTGTCCCGCAGTAACCCACAGAAGCAGGGCTGTATTGGGTCCATAAGCCATATTTTGGAGACATGTAAGGAATTCAGTTTGTTCTGCAGCCTCTGGAATCTCCTCTGGAAGCTTCCCACCCCTGTTAAAACAGTCACTGCAGCACAGAGAAGTTACAACGTTGCAGTTGGATTCTTCAGTGCTGGTTTTAGCTTGCATGTGCTTATGCTGGCAAGTAACAAAGTGGCAAGGTAGAGTATACTGACTCGTTGCAAGCTAACTTCAGTCAGTATTTTGTATGAAAAACGGTATCTTTTGACACCTCTTCATCTGTAGTGTTGCTGGTGGTGACTTTTTCCCTTGGTGGTCCTGTAAACTGTGGATCTTATACTGAATTTCCATGCATTATTAAGCAGCATCGTGATCATGACATCATTAGTCACTTTAATCTCCAGCTTTTCTCAGAGATAGAGGAAGTTTGAGGGCATTGTGTCATTCTTACCGGGTGCCAGAAGTGTGGTACAAGTCTAGATTAAAACAACAGCTGTGCTGATGCAAAGCCCATGCAAGCACAGCAGGTCTGAAATTGGCCTTTGTATAAACTGAGCTGAACTAAATTAGAGCAATAGGGCATCCAGATAAACAAAGTGGAAATTCTTTAAAGCAGTTGAAATATCACCAAAACGTGAAACACAGCTATATAAAGGATTTGTGTTTGGGTTTTTGGGGGGGAAAGGTATTTTTACACAAGCTTGCTCTGGGATGGCATGCTTCTTTAAACACAAACATAGGCTGTGCAGTGCATGGCTAGTTTTCACACACTAAAGAATGGCATTGTGTAGCTGCCAGTCTACTAAGTGTGCAGGAACTTTGTTTAGGATGGATTAAATCTGTCCATGCAGACAACCCCAGAAACAGTGTAAAATATCCCCATTAGGTCTGTGGGCACTGCTGAAGTTTCTAGCTATGAAGTCATATGTGGATTGTAATGAACGGTGTTTATTGTTTGAGGTTTTTAAAGTATTTTTATTTTTCCCCAGGTTACAACAAAACTTTTACAGTTTCTCTAGAAAGAACAGAATCTCATCAATTGAAGGAAGTGGCTTTTATGAATCTTGGTGGGTTACTTGCGTTACTTCCCTGTGTGATTGCCATTCTGTCTGCAGTACAGAGACAAATGGCTAACTCTTCTCTGGAAGGAAAGGATTTTTTTTCTTAACTTTTGGTAGCAGTGTTATTTTGCTGCTTTTCTTCTGGATGACTTCTGTATTTGGCATTTGATATTGCAACGCCTCACTATTAGTAGGCAGCTTCCTCTGAAATTGCCTCAGAATCTGTGCTGGACACCAGCTGCTGAGTTCTTGAGTGTCTCAAGTCTCTTGAATCCTCTCCTGGAAACCCAAATGTACTGCTAGTGTTTCCTGTGTTAATACAAGAGCAGCTTTTAATTAACTCCTTTTATATTTCCTAGATGTAACCAATTCCTCACAGAGAAGTGGGCCAGGATGAGAATCATGTGAAAGAGCCTCTTAAAGCAAATAAGTGATCAAGTGCTAAACTGACCGCTGTTGTTTCTTTAAATAGACTGTTATGTGGCTGCTTATTTGCCTGGCCAGTTCCTGCACCTCCTGAACATTCAACATCCTGACCTGCTGTGCTATAGTTTATTTCTGACAGGTATAGTAAAACTGCTTTAAGTAATTTCATTGTTGTTGTGGAAACTTGTTCATATCTCTTTACATGAAAGTTGTATTTCTCAATGTTTCCTTATTGCACAGTGTTATGACGAAGGAAAGATACTGAAAAAATAAGAATGACGTTTTTGCTACTTTCCATTTTAGAAAGAGAATCCGAACTGGCATTTCATACTTTATGAATTTCATACTTCTTGCTTGTTATGAAACGGAAGAAGACCTTTCACTGAATTTGAAATTCTCTGACCTGGTTTCATAGTTTCCCTTCCCCCAATTTTGCACATGGTTCTTGGTCCTCCACTGTTTTCGAATTTCACATGGACATGTAAATTTGATTTTACATTTCCTTCCTCCAATTGAGTTGCTCTAAATGTGTGTGTTTGGGTGTGGGGAAAGGAAATCTGTGTTTCCTTCACCTGATCAGGCTGATGCAATTTAATTTAGAGTCTCATTTGAGATGCGTGTTATTTCATTTCCAACAAACACATCTTTGTGGGAAGTGGTTTATTTTTGGAAGTGGAATCCCGTTGTTTGAAAACAGAAATCTGTTGTTCTGATTGGGTGAAGGAGACATAAATTGTGGAAACTGGTGCAGGGGCGGCATCACAGGAAGCTATATACCTCTTTTGTATGCATAATGAAATACTGTCCTGCTAAAAATGAGTGGAAAGCATCACTGATGTATGGTGGGCCTGATTTCTGATGCAAAGGGTCTGAAATACAGTATCTGTATTGTACCATGGCGGTGAACACTAGTACTAGCATAAATAAAGTGGTTTTGGTCTGATGCTTCAGTGAGTAATCATAGAGCAGAACCTTCCTGTTCTGGTCATTGGGATTGATGGCAAGAGATCCACCATTAGAAGTTTGTATCATGATTCTGCGTGTGAACAGACCTGTACAATAGGTGTTATGAGCTGTACCTGTACAGAGCTGTACCAATAGGTGCTAATTCTAGTATTGAACTTGTGCTACTGTCCTTGTGCTCTGCTCTATTCCATCACATGTACTCTGATTTGCCTTGGGGCAGCATTTTGAGCCTCAAATCTCTACACCTTCTCTGTGTCAGCAATAGGGAAGGAGAGAACTGAGTATGGACTGTGCTCCTTATCTGTTTCCCTTATCAAGTCAACACCATTCCTACTCCCCTTCAGCATAATACCAGGGCAGCTAGTGCAAGAGGCAGACTCTTTCTTACTGCTGGGGGCCTAGGAGTCTTAAGAGTAATACTGGTAGCAGGCAAATTTTATGTTCTTACTCCTTTTTGTTCTCAAACCAATGTTCTTCAGGTGAGGATGCAAGAATTGACACATTGCAAAACTGTTCCATCCGGTCCCCATGGGTGTCAACAGCCCTGGATTGTGAAGCAGGAAGTCTGTATGATGTGAACATCAGTGACAGTGCCTTGCTGCAGTTCCTACAAAAGAGCAAACGAGACTGTGAGAGATTGGCAGCTCTTCACTGTGCCCTGCTCTACTTCCAACACACAGAAGACTTGGAAATGCAGGTGGGAAAAGAACTTCCTCTAAATTTTTTTCCAGTGACTGACGTCTTATACAAAGCAGGAGCAGGGCATGAATGATATCAGCCAAAGAGAAGTCGCCTGGCACTGCCAAGAGGCTCATCAGCTGGGCTGCCGTAAACCGCCTTATTGGTCCAGGCTGTTCTGAAAACATTTGTGTGTCTCTATCACTACTCTGTGCAAAGTGTTACTACCAAACCAAAGTTTCTATACTCTCTTACAACACTTGCTTAAACAGAGAGAAGTGACAGGCTCCCTGTTCTCATTCTGACAGATTATTCGGTGGATTTCTGAGAACATGTCAACATGCCATTCTTTTGACCCCATTCAAGAATTTATCATTGGTAGGTATTTCTTTTCCTGCATACTGAGTTTTCCTGCATACTCCAGTTGACACTGAAGGAGAGGCCATGGCAGTACAAACTGACTCTTACTTCTGAACTTTTGGTTACGATTTATGTTAACTGCATTTTGTGGCATTGAGAGACAGTATCAGTAGCTTAGAAGATACATAGACATCTCAAAATCAGATTGGCAGTAAAACTTTTCAAATGCATTCTGTCTAATGGACAAAATAGATTTATCATTATTTTAGGTCTCTGGAGACTGGTTCCTCAGCTCCATTCTCCTCTAGCTCTAGCCCAAACCATTTTTTCAAAAGGATTTGGCTTATCATGATACTCTCTTCTAATAGCTGATTCCTCAGTCTAGCCAGCGCACAGTCTTTGCACAAAGGACCCCTGCAGTGCTAAGCTGTAGCCAAGCATCTGACCCAGCCCTGCAGCCATCTGGACTTCTCTTCCTCCTTTTGTGCACAGAATGGGACCAGTTCTATCATGGAGGAAGCTGTTTCAGAGACAGCAGCAGGATTTGTCCCTAAAAAATTGTCAGATAGGGAACTGTGAAGCCTACTCTTGTTAACTGATAGTTTATGCAGTCTTGCCCTTATAAACCTTTTTATGTTACGTTCAGCCTCCCTATACTGCAGAATGTGTCCAGAAACTCAGAACCTGGATAAACTCCTGCCCTACACATCACTGCATGACTGGATTGGGGTAAGATAACAGCTGGTACTTTAATTAATAGCTAGAGGGTCTGGTTTTTATCCCTTAGTACAGCCTATAGCTTGTGTGTCTTATATTTTCATAGATGTGCTCCAAATTGATGCCTGTGGTTTATGCCTGTTTTAGTTTGCCAAGTCTTACCCTTTGTGGTGTTTTCCATGAGTCAAATTTTTTGTCAACAAATAAAAGCCAAGAACAAAACCAAAGAACAGTTATTACAATTGAATGGATGGTTAAGTATCTCAGTTTTCATAGTGAAGTATTAATTTATTCCTTATCATTTGAGGTTTATAATAAATACAGGATACATTTAGCCATCAAAATCATGCAGATATTTCCAGGACAAACAGAACTGGTAGAGTTAAGGTTTACAAGTAAGTTTGCAGAAGTAAAATAACTTCAAGCAAGACTTTACAGTTAGAGCAAATAGTGTCTTTTAATTTCTCTGCTGTGACACTGTTCTAATATATTGGTTATTTTTTTAAATGAGGGCACAGTTTTGGCTAGCTAGCTAGTTTCACAAAGGGAATGAGTGATGGAGATTCATTTAGATGTCCCATGTTCTATGCTAAATTATAAGACTATAAATAATTTTTCTCTATTTATAGGTGGTCCCTGGAGTAATATGTGCCACGGACATTATTTCTCTACCTGTGTTAGAGGTAAGTTCCAGTATAAAACCACATTTGTATTTGCAGATTAGTAGCTGCTTTTTTTGTGGGTTGGGGGTGTGCTAAATATTAATGAAGCAGCCCTATCCAAAAATAGATGTGAACAGAAAATTGCCCGGTTGGAAATCATTAATGTATTTACTAAAATATCAGTTAATCAGACTCAAAGATGGTGGGGTTTTTTCCCTTTCTGGAGACACCTCTATTCAACAGGGAGGATTATCCACAAATTAATTCTCGTTAATCAGGTTGATACCACTTCACTTTATGGCTTTGGTAGCTGAAGGCAGAGCTGGCATAACAGACAAGTAGGATTTCTGCATGTCTACATATGCCCACTTTGAGGGCTATTTCATTGTGCTGCCATTAGTGTGAATGGTTCGTGACCCTCTCACTTTGTTTTGTCCAGAGCATCCTGTGATTGCACTTATGTCAGGGCTTTGGCTACTAAATGTAGACAGCCTGGAAAGGGCAGTGAGCTGTGTGGGGAGAGCACATGCTGTTTGGGTAGGAAATTGCACTTTCCGTTGAAAACAACATGAATGATTCTTCCTGTCTTCCCATTCCACTCCCTCAGCTCTAGTTTAGAGAAATACTTGAAATTTTCCTAGGTACTCCCCTACAAAATCTGAAAGAGGATTTTAATAAGCAGTTTATTGTGGAGAGGTAATGGGAAGAGTGAGGAGTTGAAATACACCAGCAACACATAGGATTAGACTCTGGATACATGACAGTGTTGTTCCATGTAGGTCTTTAAAGACATGCTTTTAATTAGTCATAAAGATTCACTGTTCACAAAATCTTTTAAAAATCAGTGAAATTGCCCACTGCTCTTTCACTCTGCAGCAGTGCTGCACACGTTCACAGGGTTTCTGTCAGGGAATCAGGCTTTGCATGCCTTGCTTGGAAAGGCTGCCCTGGGAACTGGGACACCTGGGAAAATCAGATCTTGAGAAAATTTGTTGCTAGATAATCCTTGTAATTCACTAAGGTCAAAGTTAGCAGGCCTTTAATTTGTCTGAGATTGAACCTCAAGCCGCTGGGGGCACATGCCTTTAGCAGCTATACTTCCTGATTGTGGAACTCATTTCCTATTTCTGTCTGAAACCTAAACAGACTGAAAAGGTCAGAGTTGAGCTAAAGACAAATATTTCCTGCTACTTTTGATGGCAAATTGCTCTGACTCTTGCATGAGGACAAAGGTGCTAATGCACAGGGTAAGGTTTAATGCTCTGACTGTTTTGTACCACACCAGTGTCACAAACCCACCATGGCTTGAGTTTAAGTGGTCAGTTGGTGTTTCAATTGGTGCATGATGTTGGCATCAGGAGTCAGACCCTGGTGACAGATCTGGTCCTACAAGGAGGATTTTGCGAAGATTTTATGGCATTTCACAGAAACAATGCTGAATTGTTACTTTGAGAAGCTTTTTGGAGTTCTCAAGCCCATGAGTTTTTGAGAGCCTTTGGGAGGGCTACGTCTACATTCACATAAAAATTTGTGCTATTTGGGTATCAGGTGTTTTTATCACTAAATTCCTGGTCATCAAGATATACTGAGAAAGGAGGAACAGTTAGTCCAGTTGTCCAAAAGCTGTACATAAGGATTGCAATTAATAAGTCTAATTTTTTCCCCCCTTTTTAAGCACAAACCAAAATTGCAGGGGTGCAAATAAGTTCAATCAGAAAGGGAGAAGGCAGGAGGAAGAAGGGAAATAAGGAAAATAGGAGGAGGTCTGGGGAAGAGTGAAAATATATAGTGCAAGAAGTTGTCAGAGCACAGGAAAAGAGTTTCTCCCTTGTGCTGTGCTGAACCCCTGAGGTGCAGAGTGATGTTTTAAGGAGTAGCTGCCTGTGCAGCTGCCTGGTTGGTTACAGAGCTCTCTGAATGCAATCACTGCTGGGGAGACACAGTACTACAGTCCAGAGAGACATGGGCCTCTTGAAGGCAATTGTCACCATACACCTTTTCAAAGAGTATAGCAGAGAGCTCTCTATCTTCAGGCTTCATGGGAACTTTTTGTGGATTGCAAACTGATAAGGCCTTGCTTTGACTTCTGGTAATACAATGTCTTTTAGGTGTTCATGCTTAGGTGTTAATTCCTGACTCTCTAGAAATACCTCCCAAATAAACACCTAAGATGAAGAAGCCTTCTCTTTCTAGTCCTTGCCCTGATGATCCTCAAGAAACAATATATGTAATTAAAAATCCTTTACTTTAAACTTTTGACTTTTTAATGAGATCTAATACAAGGCAGCTTTTTGGGATTAAAAGCAGACAACACTGAAGTCTGCCACTTCCTGTTAGAGATTTCATATATGAAAGAAAATTGCTGTCTTGCTTCCCCCTGCCACATATCCAAGTCCAGTGTGGCCTGAACACAGTTTTGCAGTGGTGGTGCTGTTGCATGGATTGGTCACTAGATGATACCCTTATGCTGTATTTAATATTTCTCTGGTTTCATATTGGTAACATTTAGGCAACATTCTGCAGTAGTAGGTTGTAGATCTCATGAGTTAGGTCCAACACAGTGAACATATGGTGCCATATGTGCTCCTAGTTTGCAGCTACTAAATATAACTAACATGAAGCAAAACCCAAGATTTATTTTCTCTGCTGCAGCTACAATAATAAACTGGCAGCGAGAGGAAAGTGGCTGGCAGAATTGAGTCTTTGAAATTTATTTTCCTTGACAAATTATAGTTTATAGTAGGAAGTGGTTTCTTCCTTTTGAGGTTTTCTTTTAAAGTTATTGTTATTATAGATTAGTTGAGACGAGAGAGCAAAATCCAATATGTTAGTGCAAGGTGGAAGAATATTGTGAACTCAAACTTCTCTTTATTCAGATGTCATTACTATAGTGTCTGTGCTGAGAGATAATGTATATTAAGAGGGGCAAGAACAGCTTGTACCATCTCTTGTTTTTTAAAACTGTCAAAAAGAATTGCCTTAATCTCATCTCTTCCTCAGCAATGATCACATCTTGCCCACCTTATAAACAGCAGCTTCAAATCTTTATACCTAGTCCAAGAACTAGCTCAGGAAACTGGTGTGGTTTTGTTTGGATTTTGGTCCTCCTGCCTGTGCACAGCTGAGTTTAAATTAATTTTAGCATTAGAGCCAAATGCTTTAGAATTGCTATGGAAATGCTTGGATTTTGTTTCTTTTCTGGGATGAAGCACTGTTACTTAAGGTTGGTAAATGGATGTTTGCAATCTAAGTATTAATGCAGCTTGAAAATGGTGGCAGCCTGCAGCTGTTGTGGCCATGGTGGTATTCCTCTTTTTGGAACTACTAGAAACCTGAAATGGGATTTATTTGACCAAATGTAAACATTTACATCTAAGTTAGTAGTCTAAGGTTCTTTTTACAGCCAGAGGAAGTCTAGACAATATGACCAGTATAGTATGTGGTGCAGTTCTTCCCATCTCAAACATGTAAATAGGTCAGATGAATTGCGACCCAGAAATACTCATTTCCTTCCAGGCACCAAATCTTCATCTCAAGTTTGAGTAAGTGCTACCACTGCCATGCCATCAAGAGAAATTAGTTGAAATGCTTTGGTTTAACTTTTTTCACTTAGATTGTTTTGAAGCTACATTGATCACGTGTCTTTGCAGTCACTTAGTGGGAGGGTGATGAGGTATTTCTTTAAGAGGTCATTGTATTCATGCTTTCTCTGCAACACTTTGCAGTTCCAAAACTCCAAAGGCTTCTGGGAGAAACTTAACTCAAACTTGGAGAGTGTGAAGTATGCAGAGCCGCACTTGCACTACCAGAGTAATGTGCTCAGGAGGGAATGGCGTAACCTTGCAGAAGAGGTGAGTGAGAGGCACTGAAACTGAAACACTGGAATCTCCAGAGCTGCCTCTGAAATGGGTGTTTTAAAGTCAAGCATGGACAAGTTGGCTTTTTTATTTTGAAAATAATTAATGGGAATCTGATTGTGAGAAGTGCAAAGACTTGCAGTCATTTCACCTGAGGTGATTGCCTGTAAATTTTTTTCTCTTAAAATAATGCAAGAAATTAAACAAAAGCAGAGCTTCCACTGTATTGTCACATGGTTTACACGTGTGAGTGCCTATGAGCATGGGTACTTGGAAGTGCCACTGTGTTTTATTTCCATTCAAAGGCAAAACCGACTTTATTTCTCATCTTCATTCTGTCAGGGAGTATTTTATTTGGTCTTCTGTTCTGTTCATTTTGTGATTTTCGTTTGTTTACAAACCAGAGAGAGGAGAGAAGAACCACAGCGTATTTGAGAAATATTTTTGAAAATGCCAAAAAGTACGTACTGATTTCTATTATATTTACCCTTTCTTATTTTGCACAAGTATGTTGAAGGATTTAATGTGCCATTTAATTAGTTGATTAGGTATCTGATTGGATATCTTTAAAGAAGATTATCCTGGTGAAAATCTGTTATTGGAATCCTTGTCATCATTACAGCATGATCTGAAATACAGGCCTCTAGAGCTAGGGAATTAATGGTAGATATGAAGTTATTCTCGTGCAACCTAGACAGATAGAATTTTTTTAATGCTATCTAGTATTTTTACTAAATTTAGTCACATGTACTGTTCTCAGATTTCTTTAGCTGTGTTTGAAAGATTGAAGGCTCATTTGAGTTTTTAATGATCTCATGAAAGCCTTTAGAGTATTGCATATGAAACACACTGATTTTTGTTTCAAACCCCAGGGTGCTTTCTCATCTGGACACTTGGGACTCTGGTAAGTAAAACTTCTCTTGATGTAGGCCTTAGCTGTAAGACTGGTTTATTAGAATATTTCCATCCAGCCGTTGTTTGCTAAAAATAAATTGCTATGTGTGTTTTCAGCACAGAAGAGTTTGAGGATTTAAGATGAGAAGAAAACTTTCACATAGGGACTAGGAAATGCTTGAAAATAAAGTCCCTAGTTCATATTGGATCTAACAACATAAGCAGTAAAACTTAATCTGCTAAAGGATATCATCTTCAGGATTTTTCTTGTGGGGCAGAGTATCAGTGACACCATGTTACTGTTGAGTCTTGTCCACTTACAGCTGCCTTTGCAACATCAGAACTCATGCAGGAGATTAGGGCTGGTGAAAAAACACGGTGTAGAGAGAGCAGGTGTAATGAATTTCCTTAGGCCAGAAACACTTGAGATTTTGTGATGCTCAGTTCCTCTATCATAAATAAGTAAAACTGAATTTAGTAGTGTATTATGTTTCTGCTGTTCACACATCAGTGCCTTCTATGTGCCTTGCCACTGTGTGCTGTGAAATGATGCTGATCTAAATGCTGCTCGGTCCTTTATTACCAAGAATTTTCAGTGTACTCATTTGCGGCCCCTAACACCAGTCATCCATGTCACTGCTAGTTATTGCAATAGGCTCTGACTTTGAGAGACTTTGTATCAACTTTGTGAACCTCAGCTTCATGTTCTCAAAGGTGCTTATTGATAGAGAAGTCAGATGTTTAACTGTTACTAGAGAATTTCTAAATAGCTGCCAGCCAGTAAAAAGCATCAATGTAGTGTTTCCCTGTAGATTTGTCCTTGAGTCCTTTAAAATCAAGCAGTACAGGTCTTTGTGCTGCTAAGTGGTGGTGTAAATATATTTCAAGGTGAGCAAAAACAGGTGGAAATTTTGTAAGAATTCAGCACGTGGTTCCATAAAATGTTGAGTTAGTTTTATCTATATCATGAAATAGAAGATTGTTTTTCTTCCTTTGTTTTAGTAAACAGGAAGCACTGATTAGGAAATACAGGTTATTAATTTCAGTAGACACTACAATCTTCTTCCGTTTAGTTAGAGAAGTTGTGTTCTTTTCATAATAGTCTGCAAATCTGAGTAACAGAAGCAGCCAGATCATGGGAGAGAATCAGTGGGAGGTGATTCCCTGGACTATTTACTTTCTGTCTAGCCATTTCCTTGGAAAACCCATGCAGCTGCTATAGTTTATTCGTTTGTTTGTAAATGACAAGATCTAAGTAGCACATGCATTAGCACTGGTATTACCAGAAGGTTCTCTGTGCCTCTTTACTCTTTTGAATCACCACACTGTGATAGCTCTTACTTGAATATCAAAGAGAAGAAGTGGATGGCAGAAAAAGGGTTATTTTCCATTTCTCAGTTCTCTTATGCAGTCCATGATTCTTGACTATCTTAGTTCTGTAGCTGAGTAGATCAAACCACAACTTCTGTTTGCTTGTCTGTTCCTAAGTACTTTTGAAGCTGGTTGAATTCTGGTGATGTTTCTGTAGTGCCATGTCCTTGAATGATTGTTGCTCTGTTTATTTCAGAGGCGAGGCTGGTACCTCTCTTTGAAGAGGAGGATTATCAGCAGCAGTTGCTCATGGGACTGGTATGTGCTTTTGTCAGTGTGCACTAGAGGACGCACACACTCCACACATGTGTAAAGAGTGACCTTCTAAGTTCCAGTGCTGAGTGGAAGCTCACTCAGAGTAGCTATGGGGCAAACATGGCATTTCCTAAGTTTTAGAGTTCATAGTCATGATGTTATCTTAGCAGGTCATCATAAGGCCTAGGGGAAAAACAGGAATAGAAAGCTGATTTGTCAAAATGCTTTTTCGCAATGTAACTTTGGCTAGAAACTGGGAGGTCATCTTAATCTGTCAGTTATTTTTGGACTACTTTATGCCTTTAAAACATATATAAGTGAATTCCCCCGCAAGCTTTTCTCAATTTGATGAGCAGAGATCTTCTTGCTCCTCAATTTAACACCTTTTTTACTGTTTCTTTTTCCTTCTGCCTCACTTCTGAGACTGCTATGGCCATTCTGATGTCACTTCCTCTTTTGCACTGTTTTCACCAGTGATCTCCCTAAAGGATCTATCATCTATATGCTTCTGGGCAATAAATCCTGTCTCAAATCCCTGCCTGTCCTCCCTCTGTCTAAATACACATCTTGGCTTATCTCTTGTTCTCTTGCTTTTAAAACCAACTAACTCTTCAGCGTGCGCTAGGTCTCAGCGGTGAAGAGCAGATCAACACTGTCCTGTCTGTTCACATCTGAGGCAAATTTTCCTTCTTTGCAGTCTTGTCTCCCTGTTTCCAAATTTTGCCTCTCATTCTCTGAAGCTTCTCTATGTTCCTTCCCCTCTGTTTATTCAGACAGATCCAAAAAGCAGGTCACTGCTGTCCTTTGTCTATGCCTTCGTCATACCTGTATTGCTGTCTTGACACACTGAGATTAATCTACACATAAGTTCCTTGAGTCAGAGATTTTTATTTGCTCCAGTTTCGCTCTGAGCTTCTTAGTCATTCTCAGCAAAGAGCCAGCGTGGACTTGAGTTGCAATCTGAAGCTACATGAGGTCAGCGAATATTTCAGAAAGGAGAGAGTGGGGAGTGTCATGGCCTGTGTGATAACAAACGCCCGATTTTAATGGCTTCACAATTAATGTTTAACCTGAAATTGCCATTAATCACTCTGGTTCTCATGTTCTTGGCAACTACCACAAATTGTACTTGTCCTAGTTTTCTCTGTCATAAAATCTCTCAGGTTTATTTGTTTGTAATAAGTACTTCTGTTCTCAGGATTCAATGTTGATATTTAAATTCTTCTTTCACCCTGTTCCCTTGGCTTTACACAGAGAGATGTGAGAACTGTAAGCTTTTTCTCTTCAGTATCATTGAAAGTTCAACTTTGCATTCATTTTGCTGAATTTGCACCGAGTCACCATTTTGAATATTCACATCTGCTGCTGAGTTTAGCAAGATTGTACAGTAGCTTGGGATCTCACTCTGAACTGGAGTTTTGTAGTGGGGAAATATTTTGTTGAGCCAATGCCTATTGATCAGGCCCTGCACCTGCTGCAGCTTTTGTGTCTCTTTGAAGATGCCCAGGGACACTGAATTGTTGGCTCTTTTTTTCCAGATGGTTGCTCAGCTGAAGGATCACCTTATGAGACATCTACAATATGTTGGAAAAAAGAAGATTGACCAAATAGTTTTGGATTACGTTGCAAACCTGGTTAGTTTGATTTCATAGTCACTATTGTGAGCAAGTGTATATTTGTTGGATGGTAGATCCTTGGGTGTGCACAAATTGTATATAGCATATATTTGGTGGGAAGAAATTGTTTTTAAGATGTTTAAACATATTTTTCAGCCTAATATTGTATATACTGATAAAGGAAATTAATATTATTTAAATATTATTAAAAGAGTTGTACCAGTCGCTCAGAATACAGAAGAAACTGTTCCCTTTACAGCTTGTACAAATATGTTCTGCTTCCAGAAATACAATGGGAGCTCATCCTGAAAGTTTAAAGCTGTTAGATCTGTTTGGTTTCCTGTAGAACACATTGCTGCAGGTCTTGAATATTGAAAGTGCCACCAGGGGAAATAACAAATGAACAATAAAAGATGTCACTACAATCTGACTTGTGGGTAAATCACCACCACTCCTACACGGTGCCTTTGGTGGGCTTTGCGTGTGACAGGAGACCATTTTGCATGCAGAAATCTTTGTAAACTATTGTGAAAATTTGCTTTCCAAATTCTTATTTTTCTGTCTTTCATCCTCTTAAGAGACGTTTAAAAAAAAAAAGCTACAAAAACCGTAACTGTTGTGCACAGAAGTTATGTACTTGGTTTTGTCTGTCCCAAGATCTTGTCCTTTAAGTGCAGAATGCAGAGTTCTCAAAAGCTTGCATGGCTACTGCAAATCCTGTTCTTTGAGCCATCCCTGCCTCAGTGTTCAGTAGAAACTCCCCACAGTGCTGTTTTCTAGGGATGAAAACCTTGGGAAACTTCCTTGAGGCTACTGACATCTGCATCACCTCCAAAGTCGTGTGTGAGTCAGTTGCGCTGTCAATGTCACAGCGTTCTCTGAACCGCTGCAGCCCCACTGTGGTTCCTGACTTTTTAGGCCTCATTCTAACAACTTCACAAGTTGTTTCACTGGTAATTGGCAGACGTTTATGTATCTGTGTAGGAAAGAAACTAAAACTTGTGGCTGATTAAAATAGGAACAGTATGTGAACCGAAGCTTTGTACCTGAAAATGATGCTGAAAAGAACACAAGTGGAACATTTATTCTCCTTTCATTCGATTTCTAATAACAGTTTGTTCACTTTTAGTAAAAACTAAGATAAAAAATCTGAAAACATCTATTCAACCTTGATCTGCAAGGCTAAATTATTGTAGGCTAAGTCTTGCAAAACAAATCTTAGCTCTCCCCACAAGCAAACTCTCAGGACTAATTCTCTCAACTCAACTGACAGGCTTATTCTTAGAAAAGCTACTACAAACAAAGATAATGTGCCTCTAAAAATTGCTTCTGCTTTTGCTGGTGCATCTTAGATACTGTTTGGAAATCTTTAGAAATTATTTCATTTTTAGACTCGCATTACCCCTCATTCTAATTAGAAACTCTTACATCTCAAACCTTTCCATATCCTAAATGTTTCAGAGTTCTTCAGGGGAACAAACTGGTTTGAGTCTTCCCACAGATCTCTGTGCTGTCAGTAGTGAGTAGTAGAGTTATTGAAACTAGTGAAACAGAAAGAGACTTGAAATTTGTCTGTTTGCTTTCATAAAATATTTTGCATTGCATTCAGGAGCCCAGGAGTGGCTGAGATTAGGCTCCGTGGTGTGTAGTCACTGTGTAAATCAATTGCAGCAGAAGCTGGAGAAGCCAAGACTTGGGAGCACTGAGAGTTTCTCACGAAACAACAGGCAAGGGCTGGTTGCTGTCAGAGAACTGTTCTTGTATACAGAGAAGTAACTTGGGGAAGTGTGAATGACACATCTCGGTGGGAATTCCTTGTTTGCTGAGGAACTCTGCAGAGCTGGAGCGTGCCTGGTTCCCAGTCCATGTGCCACCTCTCCTGCAGTGGTTGTTGTATGTCTACAGGCTCTCTCTCCTCTGCAATCACTTTATCTTAGCTTTACTCCATATCTGTTTCTCTCACTTTTGATTTCAGTGAGGCAGGAAAGGGGAGAAATAACTTACTGAAGCAGTGTGACATTTGCTGCCCTGGCAACAAGCGGAAGGGGAGGCAGGGTGAGCAGGCAGCCTGTGGCACAGGAAAGAGGCAGACCTGAATAAACTGAAATTTCTCTGCAAGTCACTGCAGTAGCTGTACATTTTCCCCTGATGTCTGTTGCCAGCTGTCATCTGATGTGGGCTCAGCTGCAGAGGAGTAGAAGACAGACACCATTTGGATTTGAGTTTCCTCAGGAAGAGGAGGACTGCGTCATATTCCTGCACAGGAGGGGATCTGAAAGAACAAGATGTCTCACTCTCTTTTCTCCTTTGCTCCTGGTTCTTTTCTTTGACCCCTTCAAAGTCTTTCCTGTAGAAACAGCTATAGGAGCTGAGCACACAATTCCTTTAGTGGGACTTCAGTTTCCTTGGCACCATTGCCTGGAACTGCAGATGTTTCAAGATAAGGTGACAGCAGCATCAGCTAAGGCCCTCCTGCATGTGCTATCTTGCTGTTGGTCGTGTGTTTTCTCGTTAGTTTAGAGCATGCCAAGGGAAATGGCTTCATGTACGCCCCCCAAAAAACTTCATATTGTGTATCTGTTACTCAGTGAAAAATGGCCTTGCCTGATACAGGTGTAGCTCTTAACTTGACTCCCCCAGACACCCACTGCTAACCTCGGACAGGAAGCTGCCTATGCCTCTTCCATAGACAGATAATGTTGCCCTTCTCTCATGCATGTTATCTTGTGTGTTATGTTCTGAAAAAAAAGTTTGAGACACGGCTTATCTTTCTGTATGTATTTTTTACAATGGCAAGGGTAGATGTTGATCTCCAAAGCGAATTGTGCTGTTAGTGAGGGTGTCACATCACAGACATTCATGTATTTATGATTCAAGTATGTTGTGATAGCTTGGATGACCATGACTTAGGAAGTTGTTAGCTTTCTGTGCCCTGTGAAAGCTGTACAGTTTGCTGTGTTGTTAAGCAAAAAATATTCATTCTGGAGTAGCATACTCTTGAAAAACATTTGTGTTGCACAAATAATAATTGGTGGTTTTTGGAGCTTATAAGAACCTGTACTTCAACACTGATCCTTCAGATCCAGCTGCAGCTCCTGATGCATAGGCCTTAGCTGCATCCTCTGTGCTGGCCAGAGGTGAAACTCATTCCAGCAGCAGCTGGGGTTCTTGTGACCCTTCTCTGGAAACTGGAAATCATTCATTTCCTAGAAAACTTGCTATATTCCAGAAAGATTAAATTGGATCTTTCCACTGCATCTAGAAAGTGTGGAGATGGCAAGTATTAGGTAGTTATTTTGCATCAGGCAGCTGTGCAAGCCTGGCTCAAGTGGTGGCGGAGGGGAAAGGTGCTACCTTGTAGAGCTTTCTGGCCAAGGTACAGAAGAACATTACTGAAGATGAATATTCCAGTTCTGGCCTTTGCATGTGGACCTCTCCTATGTGTCCTGTTTCTCTCTTGCTTAGAGCCTGTGAAGAGTCAGACAGTGGAGAGGGCAAAGCCTATGAGGGGAAAAGAGAATGGGGAAAAAACATTCCTGGATTCTGACCATCTGGAAGGAGGAAAAGAGTTCCTAACTTCTTGTGACACCTCTTTGCAGAACAGGGGTCAGACTCGTTTCCTGAGTTTCCTGGGATTGATTGATTGCTGTGCTTTGAGGGCCAGAGATAAAAGGTGCAGAGGAAGCGTCTCAGTTGTGTTACTGAGATGTGGAAGTGGTCACACGTGACAACCATGAGGAAGTTATTTCAACTCTTTGAGTGTGGTTTCTCTTTCAGCTGCAGAAGCTGAGATGGCCCAAGTGAGAACAGGGCTTGTGGCTTTGGTATATGCTGACTGTGTGTGGTGGACAGCAGTTTGGGAGCACGAAGAACAACCACACGGGATTGTTTCACTTCACTGGGGACAAAAGGGAAACTCAATAGATGAGGAGAGGCATTTGCTTGTCTCATCTTTCCTCCTTGCCAGGACTAGATCTGTGATTCCTCCTGCTGACTTTTCTTGGCAGACTAAGCATTCCACTGTCTTCAACGTTATCCACTTTAGCTGAGCCTTTGGGACTGTTTCTTGCTGAATGCTCAGCTTGAACATGCTGGTTTTGCTTTCATGGTGAAAAAATCTTTGAGAATTTGATGCAAGAGCATGAGATCTCCAAGAAGCACAATGTGTTAAGTTGCTGTATGTATTGCATGATGCTTTGATGAGCACTTTAAACTTCTGAAATAGGGCAATTCTGTTACAATTCGAATTTTAATAACTTTACATTTTAAGGTGCTACGGGAAAAGAATGAAGACTTAGTAGGAGTCCCATGAGAAGTTTTTATCATAAACTGGTGTGTGGAATGAATGAAGGCCAAGGGCCTGCTGTACACAGGCTCCTGGAAACTGTCTTCTCTTTTTTGTTTTAGCTGAATCTGGTGCATCGAATAATGAAAGAAGTTTGGAGGAGATACCAGCTTCATTCCTGTGTCTTCTGCTTGTGAGCAAGTGATTTGTTAAAGTTTTCAGCCTGCCTTTTAAAATATGGCCATAATGATTTTGGTCTTCAACAGCAGTACACCTTTGAACAGTCAGTGCTTGTGCTGCTGTCAGTGTCAATGTGACTGTCACTTACTCTTCCTAAGGATCCTGCTGGCCCTCCCTATGCCAGCGTGAATATTAACCACGCAGGCAGTGTTATGGCCAGAGTTCAAATTTGCTGAGTTTGGAGTGGTCCTAAGTAGGGTAGTGGGTGTTAAACAGCTATAAAAACCAAGTCACTTACACCAGCACCCTTTCACCTGTTGCTGCTGATTGCAGGTACTGCTGAGAGCCTTGTGAATGGGCAGCAGTGGGGGGAGGAGACGGGGACACCACAGAGGCTTTGTGTGCATGTAGCACTGGGCAGCTGGTGCTGGGTGAGACACCTCAGTAAATGAGGCAGCATCCCACGGCGCTTCATCCCAAAGGCAGGCATTCAGTGCACACCCAGTATGGCAAACTGACCATCTCTCCAGGAGAATGTGGGCACCTTGGGTTCGTAATGTGTTGCTGCTTTGTTAACTACAGTGATGAGAGAGGAAGTGCAGGAGAGTTTGCGGTGTTCCACATCATGAGTCGGATTCTGGAAGCAGCAAATGGCATGTGCATGCCTTTACCTCCTGGTAAGTTCTGTGCTTTGCTGTTTTAATCATACGTGAGGAGAGCAGTGCTATAAATTCCTCCCAGCAGAGCACTGGTTGCAGCACGTGTCAATTTAGCTTTGACAGTACTGACATCTATTCAAGTCAGTTATAGAGGGGAAGGCCCTTAATAAACCTGTACAAGTGAAATGAAGCAAAACTAAATAGTTACTAGAAACAGAGAAAACTAAACAGAGGTTTCCAGTGGAATGCTTGGGTGCAGTCTTATCTTACAACTAAGACTTAGACTCCTTTTACATATATATATTTTTAGACAACTGGACTTCAGTGTCAGGGCTACAAGGGAAAATCCTATCCTGTAGCAAAGAGAGTGTTTTTTCTCTTGCTGTTGCCCTACTAATAATTTTCAGTTTCGTCCTGAAGGGATTACTTCCAGCCTTGATGGAAGAGCTGGTCTTGATAGTAGACTTTCATTTCCTAGAACTCGTCATAATTGTTTACAGCATTTTCAAAGCACTTGCTTACTTTGTTTAGGGAAAGACATCTTGACATCATAACATCTTAATACTTTCCAATTCTGTTTGAATCTTTCTGGGTTTTATTTCCTGATCTGTCTTCGGTCTTTGAAACTGCTTTTGGTATGAGTTTGTCCCTCAGTCTGTGTGGGCACAAATGCTGCCACACAGTAGTGTTACATGATAACAAGACCATCATCAGGCTAACCTTAAAGGAGAAACTGAAGTGTTTAACACTGCCTGTGGGAGTGTCTGGGTGGCAGTGACATCCTGAGGGTAGTGAGGCCTCAGGTTTTGATTAACTAGGAGGAGAGAGGGAGATAAAAAACAAATTAATAGAACAATTCAGATATAAAACCTGGAGACCTTTAGTGACAGTGTATGACTTTAATGACTGTTTCCAGTCCCCTTAGCATTCTTCTTTCTGACAGGCTTGTACTTGAGAGGACTTAAAGGATGTCTAAATAAGACTACATGACTTGATAAATTGATTTCCTCACCAACTAGAAGCAATCAGAAGTTAAGAGAAGTGATGGCTTTAGCTACAGTAATGCCAGTCTCCAATAGAGAATTAGAAAAAAATATGTATTGTACTAAACAAGTTTGTCTCTTTCATAGGTTTTCACACTCTGCACCTGGGTCTTGGTGTTCGATGTCTCCCTCTGCACACCCTCCTGCACTATATTGACAACGGGGTCTTGCAATTGACAGAAACGTGTGTCAGGAAATTGCTGAAAGGTACAGTGAACATCGTGTTTCATTTGTTACCAGCAGCTAATTGGGAGTGTTGTCCTTGGGGCCGCTCCCCTTGGACACAGGTTTTATTGCACAGGACACTCAGCTCTTCTTAGAGTGTTGTTTCAGTGAGGGCTGTAGCTGATGGTGTTGCCTACCTGAAAGGAGAAAGTTAGGGCTCAGGCTATGTGATTGGCCTTACCATAGCACACAAAGAAGTATCTCTGTGGAGAGAATTTGAGTTTGTAGTTTTTCCACTTGAGACTTCTTAGAAAAGCAAATACTAAAGATCATCATAGGATTTGTTGGAGAATTTCTGTGCCTCTATGAAAGTGCACACCTGTGTGTGAGGAAGTTAGTCTCCTATCCAGCCCTCAGCTTTTGCTTTATGTTTGAGACAAGAGGAAAAGGCCTGTCGTGCTGACCTCATGGCTGCGGAAGGGTATGGAGCAGATCATCTTGACTGCCATCACATGGCATGCGCAGGACAATCAGGGGATCAGACCCAGCCAGCATGGGTTTGTGAAAGGCAGATCCTGCTTGTCAAACCTGGTCTCCTTCTATGACCAGGGTGACCCACCCAGGGGATGAGGGAAGGGCTCTGGGTATTGTCTACCTGGACTTTAGTAAAGCCTTTGACACCATTTTCCATAGCATTCTCCTGGAGAAACTTGATCATGGCCTGGATGGGAGCACTGTTCACTGGGGATAAAACTGGCTGGACAGCTGGGCCCAGAGAGTGGAGGGGAATGGAGTTACATCCAGCTGGTGCCTGGTCCCAGTGGGGTTCCCCAGAACTCAGTATTGGGGCCAGTCTTGTTTAGTATCTTTATCAGTGATCTGGACAAGGGGACTGAGTGCTTCCTCAGCCGTTTTGCAGATGACACTGAGCTGGGCAGGAGGGTAGGAGGGCTCTGCAGACAGATGTGAACAGGCCAGATTAATGGGCTGAGGTCAACTGTGTGAGGTTCAACAAGGCCAAGTGCCGGGTCCTGCATTTGGGTCACAACAACCCCAGGCAGCACCACAGGCTGGGGCAGAGTGGCTGCAAAGCTGCCCAGGGGAAAAGGACCAGGGAGTTCTAGTCAGTGGTGGCTGAACATGAGCCAGCTGTGCCCAGTGATGTGCTATTTCTCCAGTGTCCAAGAAAAGGGACAACAAAATATGCTGTATCTCTCTGTGCCTTGTCTTGATAAATGAAATATTATAACCTTGGGGAGTTGTACTTAGTCAAAGTACATTTGAATTTCTCTATAAATTTTTATATAAAATGGTGAAGTTATGCACAAATATACAGAAATATATTTGTATAAATGATATAAATGTAAATAACAGCCCTTATTTATGTAGTATAATGTAAATAATAGTCCTTACTTTAAACTGAAATTTTCATTTCACTATGGAGGTGATGTTTACTCAGAATGTCTTCAGTGAAAGTTGAAAGTTATGTGATTACTATTTGTTTGATATGGTTTTTTCCCCTCTTGCTTATAGATCTGGATGACACTGAACAGAATGAAAAGCTGAAGTTTAGTATTGTCATGAGGCTTCCTGAGGTAACTAATGGCTTTGGATATAATTTCTTGGATTTTGAAATTGATAGGAAATTCCTCCTTCTGCATAGGGTCAAACCAATGAAAGATTCAGCTGTAATTCAAATAGAACCCGATTTAAATATAACCAGAACATCCACAGTTTTTCCATCTGCTGCTCCTGGCCGGTAGGATAGCCTGATAACTTAAATTATAGATTTGTCCATAGTGTTTTACCAAGTCTCCAGTACCCTACAGGAGTCAACAAGACTGACACTGTTCTGCTGAGTACTCATCTGCATAAAGCAATGAGCATTTAAAGAGGGTTTGTGGGAGTTTTGTGTATGGTTTTTAGCATCCACAGAGCCTTTCTCATTTGTGACCTCTGTGTTTGGTTCTATACACTTCAAAAAAAAGAGTTCAAAAGCTGGTAGAGTAAAAGCTGTGAAATTGTATCCTACCACAGCTTTGTGGCAGGGATGAATTACAAGATCTCCCCTCAGCTAAACCTCACAGTCTCATCCATTCACAAGGTGACTTGTGTAGCTACAGGCTAGAGCTGATTACTGGTCCTTCATGAAACGTTCCAGCAGAATGGGAGATGCACTCCTTCTTCTCCCCTTTTGCTCTTAGTGCACAGCACAGGACTGCAGGGGAAGCACAAGATGTCAAGGAGCAGAGGAACACCAGGGATCCCCCTCGGGGAATGCCTCTCTGCAGAACAGGCTTTTCTGCACATAAGCTGCCCATTGTTTGCTCGTTATGTGCTGTCACTTATAGTTCAAATGGCCAGAAGTGCCACTGGTGTTTTCCTCCAACAAAGGCTTCTTTATTTGGCAGCAGTTTTGAGAAGGGGTAGAGGAGGAGAACTCCACAGGATGTTCTTTGTCCTCTGTGTCTTGTTTTGGGCCAGGGCTGGTGAGCTGGGGTCAGCAAGGGGTCTCTGAGCTGCCAGCCCCAGGCCTGGTGGGTGGGGAACTCCATTCCAACCACACTCTGACGTGAAGGGCTGAGCTGGGAGAGATTAGGGAACAACTACTGCTAGCTATGCACAGTAGACCCAGTGCTCTATTGTATCTATTTACAGCTTTGGGAAAAAATGCCAGGAATAGTCTGTTTGCCAGAAAGGTCACTTTGGGGTGACTCAGACTATTTTGAGCAGGTTACATGCAGTAGATGACTTCAGTTTCCTCAGCAGCAAGGATTCAAGCACCATTAAACTGTACAGCATTTACTAAAATGAACAGCTGTCTGCATTGCAGTGCAGCTGAAGGGGAGGGACAGGGGAAGATCTACACAGGGCAAATAGCAGAAGGTGGAGCTAATTTCACAGTGTGTTCCTGTTCTTTTGCTTATTGGTTGGGATTGGAAGCTTTGGGAAACCTGGTTTTGAATCTCTTTTGGCTCTGGGAATGTGAGTCAATGTTATCAGTTTCCAGGATAATGGGATCCAAACTTCCATTCCCAGTGTCTTTCCTTGCCAGCATCTGGCTTGTCTGAGGTTCCTTAGACTGAGCCTGAGAAGCCCTGTCCTGAAGGAGCCTTGAGGAATGGGGCATCTACATTATTCTTTGGGGGAAGAATAGATTCAAATCAGTCACAGTAAAGGATAAAGGTTCAATTAATACTAAAGTACACGTGCCAAGTGGGACAGTGGCACTGGGACAGACCAATTGAGGTGAGGACTGAGCGACGAGGTTTTGATTTCCCACATTTTGGGAGCATATTGTGATCTCTTAGTTACTGGCTACAAAAGGAAGGCTCCATGGCTTCCTTCCGTCAAAGCATGATGACCTCTTTGCCTCTGTCATCAGGGTCTGAAAGCAAAGCACATATGCATTACAGCATCGATTTTGTGTCAGGTTTTTTCTCCATTTTCCTCTTTCTAAGTTTCCACTGTCCCGTATTTATGTTCTCAGGTTTTTGGGGTTTCTTTTTACTTACTAGGCTCTTGGTCAAAAGGTCCGCCAGTACTGGAATCATCCAATAAATGCAAATTTAATTGCACGGAAATATGTGAAACTTTTGCTCGAGAAGCTGGGAAACAGGCAGGTAAGGGCACAGAGGCCGTGTTTCTAAATCTTATGCTTTGACAGTGTTGAGATTCCTGAGCTTTCTATGGAATATAACACACTAAAGAAACACTGAACCTTGGTACTGTGTGACTTTGTGAACTAACCTGAAATGGTCTTCCTTACAGTGCAGCAGGCCTATCCCTGAGAGACTCTCAGTCCCTGTGGAGTTTTTGCCACTGAACTACCTGACTAATGTGTTGGCAGAGATAGAGAATCAAGGTAATGTTAACTCTGTGCTTTGGAAGACCAGTGATCGTTACCCTTTGATGCTCACTCAGACGTATCCTGCCTATACTGACATAACTGAGTTATTAAAACTCCAGCAATGTCTGAACACATAGGTTTGGTCATCTTTCTGCTGAAGGAAAGTGTCAGGGGCCAAGATTCTCCATGTATGGGGAAAATACATTCTCCATATATTTCTCCCCCTGCCATCTGGGGAGGAAAAAGAGTTAAACCATGTAGCAGTATATGAGCATGTGTCCTGAGCCATTTCATGCACTAGCACTAACACAGCCACTGTGCTTCAGTATGGGTTTGGATCTCCAATGTAGAATTGGTTTGGAAGTCCAGCATCCAGAGAGTCTTCCCTCTGTATGGGATACAATTTACTTACATCCCACTGATAGGACAGTTTTTGCCATGGATGAGCATCCAAAGGGCACCACTGAAAGCTGTAGGTATTTTGGGTACATGAAAACACAGTCCTATTAGCCCTTATCTTTTGGTGTTGTAGATGAAGATGTTTAATAGACTGCAGGACTGTAAGTGTACAGGAGCATGTACAATTTTGTAAATACTTCCTCACCATGTTTCTCTAGGTGTGCATCCATGTGAAGAACAAGACCATGTAAATGCAAGATTTGTAGAGGAAACAGCGCTCAAGCACACTATGACGCTTCTGGGCCTCAAATATTCCTGAAATAATGTGCTGTTGAAGAAGGCTGTCAAACTGTGGTGCCTCTGTTAAAGTAGTCATTGAAATGCAATGTTGTTTCCCAAATAACCTGCAGTTTTGGGTAGTTGCCAGTACTGACATGAGCTACTCAAAACAGTGTTTGGTCCAACATACTGAGGTAGAAATTACTGACTTCTAGATAAATCCTAGAGAAATGCATTTGACATAACCCCAGGTTTGAAATATATCTGTGGTTTCATTTTGAAGTGGTCAAGGAATTGGAACAACAGCGGGTGTCAAAACACGCTGTGAAAATTGGTATAAATGTCACTTCTTTTAACAAGACAATGCTAGAAAGGGCAAGCCAGTTGTACAGTAACAAGAACCAGTAACTGTTTACTTGGAGTAATAAAAGGATTTCTTGGTGTGATTGTGTAAAGCAGGTAAGATTAAAAAATGACTTTTTATGTCAGGCATGAGTAAGGAGATATTCATTCCTTGTGGTGGTATCAGTTACCTTATGATACTTCTGCTTCTGGAGCTGCATTCTAATATTTTCAGTTGTGTAATTAGCACAAAATATAATCTCCTTAAAGTGTATGGGACAGATTTTTTTAGGAGTTTGTTTGTTTGTTTGTGGGTTTTTTGTTGTTTTTTAAAGATATGTATAATATATTGTAAGCAATATAGGGTAAGAAAAAAGCTTTAGAAATTTATTTTAACAGTGGCTTGGCAGAGTTTTACATAATTCTTTTTTACAACTTCTAGTGTTACAGTTCAAACCTCAGCTTCAGAAAGAAATTAGGCAGGCTGTTTTTCCTTTGTTTTCAACTTCTGTTTGTATGTAACTGAGCCAGTACTGTTTGTTCTTTTGTTTTAAATTCTGAACTGTGACATTAATTTAAAATGGTAATAGCAATTTGCTACACAGAGAAAATTGCCAAGTTGTGCCATGCAGGATTTCTGCAGCCTTTATTGGATTTTACAAAAACTCTACAAAATTCCAGATTATTAAACTAGAGAAACTCATTAAATTTTATATATTTGGGAGGTTTTCAAAACAACCTCCGATTTTCTCTCTGAGTAGTTTCCACTGATGCTCCCTGTTCCTTACCAGTAAAATAAAATGATCCAGTTCCTGGGAGTGACTTGGCAAATTCATGGTCATTCTCTTGTCATTACCATCAGTGAAGGTTTAGCTGTCTCAGTGACTGCATAGTGGGAAGGAATATTTTTCTCAATATTATTAGAATTTCTCTGGCAAGTGTAAACTCCAGTCCCAGGATGCAGAAAGCCATGGTAGTGTATGTGGTGGTTACTTTGTATTATATTAATAACAAGAGAAGATTTTCTAGCCTTTTCTTTTTAATGGATGTATTACAACATATCTTCAGATGTAATAAAACTTCGCCTGGAAAAAGAAAAACAAGCATAGCACTCACTTTTCTTAACACTTGGAAATACTGCACTGCATTTGGGATACCGGGAGAAGGGACTCTGGATCACCAACTAGTTAGCTATGCTTTTGGCATGAACAAATACTTTGTTTTCAGTATGGACTTTGGCTGAACACCTACAGATCTTCCTTCAGTGCAGTATAAATGCTGCTGACTCTTGTGATCCAGCAGCTGGTGCTGGTTGTTCCTGCTTCAGGTGCTGTCTGTTCAGATTTCAGGTAGCTTTGCAGGAGGCTTTTTGAAATGTCTTGGACTCGAGCTGGGCTCACTTGGTCTGAGGGGAGCCACGTGGGGCTGCAGCAGTGGGAGCCTCCCCTCCTCCGGGATAGTGGGGACCTGGCCGGGCACTGCACCTTGTTCCTCCTCTGCAGGGTGCTGTCAGAGAAACACAGCTTGGTCACACAGGGCCTGTGTGCTTTAAAACGCCAGTGCTCTCCCGAGCCAGTGTACAGAATACGTGACAAAGGAAACACCGTTAGTCTAATCCGTGGCAAGCCAGGAAAGCTGAAGTGGTATTAAAAGGAAAGCATGAGGTTTTGACCTTGTAGATGTGAGTTTGTCCTTTTAAATAGTAGACAGTTTGAGCCTGTCATGCTTTTGTTATTTGTCAAGAACACAGCTTAGATGAACTTTTAAAGGTGTAATAATTGTGCACAGAACATCTGAGGAACAATTCTGTTCTTGAATATAGTTACTACAGTGAGCCTTTATCCACAGCACTGAAAGGAAACTTGAGTCACAGCACGGGAAGATGTTTCATGGCAGAAGTTTCTCATTCTAAACCATTATTATTCTGTAGGAGCTCTCTGCTCTGGGATCACTGACCGTCTCACGGACAGAGGCAGTGCCCAGCAGCGTAGGGTTTGAAGCACTGTTTGCCATGCTGCCCTGCCTACCCTCAGTGTCTTACCCAGCAATCTGATTTCTTGCTGCTTCTGATCTGATGCGCGTTGCATCTTATATGTGGGAGACAATAAACTTACTTCTCCTGAAACCCACACTCCACACTTTGCAGCTTTACCTTGAAATCCAATGAAAAGCAGTATTCCACTGATGGCTGCCCTGCCCTTCAGCCTCAACGTAGTCACACAAACTACTTTAATAATCAAAGGTGAGGCTTTTAGTATATGATCTCCTCAAGATTCAATGACCAGCTCTAAGCACTGTTGCCAGACTAGTGTTAAAACTCCACAAACCCACTGCAGCAGTTGTCTCTGTATCATCATCTGCACTGGCTCCTGGAGCTCTTGCAATGTATGACAAAAACTTACTTTAGCTCTGGCTTCAGCTGCTGCTTTTTGCATCTTCTCATTGCGTGGGATCTTCCACCGTTTCTTTTCTGCTTCTTTAGGAGGGGGAAGGCCTTGACTTATCGTCAATGAAGTCATCACAAATTGTTCCTTGTCTCTGATTTCCTGCTGGAGTTTAATGGCAAGTGCTTGCTTCATGGATAACTCTGCAAAAAGAGCCCTTATCTCCAGGGTTTTGTCATTTATCTTCTTCTGCAGTTCGTTGGTCTGGAATGCAAAACATCTGCACTGTAGTTAGGGCTTCTCTTTAGGCACTCGCTGGGCATGACACTTGGGTCAGCATTAGGCACGTGAAAATAAGTCCAACTTGACCAGGTTTTAAATAGTAGTTTGATACTTGAAAATTACTTAATTTTTGTGATCACTTAGAACCAAAGAAATTGGCTGCTCAAGAAGTCACATTTACTCCAATACAAGAAAAGCACACTTGTCTTTGCTTCTTGTCCTTTTCAGCTGGACAGTAAAACTCCCCCAGCCTTCAAAGGCTTGGGATCCCAATTCTCTTTGAGTTTATGCACAATTAACTTTGTAATAAAGCTAGAATAAGCCAAATTCCTACGAGATAATTGAGTAATAATGCTGATGCAGGGGCTGTGGGTTGTGACATTATCCTTGGAAGAGGGATGAACAGAAAAGGAATGTGACAGGAATCCTTGAGTCTCACTGGAGATGATTTTAAAAAACCAACAAAACTTAAATACTCTTTAAGTGACTAATAGGGAATTGGGAGAGTCAAAGCACTTGTGAATGCAACTTTTGGCACACTGCCATTCTTACAGTAGTTTGTTAGCCCATGGCCATCATTTCACAAACACAGTTAACAACCATGATATTTCTCTGTGTGTTTAAAATTAATTATAAAAACTGTTTTAAGCTTTCATGTGTGCCAAACCTAACATCTAAGTAAAAAAATTCTACCCTGGCCTTGTTTTACATTAATTACTTAGCATTTTTTTTTTCCTTCCTTTCCCTCAGCTCTGCTCAATTTGCAGCTTTTCATTAGGAATATGGGGGCTGGGAGTATTTTTGGTCTTTCCTAAACAATATTACTGGCAGTTAAAAGCAAATAGCTATATTTATATTTAAAAAACTGTATTGGAAATTATGTTTCTTGTGTGATTCTCCCTACCTAAACAACAAAAGAACTTTGATCCAGATACCAAGTTCATCTTTTTGTATGTTGGAGTAGAATTTACCTGGCCTTCCTTTATTTCTTTTTTTCCCTTATTTCTTTTTAGCCTTTGACATGTTTGTTGTGGAAAAGCTGTTAAGTATATTTGCAAAAGGAGGATCCTACAAAGTTTCTAAGCAGCTACTTCGGAAAGAACTAGTCCTATATTTGGTGAAAGGTGCCATTTATGCTGCAACTTTATTTTTAAAAGAGAGGACATTCACCTAATGGTTTTGGTATATCTGTATTACTGTTACTATTCATGTCTGTAATTTGTGAAGACTAACTTACGATTTGCCTATCAACATTGCCAGCCACTTTTGTAATTTGCAAGTGAATCACCTCTTGCCCAGATACTGTTTCATTCTGTACAGGCTGGCAAGCAGAGCGTGCAGTGCCCTTCTTACCCTCCTGGCGAACAGCAGCATGTCCTGCTTGCCGTTCTCCACCATGGCACGGATTCTGTCCGTCAGATCGGAAATGTTCTCGCACAGAAAATCTATCTTCAGCAGTCTCTGCTCCTTCTGCACCAGCTCTGCCTCGATCTGCAGTAAGAACGAAGACACAGTGTAAAGAAAGGACAGGGGAGGGTGCAGCACAAAGTGTTGTGATTGCCTTGAGCTGCTGAAATAATACCGGTGAACAGCCGGTAAACACCTTTCACCATCAGTTTTCTCAAAACTTACACCCTCTCTGCCAAGTCGCAGGCCCAAATTGGTTCAGTTGGTTACTGCCAGTTGTACAATTCTTCTGTATCAGACCGTGCCCTTTTGGGGGCGGGGGTTTACACCATTGTTACTGCCTTGCTGTGCTTTTCTTGAAAGCAATTGAGCTTTTTTCTAGTAATCTTTTTTTTTTAATCTTCTCGTTCCTTGAGTCACACCATAATGGAAGGTGTTAGCTCTTGCTTTAAATACTTTTTCCCTCCTCATGCTAAAAAAAATATGGACTTCATAAACAAATTACAACTACAATGACTTTAAATTCCAAGGAGATTGAAATAGACTTTTAAACTTATCATGACTCCAAGAAACCGTTCTTTTTAATGTGCAGGTTGGTGATAGCAGGCTGTGTTGTGGCCTGCTCGGCTATGCAGAGCTCCCTCCTCTCAAGGAATATGGGACAGTAAAAAGCTCAGGTAATTCAAGAAGCTTTGTTCAGGGTCTGTCTTTACAAACTGGATTTCAAAAGAAGGACTCTGAGGTGTGCTCAGAGCTTGCTGCTACTGCTGTCACACCTTCAGAACCTTTTGTGAATCCCCTCCAAACACTGAAAACAGTGGGAGGAGTTTTGTGCTTCTATAAATGGGACAGACAAAACTATATAAGAAAATGCTGTTCCTTTACCTTCCCCTCCATACAGAGGGCTCTGAAACTGGCTTCCCACAGGACCTAATCCTTCCCTTTGAAGTCTCTCAGGGCAGTCAGCAGCAGTGCTGCAGTCAGGTGTCAGCTGCTGGGCTGGCCTGGCTGCTGCTTCCACCAAGCTCTCTTTGATGGCTCCTTGCTCATGAGGGAAGCAAAGCAGTAGAGCCCAGCCCTGACAAGGGGCACTGCCTGATTCTGTGTCGCACAGGCAGACCTTGTTAAGAGGCTGGCAGGTCTTGCTCTTGCTCACAGCCCGTGGATAGTGCTAGAACAGCTCACAGCCAATTACCAAAGACCGTTAGCACTTCATTATTCAGCATTTATCTCCCTCTGCTGCCTTTTCTGTGCCTTCCCCAGTGAGGTGGGTCTGCACTGAAGTGCCAATGATGTGGAGTCAGCAGAGGATGCTGCAGAGCCAGGGGTACCTGACAGACCTCCCCCTCCCCAGCCTCTCCTGGAAGAAGTCAAGATGTCCTATGTCCAGTTGACTTGGAAAGCAGACACTGGGCTGGAGTTCATAATACCCAATCATTACTTTAATTCCTCTCACAGAAATTTTTTTTAAAAATAAAAGACACTATTTGCATTTTGTAAGAGGTCAAGCGCAGCAGGATAGCTTGTGATGTGAGGAGTGATATTACCTGTTCAATCCTTTTTAGCAGCTCAGGTGGAGATGGGTCCTTCCCTCCCATTTCTTGCTTTCTGCTCTCATTTGTGGCATCACCATGGTTTTCCTCCAGCTGTTTAATCTTGTCCTTGCACTGGGAATACTAGCAAACAAAGAGGCTCAACAGTTATTTATTCCCACCAAACTCATCACCAGACCTTGGTCTGGAGACTTCAACAGACAAGGTTTTCTTGTACTGGGAAGGACGGTGGGTAACACAGAAAATCATGAACCATTTTTAAATTTTCTTTTAAAAGGGAACTACAGTGTGACAGTTGCAGGACAGAGGAAACCCTGCTGTTTGACAGAAACTGAGTTCCACCTATTTCTTGGTCCTCAGGCTACTTTTTGGTTTTTATCCTCAGGAATACAATAGAAGGCCCTGCTCCCCTGCTGGTTAGCACTGAAAGTCTCATCCCTACAGGCATCCAAGTTTTCTACACTAACATTCCCAGGCAGGCATCCTGAAGTGATTCAGTGGCGACACTAAGCAATGTGGTACCCTCGGGACTCACAGAGGCAGGTGTTGCCTGACCTTTCTTATGTGAGACCTTCCCATGGAATAATGCTTCCCAGAACATGCTAAAGGGACACCCAGGCTCAGTGTAAATACTCGCTGAAGAAGTCACTGGGGCCGTTTTTTCATGTTTGAACTTGCAAGACTGACAGTGGCAGGGCTGTGTGCTCTGATGTGCACCTGGCTGTCTGTGAGTGAGCTGACATAACACTACTCAAGTGTAAATGTTAACCATCCACTGCAGGTGATGATTGATTAAGGAAATAAGCAGTCACAGGCTCTCAAAGTTATGAAGAGTCACCAAAATATAAAGTAAATGTTTAGATGTTGCCGGGATGAGGTTTATCACTGGAAGTTAACATGTCATATTTAACTAGAAAAGAGAAAACTGACAGATATTCTCAGGTGGCACTGGAACATTACCAGAACACTTAAATATTTCTTTTCCTAGTAAAAAAGCACCACACAACTCACTCCTGTACACTTTGTCTAAAAGCAGCTAAAGTAAAAACCTTAGATGCGTGTAATGAACAATTTCCTTGGCAAACCATGATTCTGAACATAGCTAGGTACTGAAAGTTATATTTTGCTAACAAATAGCTAAAACTCAAGCCCAAAAATACACAGAGTGGAAGAATGTAAAAGCAGGGCCAGCACAAACAGCAGGATGCAGCTATGCTTCCAGTGATCTTTTCTATCTGGGGCCAAATTTGTCAACCACTAACTTGGGGGAAAATGCCTTGGTTGGAGGCAGTGGTATCTTAATGAGATTAGGGGCAGCTCACCAAGGATAACTTTCAGGACTGAATAGTTAATTTGGAGAAGGACTATTGCAGCAAAACCACTGCCATAAAGCCATAAAAAGTTTCATGTTAAATGTAAATACTAGCCTTACTTTTAAATGCAATATGAATTGGAAGTGATCAGATGCAAGCCAATCCAAAAGTATCGAAGTGCATTTAGAGATAACCATGCTATTCTGTGTCTGCTTGAGCAACATGACTACATGCATCTTTCTTTATATTTTTCCTAATTTGTAGTGTTTTCCTCGGACAAGACTTTATCTGAGTTATAAGAGATTCTAAGTCTTAAATTTTTTAAAAATCCTTTTTTTCTTTCTTTCTTAGAGTGGATTTGATACAGGGAATAGGAAAAGGCTGTAGAAGAGAGGCTTTTCTACATTGGATTGTAATCAGTCAGGAGGAATTGTTGAAGGATGAGCACACAGGAGGGAACACTTGTCTAGATAAAGCAACTGGTCTGAAAAAGTGGACATTGGGTGCTTTTTTTGAAATCTCAGAGAAGGTAGGTGAGGTATGTACAGCACTACAAAAGGGCAAACACAAGACCTATTTTAAAAAAGGGCGGGTATGAAGCTATGGAACCATAGATGACTTCACTTTCTGAGAATAAATCTGGAACACATAAGTTTTCTTTGTAGGTATCAAGAAGAGAAAAAAGGCAGGGATAACAGCCAACATGGGTGTGTTGAGTCATGCCAAACCAGACCAATGTCTACTATGATAATTTCACAGGTGTATGGATGACAAATAGTAGGAATCATATATTTTGATTTTATATAGCTTCAATATTTCATATGATATTCTCATAAATAAAGAAAAATATAAGAAAAATAAATGGATTCTTGATGAAAATATGCAGTAAATACCATCAGTAGAATGAGAGAAGTTAAGCTCAGAGAGGCTGCAAGTATTTTTTGGAAAAGATTCAAATTCAAAATTACCTTGGTCTGAAAAAAGTTCTGAACCAAAAAGATAATAGTAAATAAAAAATGTAAGTTGCTACATGTAGGCAGGAAAAATTGCCTGTACAAACACAGAATCAAAGTCAACTGGTTGGATGCCCTTTCTTTAAAAAAGGGTCTGGTTTTTACATACATTTACATGAAGATGAATCGCTATGTCATGTCAAGAAAGGTGCCACCATACCGGGATGCATAAGCAGGAAGGTAACCTGCAAGATGCCCGAATGAATCCTTTCACTGTCAGCCACAGGCACCAGGCACTGCACCTCTAGACAAATAAAGACCATATTGCCAAAAATAAACGAAATGCAGAACGAGCTAAAAAAAATCTCTAAGAGCTGATTGAGAGAAATGAGGTTGCGTAGCCTAGCAAAAGGATGGGAGAGGAACATGATTAACATCCTTCCAGAAAATGCAGTGTTGCAGAAAGGAAAAGAATGGCCCATTTGTCATATCCCTGGAGGACAGAATACAAACCAATATTCTTACACCACAGCAAGATCCAGGCTAAAGGTCAAGAAAATCTTTCCACTGTTAAGGAAAGACCGGGATAGCTTGCTGGGGAAACTGGTTTGCCAGTGGTGGCTTGCAAGCACAGCTTAGCCCTCTCAGGAATGACAGGCAATCCAATGCTGGTGTCAGAGAAGATTGCCTAGATAAACTCTTTATCTATCTTTTAGTCCTGTTATTCTATGACTATGATGATGTAGTCTGGAGATTTTCATGGGATTATATTAAAACCTGGACAAATGTTGTTGCCAAATGCTTCAAATAAACTGAGAGTCCTTGTACATTGCCTGAACTCTAAGGCATGAAAGTCCCATCTACAGCACTGTGACAGCTCAGCAGGTCTACGTGTTGGACTAATTAATGATTAATGCTAAGTATTTCTCATTGATGCATGAAGGCAGATTAGTTTTTATGGGTCACTTCAGTCAGCAGGAACAGTCCCTTGATGTGAAGTCCCAATTAAAAGTTACAAAGTTTTATGCCCAGACGAAACCACCTTACAGTCTCACCAGGTACTTTTTGTTTTAGTAAAGAAGTGCCTGTAAATATTTCTATTTTTAAATCTTTACATTGATGGTAACCTACCTACCTCGTCCATGTTACTAGCACTTGCTTAGAAGAGGTCTGGTCTTGCTTCAGATGATGGTATTTTTTTAGCTAAACTATTCACCAATGTTTTGTGGAAATAGGCAGCTTCTGATGAAAAGCATACAAGTGGAACATACATCACTGATGATTAAGCAGCTCATGTGAATATAGGAGACCCAGGTGAAGTGTTTGTTCTTGCTGAATTGGCACTCTTGCTGAATTGGCACATAGCCCTGATCTGGGCTTTTCACCTTCTCAATGGGCACTACAGCTGCTGAGATTATAGGTCAGTTTTTGCAGTCTGTAAATATTTCTGATTTTAATTTTTTTCACTGATAATAATGAAAATACCTAGTCCATGTTACTAGCACTTGCTTCAAAGAGGTCTGGTATTGCTGAAGACTGAAGGAGGCAGGAAGGGTAAGAAAAGGGGAGGAGAAAAGAGGCACAGGTACAGAATTCAGCCTGCCTAATCCAGATGGTCTGTGACTGTGGTAACTGAACAGAAACTGAGTCAGATTTCAACGTGGGGTCAAATCTGTAATCACTACAGGAACTAGCAATGTGAATTTGGCAGCCAACACCAGAATACAGATTTGGGCTCATGGTTTTTATTTAAATCATGGAGATAAAGCCAAACAATTTAAAACTTCTCATTGGACTTAATTCCTGTTGGCAGTGGGAGTAAGATATTAATGCTGGAATGGTTGAGCATAAGGAGATGAATGAGTTAACAGCCAGTTTGAACCATGTCATATTCAGTAATCACAGTATATAGTTAAATTTTAAAGGTTGATAACCGATTATTTGTCACTGTTCACTGGAAAATCCCTGACTTGGGAACAATTATTAAGACTACTGCATGTATAATATCACACCACTCTGTCTTTTCCTACTTTTTACTTTTATGTCAACATTGCAAAAAGATTTAAAGCACTTGCAACAATAGTGTTCCTTTAACAGTGATTTTAGGTTTCACATGAACTATCATGAAAAAGGAGAGAGTTGCAGGAATTCAGAACAGAAAAAGCAAAGTTTCATGATTGACCCTGTCAGTACACAAAAATCATCTGCATTTTGCTACTACTGTATTTGACTCAGTGACCTTCAGTCTTGTTTTAAACCTTACCTGAAAACTTTGGGGTCTTTTTGGCTTTTTTTCCTTTAGTCTGCTTTTTTTTTTCTTTTTTATACTGCCTTGGTTCATTGTTTAAATCTGTGATGGCCCTGTAAAGTTCTTTGGGGCATGATTTGCATGAGGTATTGGACTATGTTTTATTCTTGTAGCACAGCATAAAATTTCTTCAAAAGGCCAGAAGTAAGAGAATAGTGCAAGCACTATTAAACAGTGAGTCACAGCTCCCATCGATGCGAGTTTGAAATGCAATGGTACACCCTAATTTATGATTTTGTGCAGGCACTAACAGTACGTATGGGAAAAATTACCATCTGGAGATAAGGTCAAAAGTAAATGAGCCATTTCAGAAAGCAAGGAAAGAATGTCCCAAGCACTGCAGTTTGTTAGCTGTTTAATGCTGTTTTGTAAGTAGAACGAAAACTCACACTGTTTTTGTGCAGAAGAAAATATATGTGGATTATATCATTGTAGGCAGCAGAGTTTCCAGAGCGGGCTCAGGGTCAAGTGTGAATTGAGTTATTATTTTAGAAATTTGATGGTCTAAGTGTATCTCCCACCCCTCCACCTACTCCATCAATGCAGTTTTAACAAATTTTATCTACAGTCCCATTTATCCCCCATGACTCCCATTCTCCAGCTTAGTCATACTGACATTTCAGGCTATGGGGTGGGTTAGCTGGGATTCCATACCCAGGAAACATTTGGCATGTGTGAAACAAAGAGCATGAGCCAGTTACACATAAGTGTAGAAACTCACATATGTGAAGTTAAAAACATGTATCAGTGTTTTCCTAGACAGCTGTATTACTAAACTTGCTGTTTTAATAAACCTTGTACATCCATATATATTTTTTTCTATGAAATCACCTTAGATTTTAAAATACAGAATGATAGTAGAAAAAGGCTTCCTTTAACACCAACCTGTATCCGAAGTCTCACCAGATGTGCATCCAGGGCATTCCTCACTGGGAGCTCTTTAAAAAACAATTTAATCTCTCTTTTTTTCTCAGCTACCTTCAGCTTCAGAAGACTGATCTTTTCATCCATAACTTTCATCTTAATATCTCCATTTCTACACAACATCTCTTGCCTGCTTATTTTTTCATATAAAAAGCCTAGTTCTTCTTCTCGTTCTCTGAGCAAAAGACCACTGAAAAAAAGCCAAATTTAAAAGATAATTTTTTTAAAAAATTACTCATATTCAATGTATTCCATTCAAGAACATAAAAAGTGACCTTAAAAGATAGTAATAATCTGTGAAAATGTATGAAGCTTTCAAAAATATTATTTTAATCTCATGGCAGCATTTTAAATAAGTAAGAAAATTATTGCAATGCTAAAACCAGGAAACAAACTCTTGGAAAGGTTACTCTTGTCTCACATAATTTCTAAGGTTGTCTGGCCTTCCACAGCATTTAAGAATGGATTAAGCTCAGACAGATTTAGATAATCTGCATTTTTGCAGATACCTTATCTGTGCACAATGCACAAACAAAGCAGAAGGCTACAAGTTCTCAAGGCATTCAGTGGCCAAGCTACAGTATTTTTTGAATAATAGTTATAAAGAATGAGCATGATCACCAGTGGAGAAACATCCACATAATGCAAAGCAGCACTGGCAGTGCAGTGACGGGGACTGGTCAGCGAAACATTGCAGTGCCACAGACATTTAGCATTCCTAATGACGAGTGCTCATAAGCTGAAAAACATTGTTGCTTCATGGATGTCAAAATTAAACACTACCTTAGATCAAATTTACAAATGTACCTCTCATTTTGTTGCTGAATAGCCCTTTCACATTTTTTGTGTAGTTGCAAAATTTCCTCTTCCATGTGTGTGGCTACAGTGGTAAGTCTGTCAACCTTCAAATACTTTTCCTTTTCTTTATTCTCTAGCATCTCTTGTTCAACTTTGTAGTAATCCTTTTTGATCAACTCTGTCATTCTCTCATTCTTTTTAATCTTCACATACTCTTCCTGCAATTTTCTTTAACATAACAGAAATGTGGGAATGTTTTTAGTCCGTTCAATTTGAAACCAATTTCAGCAATTAAAAGCACAGCTTAAATTTATTTCTCAAGCACACAAGGCCTCCTCTATGTCTCTGCTTCACAGAAGCTTTACAAGAAGAAGAAAGACTCTCTGAGAGCAGTTTTTCTTTGCAAGTTCTTTCCAGCTTGAAAAGAACTGGATTCTGGCTCAAGAAAAACTGCTATATAGGGAGCACTGCACTACAGCTCTTTTCTTCTCTACTAGGTAGCCCAAGTAGCCATAAAAAATAAAGTTCAAGAACTTAGGCATAAACTGTGATGAAAAGTCTTAATGTGTAGAAATCCTGCCCTTCTTTTTAAAGAACAATATTTAAATTATTTTGTGGTTGCAATTCAAAGTTCTCCAAATCTATTGTTTATAAAACAATGTGTCACAGCATTAACACAAGAAAGAAAATTATCAGATTGCCCATTTGACAGATAAAAAAAATCATAGTGGAAGATTAGTGACAAAATCACATAAAAATAAAGAACAAATCTCATTATTTCCAGCATTCTTGTTGATCACTGGATGATGGTCCCTCACTTAAAAGACAGATTCTTGTCACCAAATGGACTATTCACTATCTCACAACACCGAATTTAAAGTTATTGCATTTGATCTGTGGTATCACTTCTGGATTGAGACACAACATTATCTAAACCAGGAAGATATTCATGTCAACATACAAAAGAGGTAGTGAAAGGAGAAGCACAGTCTCCTGTTAAAACCCAGACCTGCAGATGAAACACCCTTTCCTCATGGGCTCCATCATTAAACTGCTGAATTGCTATACACAGGGCAAGGAGCCACTTTCTTTCATTTCCCCCACATGTAAAACACTTTGAGTACCACAGCGTATTACTGAATTGAATTAAACTTCTGTAAGCCAAGTTTCAGACTGAAAGTATGCCGATATTGCAGAAAGGCAGTATGTTTTAAATATTTTCTGAAAATTACTTGTCTTACTTGGACTGATACTCTGTCCTCCAAATTGTATAGGTTGCAGTGAAGTCAGTGGTACTGATACTAAAATCTACCACTGGGATTAAAAATACTTTTCATAGACAAGAGAGTTGTGAAAATTCAATACCTCTGACTAGTTTTAAATCTCGGTTTGCAGAGCCCAAAATATCTGTTGGATCTGTACTGAGTAGGGTCATCAATAATAATTGTATATTTCTGATACCTATACAATATTTATGTCGTATTAGCCTTTTTTTTTTTCCTTCTTTCATCACCTGGGAAGGCCTCAAAAATTTTACCACAAAATGTCAGCTTGTACATCTTGACAAAATCACTTCAATCACTGAAGTTCCACTTCTTTTTAGCTATCTCTAGCATGACTTTGAAATCAAACTACTAGGAGATTCACAATAAATACTTAGTGTATTCTTTCTCTGATTGAGCAATTTTTTGGCACCAAATAATGAAGTTTTGGGAAAATCAGGTTATTTTTAACTACTCAGTTTTGGTTTTCCTGTTTTGCTCACACAGTTGGCTATTCACTGTCTCTCTACTTGCCCAAGTACGGATTTCCAAGACATTGTAATTCTGTCTATATTGCAGAATTTTATCACTAAGATGACAAAAATATGGCAAAAAGATATCCCTACTAAACAGTGGTCTAGGAAAAAAGACAGTCACAAGCATCAGCTATTCTGCCTCATTATCCTTGTTGTGAATGTAACCTTTCATTTTGTCTAAGATTGCTTGGAAATTGAAACTACATTTTATCTGAAATAAATGTTATCTAATAAACTTCGAGGTGAGTTTGAACCAAAATCCCCAATTGTTCTAATTGCATAATTCCTAGCTAGTGACTCATTTAATAGTCCTATGCACCACTTCATTGGGGAATCAAATATGTCAGACCTCTTTTTCTCTAAGGACAGCAAATATGAGTGCAACGCTGTTGCTCATATCGAGTGAAACAGCATGATAATGCAAAACCTGAGAAATCCAAGAACTGTGATATAAAGGATGGGAAAGCGAAAGAATAGCCAGACAAACTTCAAAACTACTTTCTGCCAAGTAGTGATGCCCAAGCTAGTTGTGGAGTGTCAGTGGGATAAGAAATTGGAACAGATTATGGAGGGGTGTTTCTAAATGCCTTTGTTTTAATCAGATTTTAAAAATCAGGATAATAACTATCAAGGATGATATGGGCATAACTGAAGATCGAATAGATTCTCTCCTAAGATTTTTTCCAGTCTTATATTTCTATAATTGTGAACTACAGTGTACTGTAAACTCACCTTTCCTTGGTTACAACAGCATTCCTTAAATTTTCTATTCTATTTTCTAGCAATTTTACCCGGTTTTCAGCTTCCCTTGCTTTCCACTGAGCAGTCCGCATCAATTGTATACAGTTTTCCTTTTCAATTTGCATAAGATCATACACTGTAGCGAATCCTTGGAGTCTGAAGAAATGTGGTGTGTGAAAGAAATAATTATTAGAATTTTATGCATACATTACTTGGATAAAAGTTGCTTTAGAAGACTTTTTTTAGATAATTTATTGTTATTATTTTCTTACTCTTTTTGGATTTCTTTTTTCATCTTTTTACAGATGATTAGTTCACGATCCTTTCTTTTTAGTTCCTTAACAATACTTTGGAGTTGAATCTGAAATTTAAATAATATTTAATGAGCACTTTAGATATATTAAAGAAATGTCTTCAAAGAAATTACCCAGAACAACTCTTAGATGAGAAAAAGAAATGTGCGGGGACATTATAATAAGAACTTTTACTTATTATAATGAAATGTTTTTATTACATAAAAAACAACATTTAAAAAGCACAATTTTTCCATTTATATTAAGCTTACAATTACTATTAGTAATGTAGGTAATTTGATGCTGCATCTTAAATGCTTGGTTCCTTGTATCTGGAGTTCCACTATTTCTACTGATCAGCCTGTCAGTTCCATCACTATATAATTATTTGGCATATGAACCATTGAAACTATACCTTTATAAATAAAATTTCTTTTTTATTCAATTCTGACTTTTAAGCAATCGCTGATGTTTGAGCAGAATTGCATTCTGTTAAGTCTCTGGATCTTTTGATTCCAGTTGTGTTCAGTCCTCAAGAGCCTAGGCCATCAACCTTAGATGGACAGGCCTTTTCTCCCCTCCCACTGGTATCAGGAGGAGGAGATTGGTATTAGTGAAAGCTTGTGGATGATGGGTTGCATCTTCGGGCTTGCCTGTGTGTTCCTGAACTTGTATTGTTTTATTTGATTATGGACTGATTTTTATTGAAGGTACAAAGCCTGACATGTTTATTTTTATAGACCACCAGAGTTTCCCAAGATCGTAGAAGGGTAGCTTATCTAATTTATCTGGATACAGACATACATTTTGGAAACATAAATACCTTGTTCCCATATAGCAATTTAGTATTTAGTAAATTCTGTGTGACATCACAGCACACGTCATGCCAGCAAAATGTAGGCAGCAAGTACAATGACTAGTCATAGGAAAAGTTTTCTTTCCCTCTTTCTCTAAATCAATATAATTATTTATGCCTTGAAATGTAACAGGAAAATAGAAATTTCTGCCTCTCCTTGGAATGAGTAGTAGTTCAGTTTATCTTCTAATGTTCATATATTTGTAAAATAAACCACACAGTTTTACTTCTGAGAATCTCAGGTGAGGTTATCTGCTTTTCTGCCTCTTTCTTTCAAATTGTTCATTTTATTCCATAGGCTTGAAAGAAAATCACAGAATCCCAGAATCACAGAATGTGCTGAGTTGGAAGGGGCCCTCAAGGATCATCAAGTCCAGCTCCTGGCCCTGCACAGCACCATCCCCAAGAGTCACACCCTGTGCCCAAGAGCGTTGTCCAAACGCTTCTTGAACTCTGTCAGGCTGTGACCACTTCTCTGTGGAGCCCATTCCAGTGCTCAGCCACCCTCTGGGTGAAGAACCTTTTCCTGATATCCAACCTAAACCTCCCCTGACATAACTTCAGGTCATTCCCTCAGGTCCTGTCACTGGTCATCAGAGCGAAGAGATCAGTGTCTGCCCCTCTGCTGCCCCTCAAGAGGAAGCTGTGGCCGCAATGAGGTCTCCCCTCAGTCTCCCCTTCTCCAGGCTGAACAGACCAAGTGCCCTCAGCTGCTCCTCACCCAGCTTCCCCTCAAGGCCCTTTACCATCTTCGTTGCCCTCCTTTGGGCACTCTCGAAATGTACTTTCAATACCTTGTTTCAATTATGGAGTGATAGTTTAACATACTGCACTGCACCACAAATTGCTGATAAAACACCACAATATTGTGAGCTTCCAGTGTCCTGATGGAACTTCAAAGCTAGAGTGGGAAATGAGTCCACAGGGCTCCCCTCACTAGTAATTTAATTTCTCCCTACACCAGCTTATGCTTTTGAACAGTCTTCCAAATATACAAATTTTTACCTTTGCTTTCTGAACATCCCTGCATTTCAGTTGCTTCTCATCAGCTCTGAGACACGTCAGATGTGTAAGTGTGGATAACTCATTTCTGCATTTTTCCTGCTCTTTAAAAAGTAAGTGTTCTTCAGCAATGCATTCTTCTAACGTGCAGGCATCCATATCTGATATCATTTCCTAAAGAAGATTAAATTTAAATCGTAATGCAACAACGCATCAGTGTTGGCAAACCCAAAGTTGGAAATACTTTGGTTTTATCTGCAATGTAAACAAATATACAGACTACATAGATTTAAAAACATTCTGTTCTTCAGTTTAACATCTTTCAGCTATTGTCCATTGACACAATGGGTCTTTATAGCTATATAATCTTTAAGTAAGTTCAGTGTCAGATCTTCAGGAAGAGGTGAATGGAAGCTTCCTAGGCTCCACTGACTGCATGCCTGTCTGTGGCAGACAACTTATGTACCCAAAGAGTGACAATGTAGGTACTGGAATGCATATGTATCCAAATACAAGCTGATTCTCACCTGATAATGTTAATGAATTCAAACAAGACACATAAAGAAAATGGATATAAGGGTAAGAAGACAAGGAGGTTTGATCTCAAGAATGTACGTCTGAAATAGATTGCTTCTTATAAAGTCATTTATGTAGTGGCAAGCACTAATGCTCTCGTAATGCGGATACCTGCATTTCCACACTCTGTATGGTTGTGCTGAGTACAGACAGACATCCACAAATGACAGAACCATAAAGATGAAAGATGAGAAATCAGAACCGTGAAGATGAAAAATCATAATTTACAAATGCTGGATTTTTATTGTTGCAACAAGACACGGTTCCATATCCAAAGGAAATCAATAACAATGTATTTCTAGCCGCAGTGTCATTAAAAACATTCAGAAAGACTTAAACTAGAAAGTAGATTTGCTTTCTACCTTCTAGTATGTGGCCAGTAACACCAAAATATATTTTTTAAAATGAAAGACAAGTGTTCTTTAAAGTTGAACAAATACTACCACGATTTCTTACCAGAAAGCTGCAGCTAGAAACTCCCTTTCCTTTTTTCCTTTATTCTCATGATAGAAAACCAACTGTTAAAATGAAAAAATATTAGAAAGTAGGACTCAGCACCTGTTCAGCTAAACCTCTCTTGATCGTTTCAATTTCCTCCTGCAGTTCTCGTCGTCTTTCTAATAATACTGCATTTTTTTTTGAGTTAATTTCTGCCTACAAAAATAAACCAAGCACAGAGTGATGCAAACAAAAAATGAAGAAAATGTAAACTGCAGATATTCTAGTAGAAGTAGCTACTTAAATTAAGAAATTAATTTTCTTTCCTATTGTAATAGCTAGTACAAAAATGGTTCATTGAGTAGAGTTCCTCAGCAACTTATTGAAGTTTCTCAAATTTTTCTTTCAAGAACTATGAACACTTAACTTCACAAATTTAGAAGGGTTATGGTCTTCAGCAACCAAACTGTCATTACAAAAACCAATAATCACAAAGAGAGTATATAAAACTGTCACCTTCTAAATTCACAGAGGATTTTCAGAGTGAAATTCTGAACTTACTAAAGGAAAACAAATAGTTCACATCTACGTAGAATGGATATCACTTTTTTTTTTTTTTGTCACTACAGCAGGATTTTCATTAGGCTCTAGAAAGCCAAATCTAACAACACAAACATTTATGTATTACTTTCCATTATGGGAAAATTTGTTTATTCAATCAGATTTTAACATTAATTATGTGAAGGAATACATATTAAAAGCTATCTCTAACAAATATATCTGATCAATCTTACTACAACTACTTACATGATATATCTTCTAAGACAAAAAAGTTGTTTTGGCCTCACTGTGACTAACGTCACTTAAAAATTCTGCATGGTTATAAGCAAATAAGAAATAAATGCATCAGGCTAATTATGCAGACATATGTTGCCTCTCTGTAATTGATGAGGACAAACATTTTAGCAGGACCCATTGTGAGAGGACAAGGGGTATTAATTTTAAAATAGAAGAGGGACAATTAGATATAAGGAAGAATTTTGTTCAGCAAGGGTAGTGAAACACTGGCACAGGTTGCCCAGAGAGGTGATTGATGCCCCATTCCTGGAAACATTTAAGGCCAGGTTGGACTGAGGTCTGACTAACCTGATCTAGATGAAGGTGTCCCTGCCTATTGCAGGGGTTTGGCTCAAATGACCTTTAAAAGTCCCTTCCAATCCAAATGATTCTAATTGCAAATCTGTAATTCATATGGGTGGGAAAAAATTACATTTAACACACCTGGAAGATATTCAAAGATAATACACCCAACCCTGTGATATCTTGCTCAGATCTCAACCAGATGTTAGAGTTCAAAACACTATAACTAAATACTGAGAAATAAATGTTTTGCAGTTGTGATTTTCACTTCTGTGATAATACTGTAAAATTAAATGCTGTTCATTTACATTAAGGGAAAGGGGAACAAGAGACACAGTAAATGTCAAAGTGTGGAGTTACTTGGTTGCAGCTGCCAGCTCTGAGATTTGATTTGACTTAGGTTTACTAAAAGATCAGTAAAGCCTATCCCAAGAAAGTGCCTTTTGTTCTTGTGGTGGGAGCAAAACTAGCTTTTATGTGGAGCATATATTAGTTACCTCTTCTGCTGTGTAAAAGTAAAAAGCTCATATAAATATCTTTAATACATTAAGGACTTTTGTTCATGTAAGACAGGACTAAACTTAGGCACTTCTGGCTGTCTCTGTGCTGGCCTGACCAAGGAGAAGGCCCACATGGAGAGGAGCAGCAGTTCTGCTCCAGGCTGGCGACAGCAGGAGCGGCAGTTCTCTTTCACACACAGCGTCGGCATTTAGCAATAGCTGACCTTTCACAACTTACTAACGGGAAAAACACATTTGAAGGAAGTGTTCCTGTAATTTCCTTATTCTACAAATCAGTCATTCTGCACTTAGCATATGATTCAAAAGAAGAAATTTAGAGAACCACACTGATGTACTGCTGCTTCTGCAATCACATTTATACAAACAATTAATTCTTGCGATTTTTTCACTTTGAATCACAACAAATAAATGTAAATCTGCAGGTTTAAGTAGTTAAAGAAATTTTATCTACTTAAAATACTGGTTTTTAACTTTTGCTAGGTGTGCTCCCAAATCTTACAAATTAAAATTGTCCCAATATAGCAAAAGCCATGCAGAATCAAGCTTGCCACTTGACTCTGCCTTACTGCAGTACTGCGTTTGAATTCGCCACACTGCAGAAGAGCGGAGATTTCACATTTGCTCTTCTAACAGAGCCCAGAAAGGAATCAGAGAAAACACTGAGTGTGGGAGGATGGGTTAAAACAACTCTATTGCTGTGGCCTGCTTGCATTAGAGTAGTAACCTGCAGCTGCTGGAGTAAAATCCTGATTAGAATGCCACTTCTGTATCCTGTGGCATTCCCTTTCCATTACTTCTCATGATGATACTTTTTGTAAGACACATACAAGGTCTTGTCCTTCCACAGGGTGAAGGAATTGGGCTGAGATGGGTTTGGATCTCACCCCAGACCGTGGACTCTAACCACAGCCATTGGTGAGTTATGGCATTTGATTTTAGCATTACGTGTGTTTGAACAATTGTGGTTCTTCATCCAGAAACATCTCCTCAGTGGGAACACAAGAAAAAATACCATCTCCCATATTCTCTTAGCTGATACTGAACAGAAACTCTTTAAGCTTAAGATCAAAGTCTGGAATATGAGTCAGCCCTTTAATCATTATTTCAGGAAATTCAATCCAAAACTCTGTTGTCTAGTTATAGAGCTTTCCTCCCTTCTCCAAGGTGAGCTTATATAACTGGGTAATACACATGTGGATTCAGGAGGAATTTCAAGGGAGACAAAAAAATATAGTTTCATAATTTAAAATATTATCAAGTAATAATTGGAGTTATTTAAATAGCAAAGCTAAGTACATATGAGTTTTGATACATATAGTTATTTTTAAAAACTTTACAATTATGTAAGATTCTTTTCTGCCCTGAATTGCTCAGAAAGACCAAGAAAAATTTCAAGGATAGTATCAAGGTAGGAAACATCAAGTCCTGTGAAAAAATATTCACCTGACTAAACAAGATTAATTTTATATGACTCAGAATCTAGACTAAGCAAGGAGCAAGTATAGGAGAATATATATAAGAAAGAGAGAATGGAAGAACCAGTGATAAGAGAAAGAAAATACAAAATTTATAGACAAAGTAAATTTTAAAGAAAGAATTGGAAGCAGAAAAGAAAGAAAATGCTTTGAATACACAAGCAGAATGATATTTCCCTTTAAAATTACCATAGTCAAAAGACTATGGTAAAACAGAAAAGAGTAAAGCATTATTGAAAGAGGAATGGGTGAAATACTAAAGCAAGGGGGAAATGAGAGGAAGGGGAAATAAGTGTCTTCCCCCCTTTCCCCTTATAGGACTGTCAAGAGATTTCATAGAAGTACTTCTTATAAGAAAATTTACAATTTTTAGGATCAGTGCATTCATACAGACCTCTGTTTTGAGTCTTTTATGCTTTGCCTTATCTCGTTCCAAGGAATCACAAATCCCTTTCAGTTGTAACTCCAACTTTTTTAAATATTTCAGTTCTCTATCTTTCTGTGTTTGATGGTGACTGAGAATATCTTGTTGCTTTTTGTTCTCCAAGACACATTTATTCAAATTATTTTCCAGAATTTGTCTATATAGATAGACACAGAATTTTAGAAACAGGTAGCTTAATCAAGACATGTATGTAAACAGGCACAACTATTTTAATGGGTTTTGAGTACCTCATCACTATGGCTCAGCAGCAAGACAAACTCGTAAACTACTGACAAAAATTACCTAAAAAGGTTGCATTTTTATAACTATAATCAATTATAATATCCTAATTATGTCGATGAGGTCTCACAGTCTGTTCTAAATACGTTAAAAATTCCAAGGGAACTGGTATATATAGGAAGAAGAAAACACATTTCTTATTATGATGGAACATTTCAAAATAAGATGCCATGGACCTTTAATAAAAAGCTTGAAAGGCCAAAGCATTGTTGCTGAGCATATGGGCAGAATTACAACTATACATCCCCCTCTGCAAAGGAGGAATCATTTGATGCTTCCCTTCAAACTAAAGGTTTATTTTACTTTACCAAGTAAATATAAAATCATAATTGAAGGGACTATTAAAGAGATGATTAACCAATCCCCACTGAAATTCAGGAGTACGTGAGTGCAGACATCTACAATCCTCATTTGAAAATGAAAATACTGACATATTTTTTCTTCTTCAATTTACTTTCAGTGGGTTACACAGGAAAGAAAGTATGTACAATAGAGAGAGAAACCTCTAAAATATTTCACTTTAAGAGCAAAATCTCACAGCATTTTATCAAATGCTTATGCTTTTTCATGTTCTTCTTCAAGCCAGACCCCAGATTTCAGATTCCAAATTTTTATGTAAACATTTCTGAAGTCAGTATCAAGCCTGATAATTTCTAATTTGCACTGGTTGCAGCATAAAACTTGAAAATATAAGCAATACAGCAGAAAAAAGAAATAGACTTTGAGAACAGAGAATCATTCACTCCACATGGCTTACGTCTCTTACTCTAACCTGTCTGATAGGACAGCTAATTCCTTCTCTGTGCCCATTTCTAGTAATTTTGTCAAAGTAATGCATTCTCGTTCATTGGTTTCTATCAAAGTTTGTCTCTCATCCAATTCCTTCATCACATCTTCTCTTTCTTGCAAAATCTCTTCAATCCTTCTTTCAGTGGCTTTCAGGGTTCTATTCAATTCTTTTATTTGGTCATTTAGGGCTTCATTCTTCTTCTCTGCATCACTGTGGATATATTTTAACAAAGCAGTAAGGGTTAACTTTTCCACACACATTTAGAAGACAAAATGTTAGTTGCCAGTTTTTATGGACACACAAAATAATTTCACAGCAATATATGTTTGAAAGCAGACAATGAAAACCTTCGAATTCCACTATAGTCCAAAAATAAAATTGCAGATAGCCATGGGGCTAACTGACAGCTTAGCACCATGGCAGTATTAGAAAGAGTTCTAGTAAACTTATTTCTGTGAACACTACTAGGTACATGGGTGTGACACTTCTAAATATTCTTTCTAAGACTGGGAACTCTGGTTAGTTTATTCTGTGGTGTGACACAAATATAAAGACTCATTTAAATATTTCATTAATAGCCATCTGCACAATGTAGGTTTTAGAAATTGCTTCTCTGTAACACTACAGGGCAAACTTCTTAGATTTATGATGGCAGAGTTGCATTAAGCAGAGTAGTGAGGAAAATGTAGAAGAAAACCATCATACAAGTTTTAAACCTGAGAAATTTAACATAGTCAAACAGTTTCTGTATTACAAATAGAGATTGGAAGCAGGAGATACAAAAACTTCAGTGTAACCCCACACACAAACACGGTACAAAACCCATCATTCATCTGGATGGCAATTGGACCGCTGGGATCTATGAGTGACCTGGCTGAAACCGCACACTGCTAATTTGATTTTACACTTACAGAAAACAGCACATGCCATGCTTCAGAGGAGAGGAACCCCAGCTTCACAAGAGAGAGAAAGAAAAGGCTGGTGGCTGGCGTACATTTCCTCTGATGGTATTAGAGACTGCAGTTCATGTCAGGACCTTACAGTAAAGCACCTGTGACTCAACAGCTGGTACAGAAGGACCAAGGGAGAAGGCGTTTGTAGCTCAGGCCACACTGGCAGCTGTGGAAGTGTTAGTTTAAATGTTGATCCTAATTTTAATCAACAACTATCCTCAATCATTTCTACAACCAAGGGATGAGAAGAATTTATACATATATATATTAATGTATACAGAATTGTTTATTAAAAACATACATTTTTTTCTGATTCAACTTCTCAGTTTCTTTTGCAAGTTGCTTTGGAACACCAAGGATCCTAACTAGTTCAGCCTAGTGACAAAACAGAAAGGTTTGATTAATAGCCTCAAAATCTGATGAGTTTTCATCGCAGTAATATTCACTTAGAACTGCTGTGAAAATCGGTAGGAAACACATTTTTTAATTGCTTGAGTTTGTCCCAGAGAATTGTAGTTGCTACTTTTGAAACTAAACATCGGTATTTACAATTTTAGTATGTCTTCAAGACAGAAATTATGCTTGAATATTATTAATACATCTTATCATGCTATTTATATCATGGAAAGAAGTAGACCCAAGTATGTTTTTAATTCTCATCATCAATCTGTATGAACTATAATCTGAGCAGCCTACAATAACACAACATAGCTAAGATGTCTTTAAAGAAACCTCTTTTTAATCAAAACCATGACTATTATTATTTCCTAAAGGAGTAATAAGGATATGGTACAGCAGCATGTTTCATGCCTATTGAAAAATGGTCTAATATTTAATGTAATGACATAATGAATTTGGAATGACAACATCCAGAAGATTCACTGCTCCTTTGGACAAAACCTGTACCCATAGACACACACATGCACTCACAGATACATAGGCACAATTAATTTTGTGTTACTTTTAAATAAGTCTGCGTCTCCTGAAGCTTTTCCATTTCTTCCTCATCTGTTAATATCAGCTTTTCCTTGGATGAAACAGCTTCTTTTATTGAATCAATTTCTGCTTTCCTCTGGATTACTTCTTTGCTGAGCTCATCACAATTTTCTTTCAACTGTTTAATTTTATCGTCTTTCTTTAAAAATGAAGTAAAAGACCAGATTAATTGTATTTTCCCTTTTACATTTTGCAGGCTTCTGACAACACAGACTCACTAACATTGAATGATGATAACATTTTTAGTGACGAGATATGAAATGTATTTTTTTACCAGATGTATGTTTCTTCTATCAATACTATCAGAATGTTATTTCCAACAAAGTCACATATATTCCTCAAGATTTATAACTGCAAAGGTATTTTCATGTTCACATCCTAGAACCAAAAACCTGCAGCTATCTTTACATGCAGTATCCATTTGCTGAATATAGTAAATATTTTCTTGAGTAAACAAAAAAATCCAGATCTTTTCTGAATCAGTTATTTATTGCTTGCCCTAGAGTTATCAAAACAGAATGATATAGCCTATAAAATCTGCTTCTTTTAAAATCTATTTTTCTATGTAAATAGAAATTAAATAAACTTATTAAATAAATATTTTAATAAATAAAATTAAATTAAAAAATTAAATAAACTTTATTACATAAACTCTAAAAATACACACTGTGAAAACATTTTCAGTGATGTTTTTATATATTAGCTGACAGAACATAAAACATTTCTTTTCTTATGTTTGGTACTTACCTTTTCTTTTGACATTCTTTCATATTCATTTTCCAGAAGCTTTTTTTCTTCTCGCAAACTACAGTAAAAATCAAAGCAGAACCAAATATATTAGTAATATAATAATCATTACTGTAATATAGTAAATGGTAAGAAAGTACGAAAGCCTATCCTGTGTTAGACTAAAACACACAGTGAATTATCATGAAAGGTGCTCAGATTTAAAGTAAGTTTGCTGACTGGTAGCTGGGGGTCCTGAAGGACTGAGTGTATGTATGGAGGTGCACACATCTTTTTCTACAATGCACACATCTAAACATTTGAACCTGATTTTCCTTAGTCTGACCACTTGCAGGGGTGCATTCATGCCTCACTCACCCTTGCCTTTTACTAGTGGCACCCTACACCCACAGTTCCTCCCAACCTCAAAACAAAATGTTAACATGGAAATGTGGCAAAAGGAAAGAGGAGGTGGGTAATAGATAGCCACAAAGACATCACATATCAAAGAAAGTGAAGTTGCTATGAGAAACCTTCTTCCTATGAATGTTTTCACATACACATTTACTCTTCAGACAACTGTAAGTGAAGCTCCTAGCATCTGGACTGGATCCTCTGAAAAAAAAATCCTGAAAAGTGGCAGAGGTTATAGGCTGTCAAAGGTGTATGGTAGAAAACTAAATTGAATACCCACAGTGATCTTAACCTATATCCAAAACTAAATTGCAATTTAATTTCAGGCAACAGTAGGGACAGATGCCAAAGAAGTGAAGAAGGAGGAAAGGAAAAAATAGGAAAGCTCTTAGATCTTGTGGATGTTTAGTGACACCATCCTGAGAAAGATGAAGGAATGATTATAAAAAGGGAGTTCAACCAACAAGCTTGTTGGATTTACAGTAGGGAGCTTCTTCATAGTAGGTGGGTAAATACTGCCAAATACAAAAGATTATCCCTACTGAAGGTACATCTGTACATCCCCAATGCATGCACAGGACAGGTCTGCACCTATAGCAGGTAAATGGGCTACAGCAGTCTGTATGGCATCACAACCAAACTGAACTGAACTGAGTCACTGTGCTATTCACTGGGAACAAGGAGGCAGGTTCCTGCAATGTAATTAGTACCTACAATGACACTTCAGAGTCTCAAGCTATAAATAAGTAAAGATTGCAGCTAAGGAATAGGTGGAACAAACAAATCCTCTGTACCAGGTATAGCAAAGAATCAGCTTCAGTGGTTACACTTGTGTGTACAGCTCCAGTGGGAGGATGTGCTGGTCAAGTTTTGTTGAGATCCAGGGCAGTCTGGTAGAATAAATAACTCTTTAAATCAGGGAAGCATTAAGAGAAGGGGACAAACTTCCATAAAACAGTTGTGCCACTTGGAGCTATAAACAATGGCAAGGGACTCCTGGGCAGCCCCACCCACCCAAAGCAGTTATTACAGTTACCTCATAATGTGGCTGATACAGAAAAGAGGAAGCTGATTGCTATTTCTTTTTTTTCTTCTGAAACCTTCCAGCAGCAGTGTAAGACTTTGCGTAGTGGTGGTGGTTCAGGTTTCAGAAAGTGTGTGGTCATGGGAAGAGAGATCAGTCTCCCAGCAGCCAACCTCATGGAGTGCCATCCCTAGGACCTTATGCTCAACCCTTTAGCAGTGCTGGTGTAAGGTTCCCTCCCTCACTCCACCACCCACACCCTCTCAATAAACTCTTTCTTATATTTGAGTCCTCCAACAAAAGGAGTGAAGCTTATACATGGAAGTCTCAGGCAACATATTTCCAGTTAAGGAAAGGAAACAGTGAAAAAAAAAAAGAGAACTGGGTTGGTGGCATTGCAATATAAACAAAACAAACCAAAACAAAACAACATCCATTCCACGAATAAGAAGCTCCGGCTCAGATGAAGAGCAAAGAGAAAATAGATGCAGAGTAGATGTTGTTGATATACAGCATGTATGATATTTGTATGGACAGAGTACAAGTATGCCTCTACAGGGACTAGTAAAATCTAAAAACTAATTTGAATGCCAGTGTTTGAACACTCACAGAGTGAATGAGTTTGCAAAACAAAATCTTTTAAAGAAAAAAGTCAAATTTAAATCAATCATCCCCCCAAATTGATAAAATTAATTTAAAAAAATAATATTTCCAAAATTCCGAAATCATATTCCAAACCCATTTTGGCAGTATTCCTAGTTGAACTCCTTGGGACTGGCATAATCACACTAAGGATAATGAATGTCTACTTTGCACAAATACCTGTAACTGTTTGGCTGCTACAAAATATTATTAAATAAGTCCTGTGCAAAATGATTAAAGAGGTACTGCATGGCTTGTGATTAGTCCGTGATGTGCCCTCCTTCATATCACGCTGGACGATCAAAAGAGCAATACCAAAGATCAGAAAGGAGAGCAAAGTTGACACTGTTTTCATTTTGTCACATTCCTCACTCATGAGGACAGATTCCTGTGGAACCATTCCAGTTTCACAACAAAGACTTTTCCATCCAGCAAAAGCAAAATGATTTGAACACCTCATTTTCTGTGACATAAACAAAGGCAACAGTGAATGGCAAGGACCAAGCTACCTAAATAGCCAGCAGACCAACTACTTCCACACAAAAACCAGTGGAACTCTGAAAAGAAAAAAATGAGTAAAAAGAAAGAAGTTAAATCTCTCTTTCGAGCAATGAGTTTGAGCCAGCTGCCCATACCCAGAAGTCAGACAGGCAGCCCTATGCTAACATCCTGGGCTTCCTTACTGTCAGGGATAAAAACTGGCACCTCCAAAGGGCAGGTTATCTGACATCCCAGGTGATTGTTTTAGGATGACATAAATTACCAGTTGAAGATAACATATATCTCTTTGTGGACTCTAAAGGGGAGGCAGGACTATTAACGCACACTTAGAAATCAAATAAGATTCTTCAAAGAATTTAAGTTTAGTCTCTGATTTAATAGATGAACACAGAAGCTTAATGTAAGATAAGCAGAGAAATTTGGTCTTTCAATTTAGCATTTGAGTCTTTTAATCTGTGTTATATGGATAACAACCCCATGACTTTTACTTAGACATCAATCACAACAACAAAAAAAACAGCTGCAACTGGCATTAGGCATTTAAATTTCCCATTATTTTATAGCCCTTCCCTGATAGATGTATCTTTCAACATCATGTGGATTTTATTATTATCATTATTATACCTCTAACAACACACACAACGGAAAGCAGATAAAACTCTTAAGTTTAAGCACTAATGTGTGCAAATGTTTCTGGCATTGCTCTTCTTACTTTCATGAAGCCTCATAACATATTGTACATGAAATGCTGTCATAGATGCAGATGTAATGAGTTTAAAAAGGCAGTTGGAAAACCGGGCCATTAATAAAAATATATTCCAGATTTTTCCCTGAAAGACATTTACAGCTGCAAGCTGACACAGAAACAAAAAAAATTAAGGAGAGATTAAGAAATGTAGCGGTAGCTGTCAACAGAAGTCCATTTCACTTCCTCAGCTCATGAAATAACCACAATGCTGTTACCATTAAAAGTCCCATCATGCAAGAAAGTGAACTCCTTCAGCTACTCTGCCTCATAGCTGGGATTGCTTGGAAATCCATAGAAGGTGTTTGGCACCTTGCAACTAAAATCTAGTGACCATAGGTAGAAGTTACCACAGCTGACAAGCTGCCAGCATGAGCTTCCTGTAAGGCTCTGAGCTGTAATTAGTTTGTAGGTACCAGAGCATGTAGTCACAAGACCAGCTGATAACAACTTCAGATGTGACTCTATTTATTTTATTTATGGCCTGTAATTCTTTACTAAAGAAGCTATGGACAACAGCTTAACTTTTCACTTTTTAATTACTGAGTGACTAATACAGAAATAATTACAAGTATTGAAAAAGCTTTCCTTATTTGCAATGCTTCTATAAGGACAAAGTCAGTTTTGCAATCCTGACTTCCATGCAGTCACGCTGAGTACTTCAGTGACGAGCCATTTTGTTACCTGCAGAAATCACTGTGAGAGCTGGAGATTGGACCTAGGCTTTCAAACAAAATTGTTTTCAAGCATCTGGCACTTTTAATCTCATAAACTTTTGTTATAGATAAATTTAGTACATATTAATTGCTTACTTTTAAATGAATTGCTTAGATGATAGATTTAGATTTAATATTTATTATTTCTCAACAATAAACTATTGTTGATACCATTGTGTAATGAAGAAAAGCAGCTCTTCTTTATTTTGTCTCATAAACCAGAACTTCAAGCCTCACATGAACACTAAAGTGAAACGTCTCCTCAAGCCAGAACAAATCCTTGCTGATCACACAGATTCTTTCCTTCTCGCTCCAGTAATTTCCTTTTTTGCTCTATATTTTTACTTACTGAGGCTTCTTTTCAATTATATGAAGAAATTTCATGTCTCTGAATGCAATTTTAGCAGAACTGAGTGGAGATGACTCTTCTTCCTTTTACTTTATTACCCTTGCCAAGCAGTTATTGAGAGGAAGAATACTCCCAGAGTCAGCTCTCACTTTGGGATAGTGGCCCAAGCTTTATAAGCTCAGAAAAATCCTTCCAATCGTTGTTCTCCACCTGTGCTCAGCTCTCAGACAGACACACCAGCAATGAGCCCAGTACATCCGTATGGCAGAACAGGACACAAACTGGAAGAGGAGGCACATATCTACAGTGGGAACACATCCCATCCATGCAGTCACCCTCAGGGTGACTTCCCTGACAGCTGAAGTGTGTCAGAGAGGCTTCTGAATACCTTATGTACCTATTCAAACTATGAAAAAAGTCACAAAATTCCCGAAAACCTGATGATACTACAATGCTGAAAGCAATTTTAATTTATTCTGGGAATGTTGACTATTCACTGGAAAAATAAAGAACTAAAACAGAAGATGAAATATCACCTTCAACCGTTAAGAAAGGTCTGGAAAAAATTGTTTACAGAGGCAAGCAAATAGGAAATTAAATAGGGATAGAAGAGTATGGAATACTAAGAGACCTTGAGGCATTTGCTAATGGTATGGCATATCTGTATGACTTCGCAAGAGAGAAATGTCATTGTTGTCAGATTTGAATCTGAGTGCAAAAAAGGTGCTAAGTACTCTTAGCTATCAGAGAAAGTGAATTGAGGCAGGAAACAAAGGTATCAGAGATAAGATCGATGCTTCCGAGAAAAAAAGGTTTACAGAAACAGGGTAACAGATCTGCAGAACCAGGGACGGAAAATTAGATTTCTCACAGCTGAGCAGTAGGTCTGAGTAGACACTCTAAAAAAAAAGGATAAAGCAGTAGATAAGAGACACAGATAATCCCTTCAAAACCTTTCCCCCTCCATGTTCCCTGCCTGCTATACATACAAAGGTAAATAAACAACATGTTTGTTTTCAGACTGAACAGCCATTAGTCATAATTCCCAAGGAGAAATTCACTTGTAAGTGCCAAGCACAGCTGGGACTGTATTAACACAGTTGGACAACAAGGGAAACTCTGTTCCAGAGAGATCAAGGGCCAAGAGAGGTTGGACCGTGACTTTTTATCCTGAGAAATGAAGGAAACCAAGCAGCGACCTAACAGCAAACTTCTAATATCCTTTGATGCAGCTTTCCTCCCCTCTGTCTGTGACATTGTCCATGCACACAGATATTTCAGAAAATGTTGCTTTATTCTTTGGATAAAACCAGCAAGCATACAGATCTTCATTTTACATTAGTGTTACTATTAGATCACCTGCTACTCACAACTCTATTCTGGACATTCATTTTCACTGTCTTTCACAGGCACCAAACTCATCCCTTCATTACAAACATGTATTCATTCATACCCATTACCTGGTTTTCTTCATAGTACATTTCTCATTTCTCCACTACATTCACTCAACCATTCTTCACACATATTGTGCTAGCCCTGGTCATTCTACACTAGCCCAACTCAAAATCAGTATAATTTCTTGAATATTTCTGGAATTTCTTTCCCAGTAAGCAAATCCACACATAACCAAGGCACATCCTTCTCACTTCACACCCACAACAGACGTAAGACCCAGTGCTGTCATCAAGCATGAAACAGATTCCAAACGAGGAATAATTAAATAATCTGTAGCTCCCAAGTTCAAAAAATTGACAGTTAAAGGGTGAAGGGGTTGTACAAAAGAGATCTATCAACCCATTCTGCAACAGTGAAAACGAAGACAGGATCAGATGTTCGTTGTCTCATCCAATACAAGAACTACAGGGCCCTAAATAAAGCTGTTGGAGTCAGGTTAAAAAAAGCAAAGAGGTGGCAGTTCTTATGTAGTTAATCTGTGGAACTCATCATCCAGTGTGTTGCAATGTCAGAAGTTTGTTCTGGAGGAGACGGGAGAAGTTCAAAGGAATAGGGGTCAACTGAGGATTCCCAAACACAGAGGACTGTATTTGGCTCATGAAATCCCCACATAACAAGTGGCTGGGGGTGAACTTTTGGTGTTCATTAGATAATGCAGCTCATGGACCTCTCATCAGACTGTACAGCTGGGTTTGATCCCAGGCAATACATAAGACATAAGTTTCTTACTACAGTGAAGGAACGTTTTTTACATCATGACTGACCCAAAAAGTGGATTTTTAATCTGCAAGATATTCAGTTCATACATAAAGATTAATCCAGTAAATGTTCAACGGTAATTGAAATAATACCTATGCTGCATTTTGTATAGAATAGAATTCTCCTTTTGACTAGAGGTAGAAAATAGAGAACGGAGAAATATTCCCTGAAAATATAAATCCTCATCATTTTTTTGAAAACTGATGCAAAATCAGTGAAAAATGTTCATAAGATATGAGGACAAATGGTTAAAAAGCATGATACTTTTGAAGACCTCATTTCTGGACTGCTTGGAAATTGCAATAAATTAGGTATTTAATAATTATTTCAGGAAATTTCATGTTTCTTAGTTATCTCATAGCAAATAATTTTTTCCAGATGCTTTCCATGTTTCTTTCCCACTCCCAATTTGCTTCATTCTCAAGTTTCTTTTTCTCTTAGAGCAAACACTTGGCTCTAAAAAACAAAAAAAAAAAATCAAGAAAGAATTGCCAGAAAAATCTGCTCCATGCAGTGTGTACCGTGTTCCTGATCTCCTTGCAGAATAATAATCTTAACTGCTGAGATGCTGACATTGCTTGTTTGCATTTAAACACACACCAACGACACCACAGCTGGATTGAAGATGGGTAAAAATAGCAAGCCCCCCACAAAATAAAGATCTGATTTCATCTGCCTAGGTACATATTTTTGCAAATGCAATACCTCTGCTTGCAATTTTGCTACAAAGTATGCAGATAACTGAAATGTATACAGTACCAAGCTAATTCTGGACTGTTGTCCTTATATAGAAATGTTAAGATTTCATTCCTTTCACAGCAAATTTATCATTTTTCTGACATTAGGATATACAAATATTTCTTCCCCTTTGAATACCTGAATAGAAAAACTTGAATGCACTGTGCTACTGATATTAAAAATAGCACTGGGTCTATTTACGACATTGTTCCATAAAATCCAAGCCAAGAGGTCTCTGAGACACTTTAAACATTTTTATTGAAGGCGTCCTAGACTAGAATTGTTCATGTTAATTTTGCCTACCTAAATACCATTCATGCAGTGTAGTAAATTTTAAACAGCATTTTAAAGGACACCATACCACGTTCTAAACTAAAAACTATCTACAAATCTCTCACCATGGTAAATTTATTCATCACTGACATGTTGCTGTTACTGGGGAAAGTGTGGCAATTTGTTTAACAACAGCCATCAAGAAATGTGTCCATGTAAGATGTAAAGGAGATTGAATTTTATTCCATGTTATCATCTTTCTAGATTAGCTATAAAATTAGCAGCATTTGACCACTTTCACCTACCATTCCACCTTCAACCGATTTTCATACACTCTTCCTTTAACAACATTGTATTCACTTCGGCAGCTAAGAAGTTGTTGCCTTATTTGGAAAGCTTCGCTGGAAGCTTTATCGGGGAACTGTTCTGCTTTTTCCAGTTCACATTGTTCCAGTTCTGCACTCAGGCGTTTAGCTTCCTGCAACAGCTGGGTCTCAGATTCCTGTAAACTACATTAAATAGACAACTTTAGAACTAGCCAATGAGAAGCACAAGCTTTGTATTTATACTTCTTTACATATCTACAATATTTAATTCAAGATTTTCAAGATGAGATAGAATTAAGATCTGAATAATCTTGTCTGACCTCCTATTTGACCCTGCCTTGGACAGGAGGTTGGACCTCCTAAGTTCTGTTCAAACCTGAATCATCCTATGATGCCATGAGAGCAGTGGAATCTGGTCTCAGGGGTTTTTTTCTGCATACCTACAGTTGGAGAGAGATTAATCTCATCTAATTTTAACCAGATGACAGACTGTTACTTAGTCTAACTTATTTGTCTAGCACTTCCTAGACACAAATGAAGAGACAGGGAATCCCTTTTATCCTAAGAAGTGCCAAAGGCTAGATCTGATTCAGTGTGGAGACCTATAATGGTGAAGTATTCACCAGGACAAGGCCCAGTCTGGCCTACATGACAGCTTTCTTAATAAACACTGGGACATCTACCCAGTGATGAATTACATCTCGCTACTGCTGTACTGCTACCAAGATCTGAAATAACTCATGTAATGATACACAAGCTGAAAAACCATTTGTGGGCATCTATAGAAATCTGTAGATCAGTGATCAGTGATCTGATCTGACTTGAATTATCAAAGACTAGCTCCACAGAAACAACAAATTAGCTCCTGTCAGTGTCAGGAGACTGGTATTCATAATATACTTAGGAACCTGTGTAGTGGCAGCTGAAAAACATCATAAAGGCTGTTAGTAAAATACATTGATTATTATGGAAAACTCTTAAAGGGAACTACAGTAAGAAAATTCATATACAATGCACCACACATAAACCTATCCTTTATGCTATAGAAATCATTGTGTATGCCTCTTCAATATTACTACATTATGACTTTTATATAGTGACATGCTAAAATTAGTCACAATTATGTAGAAGAATAAAGAACTCTATCGCTTGCCTTTTACTAATTAAAAATAGAGGCAATTTAATTTTTTTTAAAAACAAAGAAATTTAGAATTTCCCATATTGAGAAACTCTAGACACAAATTTTGGCTCAAATTTGACATTTATGGCTTAGACAGAAAAACAAAATTACAGATCACACAAAAGAATAGAGCTGAGATGGTAAAATGGTGATAAAAATACAAAATATAAAACTGACTATACTGCACAAACATAGTTGAAATAATATAGCTGAAAAGGTTTTGATTCATGCAACATTTATCCCCAGATAACCACTTCCTTTTTCTAAACTAGAAAATAAGAAAACCACAGACTTCAACAGAAAACAGAGTGTGCCTTTATCATGAACAAATAATTTCATGTGTGATGTATTTACACACATATTCTAAGGGAAAAATAAACTGACTTATCAACACTGCATTCTGTATGATATTTAAATCTTCTTTAAATCTAGCAGATTTTATGCAGTTGTAGGAGAAAATATAATTGGTTGTAGTAATACACATCATTTCAAACAATTCTTTCATAACACATACATTTTACATAGTTACATAAACACATAAGTGAATTCATAAAAACTAAATTCTTAGTATTGATTTTTTCAAGATAATTAAAAAAAAAAGAAATACAGAAACAAGAATTGAGTGTTGAATCTAGATTTTGCTCCCTACAGATGCCAACAGTATTTTTTCATGTGTTGATTTAAATTTAATTGAAGACAATGAAGAAATAACTGCACATCTACACAATGTACACATACAGAATGACATGACTGCAAAAGCAGGTTTGTGTAGTCTGATGTGGCAGCTTTTGAATTTGTGAAATAATTAGTAATTTAGCAGAGGCTTAAGAAAATAAGATTCCCAATCTGCCAATGAATCTTCATTATTACCTGAGTATATTCTACTTTGGGTTATCAGAATATTCATACTAGGTTCCTAAATTGAGATAATACAAATAAAATCTACAACTAGGCCACATAATTGAGTGACTAAAATAGTTTCCAGGGGTCAAATACAGGCTCAGATACTTTTAACTTTAGATGCAGCCTTACTGTAAAGTGGATGGGTGAGACAGCACCACAATGGGATGACAGCCTGTTCTCAGTGAACATGAATTCAAAAGCACTTAAGACTTTGAAGAAGAGTATCAAAGATGTTATCTGCCAGGTGACATCTTTTAGCATTTCAGAATGCCAAATTGTGCCAAACTGAAGGCAAGAAATAAAGGACTATTTGCCACTAAACAGAGGACTGCACTATACACTTATAGCTCTGTGTACACTGGCAACAGCCTTGGAAACTACCTGCACACAGACTAACTGCATTCATCATATTAGACGAATTTGTCTTGTTTATCAGAGAGGTCAGTTGCAATAGTTTGGCACAGCTGTCACAGTGAACTGTGCTGCTTAAGATGTATAAGGCTTTCTCCTTGAGATTTTCATATGCTAATAAAGGAAAGAAGAAAACACACACAGCTTGAAGACCTTGTCCTGTGTCATTTGTCTTAACATGGTATTGCAACAACACTAGGACAGATGGGCATTAATTAGGAAAGTGATTGAATTTAACTGTAAGAGGTGAAAAAACAAGTTCTTGATCCCCAGAACTGTACTGCACATGTTAGGGTGAAGAACTAAAAATTAAAACCAGTATTGATTCTGCGAAAGGTTCTTTGCAGGAAGAGAATATACACACATACTGCACTTCCCACCAGGACAGTCCTTACAGCTGATGGAGAAAACTAGACCCTTGCAGATGTCTGTATAAGGAGGAAGTGTGTGGTCCCTATTTCTTTCTATTGACTGTTAAGGGACCCTTGGTACCTCGTTCAGACGAGCCTGTCTACTGATGTTAACATATGGACAAGTGAATCCCACTTTTGATGTGTGAATCTTACTTTTGATGTCCTTAAAATATACTGGAGATCATGATCAATTTTGGGTAATTGATTTCCCTTGCTTTCTTCTAGCAGTAGGAGAAATTTATCTGTGGGAATTAGTGCTTGTTCACACACTGGTGTTTTGCTTTGACACATGACTACATCTAATAAAGAATGTGACATGATTCTCTCTGATCCACTCTCTTACGGAAGTACAGAAGGCCATTTCATACTCCTGTGAGAATGATGGAAAGAATGAGAGATGTAATCTACCATCTAACATTTTCATGCTTTTGGCAGCTAAAAAGTTACCCTTTGGCATGCTGTTAAGGGTAGTTTTAAGTGTGACAGAAAAGACAGCTGAGTCCTGTTTACACTTAGGCCATATTCCACTTGCTGTACACACAAAGGGATCGCCTTTACATAGATGAATGTCCCGTATAAAAGCATACTGTATAAATACATAAAACATGTAGGAATATGTTTGTATTTTTCCAATGAAAGACGGTTTTCAAACTAACACTGGCTAAAAAGCAACTAATTAGCAGCCACTGGATTTCTGCTTCAGCTCAGTGAACACCAGTATGGTAGAAACCTTCTCAGTCAGTTAATCCAAACCCCACAGAATATGTTTGATCTGAGCAGTTAGAAAAGCCTTTTTGTATTTTCTAGGAACCCAAACTGGTTTAGTAATGCTGTTTTTAATTATTCTTCTCAGAAAGATTTGCTATCTATCTCAGTAATCTGAAATAAAGTCAAATGACATTTCACAGAGTCAGAGCCATATTCCAATTCCCCATTTTATTAAGAAAAATCTAGAAGACTCAGATATCCTCAAGAAAAACTATTATTTCAGTATTTTGGGATCCCTTTTTAAATTATTTTACATTACTTAGCACCTGTTGCTATTCAGATTGCCAGGATGCACAGCAAATCCCAGCATAACCCAAATAAGCAGGTATAACCTGAATTAGTTTTAGGATACTTAAATTAGGCTTTAGCTTCAATGACAGAATTGTCATAAAGGTTTTGATGTGGAGTGCCAGTGAAAGTGGGATAAAATATTGTTAATACAGTGGATATTACGGTATGTATCACGAAAATATAACAGGGTTATCATGATGCTGATTTTACTGATAATTACAGGTATGCTGTAATATAAAAATTATTATTCATAAATACTAAGGTAGTATTGCCATATTTTAAGTAGGACTGCTCTGTTCTGGGACACCCTGTTCACCTGGTACAGCTGTAGTATTGTGTCCCACTTTGTCCCTCTCTATCTCTCTCCCTCCACCCACACATGCCCTGCCCAAGCCTGCCACTGGGCCATGAGCATGATCTCCTCTCTCTCTAGCAAGTACTGGTGCAGGGCAGGCTCCCAACTGCTACACTTAATTTCCAAATTTCACTTAGACTTCGAAACTTAAGCTTCTAATCGAAATCTATTATCTGTCTAATGTGACTGTCAATATTCTCAGAGGGTAAAATTCACACATATTTAGGAGTGACAGTTTCATTTTCCTTCTTAGAAACAAGACTTTAGCTTCTTCAGTTGCTCTCTATGATGTCAGCTCAGCAAGTCAGTCTTTTCACACATTAAAATTCTGACTACATGAACTTTAAATACATATTTATTCTAAATTTGCAAATTGTATGTTGCAGTCTGTATGACCATTCCCAATATTATTACGTTTGTATTTGAAACAAAGATGTTGTTCAAACAAGTATATCAATATCCCAAATTACCTTGAAAGTTCCTACTAAATAATACTGGTTTTCAACCTTGTGTTCTGGCTTCCTGTTTATGAACTATAACTAAGAAAGCCTTAAATGATGATTAGGCTTCAGCATGAGCAGAAAATTACTTTAAAAACATAATGCTTTGGCTAGTGAATGTTTAAAAAGGAATATTATACCTTATCACAGCTTTATGCAGCCGGGTGTACCGTTCCTTCAGCTCAGCTACTCTGGTATCTGTGATTTTTCCAGCAGAAAATAGCTGTGGAAGGCAAACAGACAGTTATGAAATCTCCTAAGCACTAATACTTTCATTCTGCTGCAACTTTTTATAACTGTAATTGGCAGGCTTTCAGTTTATACAGACTTTGGTAACATAACAAATTAAATACACAACCAAATCAAATGCACGGACAAAAAAATGCTTATTTACATAACAATTCAAAGCATAAACAAGAGAACATAAAGAATGTGTCTGTCACAACTACAGTGCTACCTGCACTGTACCATTTCTTCTCTGACTTTCTGTCTGTATTAATATTTCATGATAATTCTGTCTTGACTTTGAACACAGGCTCTAAGTAACCTCTTTTCCACATTGCTTAACTGGATCAGTTTTGGTACAAACCCACCGGCCTGCACGGGCAAAATTGAGGCTTAAAGTGTCTCTGCAGGCAGTAGGGTTGTAAAAAAAAGGAGCTGGGCTAAAGCTGGATTATCCCCAGGCAACGGAACACATTACCTTACACGCCTGTGCAGGTCTTCAGCAAACACCAAGATCAAACAGGACTTTTAAATACCTCCAGGGATAGTGACTCAAACACTTACTTGAGCAGCCTGTTCCAACACTTGACCACACTTTCAGTGAAGAATTTTTTCCTAATATCCAATATAAACTACCCCTGGTGCAACCTGAGGCCATTTCCTTCTGCCCTATCACTTGATACCTGTGAGAAGACACTGACCTCCACCTGGCTACACCTCCTTTCAGGTAGTTGTAGAGAACAGTAAGTTCTACCCTGAGCCTCCTTTTTTTCCAGTCTGAACACCCCCAGCTCCCTCAGCTGCTCCTCATCAGACTTGTGCTCCAGACCCTTCACCAGCTCCGTTGCCCTTCTCTGGATATGCTCCAGCACCTCAGTGTCCTTCTTGTAGTGAGGGGCTCAGAACTGAACATGGGATTTGAAGTGTGGCTTCACCATTGCTGAGTGCAGGGGGAAAATCACTGCCCTGGTCCTGCTGGCCACACTATTCCTGCGTGTTATTTCTTTAGAAAACCTTTGGTCACAAGTAAGGAGAATCAGGTTAAATCCAAATAAAAAATGTAAGGTGATCCAGTCCATGGCTAGCCTTGTGCAGCAGCAAGTCAAATCTGTAACTTCTATGGGACCCCTGCCAAGAAATGTGATTATGCAGATCTCCTGAAATAAGAAGTGAAATTACTACAGCACCAAGAAAATCCCAGAAGTTATAATTCAACCTATAGAATATTCACCAGAAACCATCTAGAACTAATCCTATGGTCAAGACACAGAATACAAGTTAATACGTCAAAGAAAGTATATATTTTCTTTATAACTGTTAAAGTATTTTTGAGGATCTGTTTCAAAATATTTCATGGTAGCAAAGAGAATCTTTGCTCCCCAAGACCCAGAGAAAAAAAAAGAAGGTCTGCCTTTCATTTGTTTGCATGAGATTAAAGATAAGCAGCTCTCAAATATTTATTTTGGCATTCTCTGTGAACAAAGATACTGTTCACTTAAGTTCAAAATACTGTCTAGGTCTTCTGTGAGAAAGAAAATATTTCCCTTTCTCAACCCATTTATTTCTTAGCCTCATATGTAGATATAGTTGTCCTATTTGTGTGGTACCTTACGAATGTGCTTTCTCCATACTCCTCTGATCTGTACCTGTGAGTTACAATTTTTTTTTAACTGCTCAGGTTCTCACTGCAGATCTATGCCATGTTTGACAATGCTTCCATAGAAATAAACTTGCTTGTCCTGGAGGCTGTGTCTTCTTCTTTACATCCATAAACTTTCTACAGATTTGACACCTAATTTCTCAGTTCAGTTCTGAGATAAGAGCTCTATTTCAGGAAGGTTGGTCCTACACAATGTGAAGACTTGTAGCATTGAGGACTACACACGACAGACCGCATGGATGGCATACCAGCATGTCAAAGGCAGTGAGACCCCCTGGAAAGTTTCATCATCAGATAGTTCCCATTACCACAGAATTATTGGGAGAGCCATCAGAGAGACAGCACTGGGCTACCCTAGTCCCAGGATTTGCTATTAAAGCCTGGTATACTGTTATCTCCAAGATTCTTGGGAGGGCAGAAGGGAAAGATGCAACTGTTCGAGGGGAAGAAATAATTTGTGGAAGAAGGGAGGAAACATATGATCCTACTCCAGAAAAATTGTATTAATTGTAATGATAAAATACAGACAAGAGATGATGCCCCTGATATACAGATACGTAATTCTTTAAAGGCGGCCTGTCCCACATTAATGATAAAATAACCAACAGTATTTATGCACTCATAGTTCATTTTATTGCTCAGAAGCTCTCTCATTGCTGGGTTCAGTGAAATGTAGGTCTCCTCAGTGTAACTAATTACACTGCTACCCTGAAAAGTAACAGAGTGAGAAGGTGGAGTAGTGAGGAAAAAAAAGGGCTTGTAAATGGCAATTGAGGATAACTTTTTTTTCAGTCCTGTGTTAACCATAATGCCCTGGAAAGAACTGAGGTAATTTTATTATACTGGTGATCTCAGATCTAGAGTCTGGAATATAATCGGGTAGATATTCTTAACTTGTTGAGTCTTCCAGTCCCATTCCAAGTCAGTTGTACTTATCTGTATACTGCTTTTCTCATATTTTCTTTCTTATTATATAATGAACTGGGACCCCATACATTTTCAAACACACTCAACATTGATAGATCATCTGGATAAACCAGAACAATTTTTCGTTATCTAAATGCAGAATTACTGGAAAGTTGGATGAAGATTTCTCTTTTAATGGATGGTTGCCTGGCAACTTTCTGCTTTCCGTTTCCCCATACTCCCATAAATGCAATTACATTGAAAATATGGAAGTATGTGTCTTATTACTGGATTTACTTGCATCTTTTCTTTTTAATTTAAAATTTAGGTTATGCTTATTTTACCCTATTAAGTTACCCTTAAGTTACCCTTGGGATTTTCTAACTTTGTTACAATTTTTTAAATTGCTTCGGATTTGAAGTCTGGCTTTCCTACCAGAAAAACAAAACAAAACAAAACATAACAAAACCAAACCAAATCCAAACCCAAACCCAAGTTCCAAGGCAGATTTGTTTCCTTCAATCAGTGAAAAGTCCCACGAAGTAAAGCGCTGGGTAATTCTGTCCTGCTGCAAAAATCTGGAGGAAAATTTTGCTGAAAAGGTGGAAGGGAAGCACACATCTTTAATATTTTTCTAGCACGAAAAGGTAGATTTTCTGGCTCTGAGCAGGAATCATTTAAATACAGGAGTCCATGAGAAAAAGAGAACATACTTATGTTCAAATAGCTGTTCTGTACACCTGAATAACTTTTCTCTCTACTCATATCAGTAATAAGTTCATATTCACTTGCTACCAACAGTTCCCCACCAGACCTGTCTTCAAAATCTCCTGATGAAAATTCCAAGAAAAAGTGAGCACTAGGTGAGGTTACACATTATCTGAGGGACCTCTTTTATATCCTTCCAGCTTGACTTCAGGCACACTAGCCCCTGGATCTAAGATCACAGTATTCCCTCCAAGGTTGGAAGGTGGGTATAGACACGTTTGTAAGAAAGAGAACATGTCAGAATATGAATGGGAATTGAAAACACAGGAGGGAGAGGACCCACCTGATAAATGAGGTACTCATCCATGTGAGCAAAACCAGTGAAATCTGGCCCTAACTTTATCAACGCCTCCTCAATCTGCATTAAGTGCAGTGGGCATTCTCCATTTTATCAGATTATATTCAATTCTTTCTGACAGTCAGCTCAAAACAATGCAGCAAGGAACTCATCTAAAATTCCAAAACAAGTTTTCTGTAAATCAAATGTGATATAAATAAGAACTCCAGGAACATTTCCCATTTCAAATTTCAAGGCTCCGAAAGTTCTTTTGGGACTCTCCAGAAATGAATAAAATTCAGCCAAATCTTCAACATAAATAGATGATGGAATCTGAATATTGGTCTAACTCTTCACAGTCTTTTGATTAAAAAAACCACACAAAATAAGCACAGAAGATAAATAAAGTCACCACCAAGAAATTACCAATTAGCATTAATTACTTACAGTCATTATTAAAGTGAAGCACTTGAGGCTACTTAGTAAAGACTCAATTCAGCAGTGCCCAGGATCTCTGCATTTTGGAGAAATTATGTAGCTAACACGTGTTTCTAATTATGTTTGCAGTTACTGCAAAACAACTAAAATGTATTCTAAGCTCAAATGGAATAATAACACTTTCCCTTTCTTCATGCTAAGTTGTAGGTTTTGTAACTGTAACAAGACATTGTGACTACACTTAATGTTAACACATAGAATGTCCAACATTTTATATTCATTTGCTATTTCAAACATCTGAAAGGTCTTGTCAAACAACTCTTTTGCCTCCTAATAGTAGACTAGAGAAAAATATCAAGGGATTAATATATTTTACAGTTTGTATACACCCAGGATTTCAGTATAGTATTAGCCCCTTGGCATATGGCTCTTCTGGCCAGTCTGCTGTGTCAGGTTTGGAATTTTCTTTCTGTGCTGTTTATTTGAAGAGCTTTTCTTACCTCTTTCATATAATATTTAAAAGTTTAAGCATTCAGGGAAGAGAAAGGGTAAGTGCTCCTCTTTGAACAGAGATCTCCGCATCCTCTGTCAAAATCCTCATGAAGCCACACAGTTTGGACACTTAGCACACAGCTCAGGTGTTCCTTATTCCAGGGAGAAGGCAATGCCACCTTCTCAGGGCTTGTTTCAACATCATAGCAGGGCAACAGGTACAAGCACACTGAACCCATGCTATGGTTCCTGCATTTCTATCCATATTGCTGGATACCAGTCTCCATAGAACAACAGGGCTAGGGATATCTGCTGGTGTTTGGCTTGCCTGTGCCTGGTATCTCCAAATTGTCTAGGTAAAATCTTGGACCCAGGATAATGCACTAAGGGAACTGGAGATTCCTCCTCAAGCTCAGCCCATGGCTCAGAACAAGTTCATAACTATAACTTCTCACTAATTCTGAAGATCATGTCCTGGCTACTTCAAGATGGAGTATCCAAAAATGAAGGAAAAACAATTAAAAGGTTGTGCTTGTAACCTCTCTGTCAACCTTTAAAAAAGCCAAAACACAATACAAGAAAACTGCTCCAAAAATTACCAGTCCTGGTGCCAGAGAATTTAACAGGACTTCTGTGGCAGTTTCAATACATAGGACAATTTTTACCATCTTCACCATTTTCCTAGAGGTCTTAAAGCATGCACTTCATTTTCCAGAATGCTATATATATAATTGTTATTACAACATAATGTAAAGCGAAAAATAAACTCCATGTCATACAAGAGAGGAATAAAGTCTGAAAAATCAAGGCAGGAAGGAACCTCTGGATGCCATTTAGTCCAACCTTCTGCTCAAAGCAGGGATAGCTTCAAACTTAGACCAGGTCAGGTGAGGGCCCTGTCCTGGTCAAATTTTGAAAAAGCCATGACTGAATAAGGATACAGTGGCTGAATAAGACAGTCCCTGTATTCTGCTGATGTACTACCAGGTCTCTCTAATTTTTACCCAAAAGAAGATACTGACTTGTCCTGAAGTATATTGAATCTAAACATTGACTACCTTGCTTTGTCTCACTTGCATATTTTTCCCAAACTGCGCAGTTAAAGACTGAGATATATTGCCTTAGGAAGTATACGGAAGGTAAAAAAACCCCAAAAACCAGAATAGAGACTAAGATTTAAGTAAGTATATTTAAAGTTCTAACTATTTTTAATAATAAAATCTAACTAATTAAATTATTTCAGACTGCTTTCCAGCATTTATAAGAAATAAGAAACATTCTCAGTGAGGCTCTTAGTTGCTTTTGACTATAGCAAGAGCCAAAGATGACTACCTAGCTCAGCCCAAACACCAGACTTTTAGATGACCTAAACTCTGATTTTAATGTAAAGTGTTACATCACAATTTATATATGCCCAGAAAATACGATGTTTGCACTTTTTACTCAGTCATTGTACATTTTTCAATATGTCTCAAATATTCATACAGAGTTATGAAAGACTAACACTTACAAAATTATCTATAATTTCTCTACTCAACAATATTTCAGGCTTCAGCACATATTCTGAAGCATTTTAAAACAAGAGGATAAAAATTACTAATTTAGGACTGTAAACATTTAGTTACACAATAAATTGTAGTTATTGGTATGCAATTCTGCATTCCATTTTGGAGACTGGGAAACATTGAAAGTACACACAGAAATAGCTATACTGCAGATATTTAGGGAATGATATGCCTTGCTTAAGTCATTATTCTAGAGAAAGGTTATGATAGTAGAAAGTAAAGAAAAATGCAGTGAGGCTTTTAAATTAATACTGTAATTAGAGTTTAAAAATAAGGTGTAATCCCTCTCACCTGGTACTACATACATTTATTACAGGAAGTAGACTTTAGAATAAGTATGGGAAGACCATAGAAAAAGCCTATTTATTAGCTTTTCAAGCTGAAAAATATTTGTCACTGAGTTTCCTAAACATTTAATTGAGGTGATAAATAACAGTACTTGAAGCTACAAGGTTATTGGTTGCACAAATGCAGTCAGGTGGGGGTAAAGATACACAAAAGTCATAAATACACTTACAGTAGATACACTGTACTGCCCTACATTGAACTTCTAAAATTTTACTTTTTAAATTACAGATGGATGAACCAGGCATCCTTTAATGAAAAATAAACTGCTGAAGAGCCTTGTAAAACTAACAAATAATGACTAGGAAAAATGATATCCTAAATTCTTTCCCAAAGCATGGATCATAACAGTCATTTTGTCCCCCAGTTCATGGGAAAAAGCAATCTCTACATGGAAAATATAAACATCAGCCACAATCAGTGGGTGAGAAAATACTGGTGGCCAATTGAGTCTTGCATGGCTCAGTAAAAAAGAGCACAGGAGATGGGTAAGACCGGCATTTCAGGAAAGGACATGGCTTTCCTACTGTCTTCTGTTTGGCTATGAAGCTTGAAACCAGGATACTAAATAACCAGGACAGTCTTGGAGCAGATTTACAGGAATCAAAAAGGAATTTTTCTGACAAGACATAGGAGGGAGAGGCTTTTGCATTTGGTGTATCATCACTCTGAAAGTGCATTTGGGTTTATTCTCTTTGTATATTGAACAAACTACAGCATCTTTTATGGCTACAGCTAAAGGAAATAGTCAGCAGTAAACCGTAGATTTCGAGCAGGTAGATCAGATGTCATGGGAGAAATAGAATTAATAAGAACATAGTTTTGTGGATCTCCTTCTTTACAAATATGGTCCTCAGCAGAAGGAGTGATTTTCTTTGACCACATGAATTTTATAACATGTATCATATTTACAGTTGCTGATATAAATATCATATCTACTACTTACATGCTCTATGTCAGTGCTGCCTTTCTGCCTGCTGCCAGAATTTATAGATAAAGCAATGAACAATATAAGGAGGTATGAAAGTCATGCAGCCACTAGTTCTATGTAATCTGTATCTGAATAAGAATATTAACAATTAATATCAAATGGAATAGGACTGCCTTTCTTTTTGTGTTCTGATGTGTTCTCATAGACACATGAGGAAGCTGAATAGGTAGTCCCATAATCCAGTGGACAACAAAAGGACTGCTTGCATGAAGAATTACTACTGAGTTAAAAAAGAAAACAATTTAGTTAATCAGAAAGAATTCTAAATCAGAATTTGTTTCTTGTATAGACTTGGTATATTTTCCACATTGTGCAAATACCTGAAAATTAATCTAATTACTTGTCATCCTCTTTCTCAGCCAAAATGTATCACAGAATCACTGAAGTTTAAAAAAACATTAGAAATATTACTGCAGCAGTTGAATCTTAACACATTCCGCTTCTGTCACCAAAATGCTTCATTATGAATGAGCCCCCATGTACTTCAGGTTTGTTCACAGCAATCATTTGAACTGCTTAGACAAACCTGGATATTTTGCAGCAATTCTTCTGCAGGACATGTTGACTCCCATAACAAAGACAGAAATCAAACAGATGCCAAGCTGTTGTGTTTTAAATTGCCACAGTCACTAGTTAAATTAACATCTGCCTACAGTCATAACTTTGTTGTTTTCTATTTGACCTACATTCCATCATCTGTCAGAAAAAGAAAAAACCTTACTCTAAAAATTCATGGGAAATGGTTCATGCTGGTTTTGATAAACTTTGGATAAACAATCCTCAGACAAGTCTGATAAAAAAAATATATCACTTCTTTAACCTTGTAATCACCGGGTAGTTCTGTGAACAGAATTAAAATCTTCAGTAGAATTTAAGAGTATCTTGAGCTGTCAGTTATTTTCTTTACCTTTAGGAAGATGTCTGTATTATAAAGATATCTCTTCAGCCCACAGTCCTAAAAAGTAGACTAGAAGAGATTAAAAACTACAAGAAAGTGAGCTTTAAGTAAAAAGCAAAGACCTTAGCAGAAAAGCCTCAGTTACAGTCATCAGGTGTTATTAAGTTAGATCCTTTCACAGCTGAAAAAGATTGGCTTTTGGGTTTTGTGATTGCTTAACTAATTTAAAGTTTTAACTATTAAGCAGAACACCCTAGATCTAGAGAAGCCCCATCTCGGAAGAAACTTTGTTTATAAACAGACTGCAGGTCTCAGTTTAAACTTGGTCCAGTATTTCTGCCATTAGTTAAACTGCATCAGCATCTCACAGCTTAAGACTACTCAGTGCCCTTTCTAAGGGCAAAGAATGCTGAAAAACTCAGATTTGAAAGTTTGCTTCATTTATTCCCAGAAGTGTAAGAGACATTAAACATGAAAAAGGCTGTGTCATACTATTTTGGGTTCCTGAAGAAAGAAGAAAGATGTGACAAGTTGTTGGGAATGGACATTCCCTGACAGAACAGGAAGAAAGACCAGTACTCAATTACAAGAGTGCTCCACATAGGGGAAGCATACAGACTGGTGAAGAAACGGATCTTCTGGACTCCAGGCAGACTGGTGACAGCTTAGCAGCAGAACATCAGACCAATAATGAAATCAGGAGGATAACAGAGCAACTCAATATTACAGAAGTCTCATCCAAAGGAGGAAGAAAATATTCCAAAAGGAAGATACATATGGGACTAAGAAATGGATGTGTCAGGACATGATGTTTGTTTTCAAACAGAGATGTTTGAAAAGCTCAGATACCTCACCTTACTATCTGAACTTCTTTTTTTTTTTTTACATTCAGCATTAGCAGAAATTTCTGCCCTTCTAGATGTTACAATATTCTAAAGATAGTTTAGGCTTTCAATGCAGCACAGCAATCACAAATTACAACAATTATTTGTTATACATTTAAATATTTCAAGGCAAATCATAGAATGTGGTCTATCAAGGATAATTATTATTCATTTTACAGATACAGAACAGTTTGTCCAGTTCAAAGTCACAAAGCAGATAGCAGAGCTAATTGTAAACTGAACAAACAACAGTGTGGGGGGAATGTGGCTTCCCAAATAACAAGGATTTAAGAATTCTATTTCTAAAGCCTCTCAATAGAGGCTGGTATTGCTTTCCTCCATTTGACAGTAGCAGCCATACACAAGAACAAGGCTCTGAAAATACCTGATTTTAGACTGATACAATGAAAAATTAGCATCCTGTTAATCAAATCAAAAATTAAAAAATTTTACTTGCAAATTAAAATCATACACTTTATCTTTTACAAACATTTCAGTTTCGATGCATTTTTAATAAAAGCAAAGTGATGTCAGTATCTTACACCTGAATGGTGGGGGGTGCCTTTCACCTCACTGCTGGGGAACTATCATGATCTGAAAGGGAGAGATACAGTTTTGCCACATAACTAAAAGCACCATGGCAGGCTCTGGGATGTTCCCTTAGAAAACAGGAAAGGTACATTCAAAACCCATCTCCCAAGAAAGCGTCCAAACTTTTGTGCTATGCAGAAATCTGAAGGAATTGTTGCAGCGGGTTAGACAAGTAGGTTTTTTTACCAAGCCTCCTTCCTGTGCTATCAATATAAGCATGTGGTGTGTATAAAGCTAGTAACATTACAGAGAACATGAACTTGTGGATTATATGTGTGACTAATGTCTGCTTAACGTTTAATCTGTGTTATGAGTAATTTCAAATAGGGTTTAGGGAAATAAATGGTTCACACCGGACCAATTTAACAAGAACTGGTGTAAATACCATTTACTCATGCAAGTTATTTGACTCTTGACTGAGCTGTGAATGCATAAAGGCATATCCATGTAGCCTTGTTTTGAGGCACAAGAAAAATGACATAGATCATTGAAACTGCACAGGCACCACACGAGAATGGCAAAAGTGTCTGTAGAATGAGAATGAGGGAGTACATGGCAATTGTCACTTGGAGAAGTATTTAATTTGGTACGATCAGCAGTAAACATGACTAACTCTGAAAGTTGATATGAGGCACAATAAAAAGAGGATCAATACCTCAAACTGATGAGGGTTCTTTCCCTAGGTCTCTGCCTCAGTTTAGATTTAGAATTTGGGACATTAACCAGAACATCAGGATTTTCTTCGGTTTCCTGTACAATTAGTCTAACAGGTAGGATCTTATGCATCAAAGGGGAAACTGTATTTCACTTCCCTTCACTTAAAAAGGCTCAATAAGAAGTACCCCAAATCAGATAATAGTGAATTTTAACTGTGATGTGCCATACAAATGATGAATATTCCAGGTAACTATTTTAAGGTGGACTAGGTGAAAGAGTAAGAAAGTGCTGTTCATCCTCCTGAATTTGTGACTCTGTACTGAAAGATGTTTGGAACCAAAACTCTATGTGTGTTTCAACACGTTTTGGCTTTTAAATAATTTATATGAATATATCTATTAAATTTTAAAAAGTTTTAGGAAAAAGGGGACTGACTCAATAAAGCTATTGCTGTGATAAACCTCAAACTGGGAAAAGGGCTTGTTTTCAGTTTCTCCACCTGCTGTGCTAAAATTATGGTCTGGTTTAGAAAATAAGTTTCAGACCACTCAAGTGTTAAGAAATAGATGTTAGAAGACTGTTATAATAAAGAGCTAGGTGATTTTTTTTCCAAAAAAAGAAAATCCATGTACAGCAAGGAATGAAATTAAACTGCATAGTTTACCAGTACACATGAATTTCATCATTTTGCTTACAGACACTAGCTCTGAGTCAGGAACACTCACTGAAATGTGCTACTCTTGCAAGCACTACCTAACTTTGCTCTGCTATTAATCACTCGTGATGCAAGCACTCCCACCCATTTCTGAGAACAGTGTAGGCTGTCTGATAACTCACAGCCTTCAAGCTGCCCTTATAAAGTTGTTCCACTTCTGCATACTTCCTCATACTGCTAGTTTCTCAGTGAAGATGAAGCTCCTCATTTACATAGTCTTGCTGAAGTCAGCTCTCCTTGCTTTAACAAATGTCTTTGCAGTTGTTTTAGAAGAAGAAGAGAATGCTAAAGAAGCAAAAGTTACTGAGACTTGTCCTATAAAGCTCAAAACTAATCGTAAATGTGATGAAGGAGAGGATTGCCCTTATCAGATAAATCTGCCTCCGATGACCATCCAGATACCCAAAGAATTCAAACTGCTTGAGAAGACTCTCAAAGAAGTACAGACCCTTAAAGAATCAGTAAACAAGCTAAAGAAGTGCTGCCAAGATTGCAAGCTGCAAGCAGATGACAACCAAGAAAGAGAAAGAAGTAATGAATTCCTACTACCTAACACTGCAGAAAACACTGAAAGCCAAGATAACAGGGTAAAGGAACTGCAGAGCAAAGTTAACAGAATGGCAACCAGCTTAAAAAACGCAAAGAGCCAGATTCAGACACTGCAGGGTCGTTTAGAGAAGCTGAGCCTCATAAATATGAACAATGTGGAACATTATGTTGACAGCAAAGTTGCAAACTTGACGTTTGCTGTGAACAACCTGGATAACAAATGTTCTTCTAAGTGTCCAGCAACGCAAGCAAGACCTGGTATGTAATCTGTTAATTCTTACTACCTGTATAAGCTTTCTGTGCATTTTACTAGCATTAGGTAAACAATTTAAAATATATTTTTACCCAAATAGCTGTGTTATTAACTTCACAAGTATCTGCTCTTTTAGTGTTTATTTATACTCCTGTAAAACATTTCAGCAGCCACTAGAGGGTTACTGAGAGCTGCAGGTGTTCAGTCTCTCCTAGAATTGGATTTCATTAAAGGGATTCAAAACATTAATTTTTAAAGGAAAATTTTTTTGCAATTTAATAAGTAAACGTGAAAAATTAACTTTATTTTACACCATAATAACCTTCACTAGAGACATTAAACATCACTGACCTACACATATTTTCTCCTTGGATGTAAAGGGGTAAATTTTCTCTAGGTGTGTCTTAGAAAACAGCATTTTTAGTTTTTCCCACTGCAAAACTGCAGATACTCTGAAAAGCGGTGCAGGACATCATCAATCATCAAGTGAATCTAGCAAAATACTTAGTTTTTAAGAGGGAGAATAAAATAATTTTCCTATCATCATGACAAACATCTGAAAGGCTCAGCTAAAAAAACCTTACAAATAGCACTTCTTGACTGGGTAACACACGTACCAGCATTTTAACACTAAACTCTTTGCATTAATTTAATATAAAAGCAGTATAAAACAGAAAACAGGTGTTATCACTGGCAAACACTTTTTTCTTTTACTATTTAATTCTCCTAATTAAAATAAAGGAATAGAACTAATACTCTCTTTCTAATGTTTACTGTTATTAAGGCAAGATTGAAGGGTTTTCTAAAAGTCATGAAGTTTTTATATAACATATAATAATCCTTGAAAACAAGAAATGTTCCCTAGATTGTCAATGTATTCTACCACTTAGATATCAAACATAAGAAGATAAAGTTCTCAAGAGACAAAACAGAGAAAGATCAGGCTGCATTGCAATCTTTAAGTCTCTTGGTTAGCATCCAAGATTAAAATAAAACTGTTCTTCTGTCTACACATATTGAAAACAGAAGGATATGCAAGTGTACAGTGTATGTACAACTGAAATTCTTGAAAGTGTGAAAAGAGCAAATAAGTAATAATAAAGGTAATGCTTTTACTATATCAGCAATCAGCTTAAATGAGACAAAAATCACTACAAATCAATTAAGTTCATTTAGATACAAAACATTCACAAAAAGAATGAGTAATTTTTTGTTATATTAATAACGAGTAATGAATCACATTCAAGTACTGTACTTCACAACAAACTAAATTAATTTTAGATATTCCTTACACTTACTGAAACTTTGGATAGTGTTCATAACACACGATCATGTAAATATTCCTTCTCTTTTACAGCAACATACTAAAAGCATTTGTAGCAGCAATATATTCATTATGAAAGCTAGCAAGCAAGGAAAACAGCTACAACTTTTTCCTATCCAGGAGCTATTCCTGCACCCACTGAAAGTAATAGTAAAACTTTATTTAAATAGGAGTTGAATTAGGTTATAGAAACATTTTATCTTAAATGTATATTCTTCGTCAATATCTGCTCTGAAATTTAGTCCACCAAAGATCTTACACAACGTTCAGTGAAATAAATGAGAATGTATTGTGAATTTAGACTTGGCTTTAAAGCCCTTAACTCCTATACTTTGTGGTTTCATAAATGTCCAGTTCTCTGGCAAACAAGAAGTCCTGAATCTTATTCCCTGGTGTAGCCTGAGATCACTCCTTGCTTCAAGAAGCAGTTTGTTTAAATTTTCTAGGAAAAATTACAGTTTTTCCTAGAAGCCTGCAAATGAACACGCCCATACATTCAAATCTGCAGTGGGAATGAACATTATGGTTTTGACTCTTAGCACAGAACTTCTGAGAGCTCTCCATAACCCTTAAGAATGGATTTTAACTCTGAAGAAAAAAACTGAGGGTATTTTTCTTCTGAATAAAACACATCACCCATTGGTGGGAAAATAGTAGATGCTAACATTCTTCCTTTCTGTAAAGCCAGCGATGCCATACACACAGGAAAGCACCATCACTTTTCCACCTTCATCTTTCTAGGATTCACACAATTACTACAACAGATGTGACAATTTTATTACTTTCTTCCTGCTTCCTAAAGTACAGTCAACATTAACACACAAAGCATTCCTAATGATGTTATGTTCTCTACCAAATAACATTAGTTTAACAATAGCCAGGTTAACATCATTCCCACATGGACAAAGTTCTTCCTCTAACATACTGCCAGATGGAGCTGTAAATTGTAGACAGGGTGTGAAGGTATACATTTAAATACAAAAAGCAGCAAGTGTGTAAACACAAAGCATTAGAAATATGGACTGAAAAATCGGTCCGTATTTCTAATATGGAAAATTCTAATACGGAAAATACGATTTCAGAAATCAGAATTTACATGAGATAATGAAAGGATAGCGTAGAGAAAAGGAGAAAAGGGAAAGCAAACAATCAAAATGCTCTTATATTAGGCATTTTGATTAAAAAAATGTAGTTTAGAAGGGGTTTTTTGGAGAGCTATCTGATGCAGAGATCCTAGGCGGCATCTGTTATACAGTAAATCTGACGGAAAATGTGTTTTGCCTTAGAACTGAAATTGCTGCAACACTATTTCCAATGTAAAAGTCTCTCCAATGAAAGTTCTGTATGCCACATCACTTTGGGTAAATTTTTAAAATATTTTTAAATTGAAATTATGTTTATTCTAACACTACTTGTTCTTTCACCAGTTATACAAATAATGCAGAGAGACTGTGCTGACCATTACACAGCAGGGAGAAGGAGTAACGGAATCTACAGGATTAGCCCTGACCCCAGAAATGAGAGCTTTGAAGTTTACTGTGACATGCAAACACAAGGAGGTGGCTGGACAGTGCTGCAACGGCGTCAGGATGGCAGCACTAACTTCAACAGAACCTGGAATGACTACAAACATGGCTTTGGAAACCTCAGCAGGGAGTTTTGGCTAGGCAATGACAAAATTCACCTCCTGACAAGGAGCCAGGAAATGCAACTGAGAATTGATCTTGAAGATTTCAATGGAATCAGAGAGTATGCAAAATATGACCACTTCTACGTGGCCAATGAGTACCTCAAGTACCGTCTAAGCGTCCACGGCTACAGTGGCACAGCAGGAGATGCCCTCCACTACAGCAGGCACTACAACCACGACCAAAAGTTCTTTACAACCCCAGACAAGGACAATGACAGGTATCCCTCGGGGAACTGTGGGGCATACTACAGCTCTGGCTGGTGGTTTGATGCCTGCTTGTCAGCCAACCTCAATGGCAAGTACTACCACAAGAAATACAAAGGTGTTCGCAATGGCATTTTCTGGGGTACATGGCATGGTATTTCTGATGATATTCCCACTGGATATAGGCAACCCTTCAAATCAGTAAAGATCATGATCAGACCCAAAAGTTTTCTGCAGTAATTCTACACATTTGTCTTAACTAGTTTGCATTGGATTGCACTCAAAATCATACTTACTCAGTATTATACTCAGAAATCAAGTATTCAGTTATGTTTGGCAAAAGATTGTTCTAGACAAAATAACATACTCCCATATAATTTTTTTAGAGACGGTTTGACCCATATAATGTATCAAAACCAGCATTAAAATACCTGAATAGTTATCACTAAAACTTAACACCAGTTAAGTCTTGGTTTCATTATGTAAATATTCTAAACATTGCTTTTGGTGCTTTTACTGACTGTGATATACCACATTTTACGATCTAAAACTTTTATATGGTCTTCCACAAATTGTGTCTGAATGAATCCTACATTTCAAGCTGAAAATAATTCAAAGGTGTAACTAATATAAATTTGTCAACACTTAAAAAAAAACCCCTAGTGTCTCTAAACTAGCTTTTTTCTATCATCTATCCTTCACAGATTCCAAGTTATACCATGGCAATATCAGTATAACTTAGGAAAATAAATAGAAATTATTATTTTTGAACTAGAAAACAGAGGGCCACATGGTTTGCGCAGACACAAAAAAAGGCCTTGAAGAAAACAGAAAATGAAGACAATTCCTCAAATTTCATCCCTTTATCAAAGATTTTTCAAAAAAGTTGGTGGAAGAATTGAATAAAAGCAGAGGAAATAATTCTAAAATCATAGAATCATTTCGTTTGGAAAAGACCTTTAAGATCATTGAATACAAGTGTTAACATAGAACTGCCAAGTCCGCACTAAGCCATGTCCTGAAGTGTCACATCCACACATGGAGAGAGCATGTAATGAACAACAACATTCTTGCTCTTTTTGGTTCCTCCATTCAAGCTCAAGGTCCTATCTGTCATTTGTAGGAGAAAGGAGCCATTATGTGGATTATCGCACATTTATACAGGCAGGTAGACAGGTAGGAGGAAGACATCAATAAGAATCCATATTCTTTGCTTTAATGTCTCTAAATACATACAAAGAGTTTCCAGCGCCATTTTGCTTTCTCCTGAATCCCTTAGTTAAGTCAAATGTTACAAGATGCTCTTGTAGAGAGTCAAGCTCTCCTTCAAATACTTCTCAATCTAGGTATCATTAGATCCTAAAATTTAAAAAAAAATATAAATGTTTTTTAACATAAGAAAAGACTGTTCTCCCCATTTTTAGACTACACATTTTGTAGCCACAGAAACATATATATCTACTGTCAATTCTAAGCAAAAGAGAATATATGATGAAAGACTTTTTTCTAAAATAAAACAAATAAAAAAATCAAATTTTCAAATAGTTCGAGAAGTTCAAATTAGAGATACTGTTATTAACTCTCACGTTGTAGATAGTGAGCACAAATTGGACTGCACATATCTATACCATGTCTCTATAAAGACAGTGACCAGCACTGAGTGGAGATGGAATTTATCTTAGCAAGAGGTTATTCTACTGTCTTGCTTATACCAATCCAGAGATGAAAAAAAACTACACTAAGACTCTCTTTCTATATAATTTAAAGTGTGGTCATTGCTGGCATAGCCTTTTTGATTAAAAGGGACATAAAAAAAAAAGAACATAAGTATACATCTGACCTAATACTTTATAAACATGATCTCTACTGTTTTTTTAAGATTATAACAAAACTATTACGGCTATAAGTTATGCAAATGAAAAACACTGGCAATTGCTAAATTGTAAAATATTAATATATATTTTAAAGAAGTAAATACTTTGAAGGATAATTCAAGTGTAATTTGGTTTACTATATTTCAATTTTAAAGAGCAATGAAAACTTTAAATTGCAAGATGTATCATCTTTCCTTGAGAGTATGTTTTGAAGCTATAGAATATTTATTTTGGGATAAAAAATAGTTGTTTAAACAAAACAAAAAAAAACTTATGAAGTATTGGTTAGAAGAGCAAATATCTAATTGCATATGATTATAATTAATCATTTTGCACGAAATGCACAATTTGCTCCTATTCATTATATGATAACTAGCTAAGTATGACTTACAGTATCTACAAGCTGTACTTGAAAATGTCTTTTTACTGCTAAGTTTTTAGAAAAGAAACTGTCCTTTTAAAATCTTGTTTAAAGGAAACTTTGTAAGATGCAGAAATTTTAACAGAATAAGCAAATGTGACTAAAATCACTTGCAGAAACTTTGTCTTATGTCTTTAAAAACAGAAAGTAAAAAAAAAAGAAAAAGGAAGTGTAATGCTGTTACAGAAATCTGATTATTACCTGCCTGGAACTGTTGTAGCTGAATCTCTGTCAATGTGTACTAGTTTTACAAAGTGTAACTCCATCTACTTGTTGCAAACATTATTTTTGTTTTTTCTTGGTGTAATAAAATTATGTCATACTGTTAAAGCTGTCCTACTGTAATAGATGTACATGAAGACTATAAAAAAATTCTCATAAAAAATTTTATTGATTATCTGTAAAAATTGAAGCAGTAAGAAAACACCAATAACCAACACAGATGACTATGTGACATGCCAGGAGAGTAATTGCTAGTACTGATAGTTCCTTAGAGATCTGTTTTATGACTCTTCAGTTGCCGGATAATACCAAGGGCTGAAATCTCAAACATTTTTTTGAAACTATTCATATATTGGAAGAGGAAAAAGTAATTGCCCAATCAAGAGTTTACACAACCTCTATCTCTAACATGAAAGAGGAGAAGCAAACCAACGTTTTGACCTTTCAGATCACATACAAGAGTCATCAAAGCACGTGAATACAAATACCACCCCAAATTAAATCATACAAGTTCTTATACAAAGAAAAAGCCTTTGATCTCTGCCGAAGACTAAATAATTCAAAACATGTCTTTCAATCCATGGAAAACATCTATGTAACACTAATTATCATATGAAAACACTTGTGGTTTTAATCCTGCTAATATTTAAATTGTGAATTTTAGTGGAAAAAATTACTAACAGTGGGTCTGCTAGCAAAATTCCTATGGCTTGTTTCCAAAATATAAAGACACAAGCCCATCTGTTCAATGTGATCAGCCAAACAGACTGTAATGTCTTGGCTTTCTATGCATTGCTTAAAAGAAACCAAACTAAAACCAGAAAAAAACCCCAAACAAACCAGAGAAGAAAGGAAAAGAAGGTTTGAAAGTGCTGGTGCTTTTTCCTTCCCTTTTTAATGCAAATACCTGTTTCCTTAGTGGTGTTTATTGGGAAAGACTACAGTCAAACTTGAAGTGAGTTGAGAACAACAGGTACCTTGATAAATTGGTGGGAAAGCCCCTTACTTTTATGTGTTTATTTGGAGAATAATTTAAGATGGTTGCCAATCCCTACCCAGACCACTAGCAACAAACTAAACCAAAATCAAACAAAAGTGCCAAATTTACTTAGCTTCTATGATTTACATGTCATGGAAAAACCAAAGCAGCAAGGATGGGACTTTGAACTTTCATAGAGCAAAAAAAAAAGAAAATAATTAAATACTGGCCTACAAAAAACAAGAGGAATTAAATATATTTAATATAGTTTTAGATATTCTTTTTTTTGTTTTTTTTTTCTTTCAGGAAAAAAAGAGAAAATGGTACATATAGGCCTGAAGACATTGACATAAGTTTTAAAGAAAAATGGCTGAGCAATACCATTTATAGGCCCTGCTAAATGCAAACATTTCACATACTAAATCGATCTCTTTCATTCACTGCTTTAATTAAACTTTTATGGAGTTATAGTTCTTCTGCCAGAAGTTAATTTGGCTGTCACCCTTAATGATAACCAGAAACAGAAAACAATGTTTTAAGATGGTATGTCAAGTCTAACCCTCACACAAGTCATGAGAACACGGAAATTGTGAAAGCAGTATTATTTTTTAAGTCCTCATTCATCAGTTTTTTCTGATCTCAGTAAAAGAGTAATCCATCTGGGAAATAATAATGGGAAAAAATAACTCAAATTACCTGATTATGTTCATATAATCAAGACAAACTCTAAGTTTAATTAAGATTGCATTTCAGCAGGAATAGTATGTCCTCACTTAAAATTACACAGTACAAAATAATAGTAGGCTTTACACACTTTTAAGCAATTACATGGAGTGAATAATTTTTATGGAGAAGCAGGATCCACTTTGAGAAACAGAAATTCTCATGCCTTTCATCAGACAGAGTACAAAAGCCTCTCCGCTTCACTCTGCAGTTTAACCTCCATATGCTAAATCCAAATACAAGGATTCTTTCTCATGTAGATCTTTAAGGCTCTGTTTATTCAGGAGTATTTGGACGCAGGTGCTTTGAACAAGTAAACCAGGAATCCCCTTTTTAACATTAAAAGTAACCTCGTGTGTGTAACAGATGATTCTCCACCACTAGTGCTTTTATTGAATGTAAGATTGGTTAACCTTTCTCTGGCTTCCTCATCACATGGCTGTGCTGACATGCATAGCCAGGCAGACCCAATCTTAGTACAGAATTGCCTTGTCTCAAATACATATTTTAGGTGAGAAAACAGGAAGAGAGAGATAGCTTTGGAAAACAATATAGCAATATACCTGTCTTGTCAAGTCTCACAAGTTTCAGAAAGGGCTGAGAAAAGGCCAAAATGCAAGATGTTACAGTTAAAGGTTATTACTATCCCTAATCTCACAGCTTTCGAGAGCTCTAGTTCCTTTGTATGGTATGAAATCTGCACACTTGACTTTATAACAGCACAGAAAAACAAGACATCATAAATACTGTCAAACAGCCTTTCCAGAAATGAACAGAAATACCACCTGCTTTGTGATAGTTCAAACACACCCAACCACTTCCTGGGCTTGTTTCCTCACAATGTCATCTGCTAGTGGTAAAAAGAACCTCTCAGTAGAATGAGCATGTTACACCAGCTCTGTTCCCATTCCTGCTGTTTGAAGGAACCTGTAAATTCGCCCAACTCCTCTACAGTTTTTTTAAGAACAGTCAACTTTCCTATTGCAACAACCAATCACTTTAACATTCACAATACAAACTATTTCCTACTTGCTGAAAGCTGGTGCAAAAAACCATACTCTACCTTACAGACACATTATCATTCCCAGCTGACTTTCCAAGCGACCATATTAACACAGTCAAAAAAGATTTATTTAATTAGCAGTCAGATTCCTGTGCATGGAGGTGGAGACAACATCTCTCTTAGCTGTCTGTGCCAACATATTTATACGCTTTTTTGTTCGGACAGAAACATTTGAAGCTTGTAGTGTGGTGTGTGCCAGGATCAGCCCAAGTTAAAAAATGTTGTTTTTAACATTTGCATGCACTCAACATTCAAAGCTGTGTCAAGATTTTTATATTTTTGATAGAGCACATACATATTTAGTGAGTACTAAAACAAATTATGCACTGTTATAGTTACCATGCAAAAATACAGTGATGGTCATACTTTGTAATAGCAGAAAGCACTTAACAGTATGTGTTGGTGGACAGAAATTAAAATGGTGCTTATGTAAAAAAAAAAAAATTCTATCCTAATCTAACAAGGTAGCTTTTCTAGGAAACTTTTCATTTAAAGATAAATAAACACTTTTCTTTAAGGAAAGTTGTTTACACCCACCATTTAACTTAAGTTAGGAGAGAATTAAAAACCAGTTTGTTAGCAAAATAAATTGGAAACAACCGTAATTTCTAGAATGGCATTGTTAGATGTCATTACGCCACTGAAGAATCATATGAAATATTGATTCTTAGTATTCATATTTGAAAGTTGTAGCCAACCTTTCTGTGACTTCCTCTTCTTTCCTGCAGCACAGATAAGAAGAAAGAGAAAAATGAGAAGTACCTTTCTCTCCTTAAACAACATTCAAACACTGAACATATGCATTGTTCTATGACTTTAAAGCTCTTCCAGACAGCAGATAGACGTGAATCAGGATCAGATAATCAGAAACAAACTCTGCTTGAGAACTCTTTGTTGATTTTTTGGTAAACATGGAGATTTTTCTCTGTGTTTCCACTAGAATCGAGATTTTGGTTAGCATATTTATTAGCAGTTCAACCACTTTTGGCAGACAGGAATATAAATTCGCTAATCTCAGAAAGACTCTGAGTTTCAAAATAGCAATGAAAAATATTCATGAAAGGTTCTTTCTGCTTCTTGATGGCAATAGGACACTTGGACATCAGTGATGAAGGAATGTAGCATGATAGTGACAATTTCCACCAAAAAAAGCAGCACAAATGAAATATTTGGTGCTGGTATCACATACGGAGCACTGACCATTTTACAGGATACAGAGCACAACAGTTTGCAATAGACCAGTCAGGAATATCTCACAAAGGAGTTTATTCTTTTACAGGTTTAGATTTAGCAAATAAATAGATGACATTTGTTAGCAGAAAGGGATTATTGTGGTACCTTCCAAACAAGGTACCCGCTCACTGGATCTGGTAAATAGTAAAGCCCTTTTCATTCACAAGTACACTATTCTGCAGAATTAACAGCTGCTTAGAGTGCCCACTGCAAAGACATGCAACATAAATGCTGCAGAATCATTTTTCTGGTATAGTTTTAAAAATGGATGTATACATTTGACTGAACTATCTTTCTAGCCTAAGAACATATCAATAAAAGGAAGAGAAAGAAAAAGCACAAGACATCGCCTTGAGTAAAAGATTCAAACTGGGAGAAGATATTCACCATTTGATTTCTCTTCGTTTTTTTGTTTGATTCACTATCAGACTGGGAAGATGCATAGAGTAGGGGTCTTTTTTTGTGTCTGGGATTGTGATTTGGGCAACAAAACAAAAATTAAGAAACAGAAGAGGATTTGAAAACTGTAATAGATTATAAACTAAACATCAACAACACCATTATGACAAAGGATGTTTTATTTATTTATGTTCCCATTAAAACTGGATCAGGCGGAGGAAAGTAAAACACAACTTGAGTGGCCAGAGGGGAAAAAATCTTACTGTGCAATCTGGTGAAGAGCAAAAATTATGGGAACAAAAATGAAGAGAAGGGGCAGGAGGCAATTCATTAATTGGTCTTTTTTTTATTTTCATTCTGCAGAATCTTGTCATTTTGAGAATTTAATCCAGTTTCATGTCATGTTTGGTTGCTTTTTCTATTCAAACGACAATTTCAGTCTGTCCTCTGCTGCTTTAGCAGTAATAGTATTGTTGTAGCAAGGATGATACAAGGATAAAGGGAGAGGTTAAATGTATTATATTACCATCTTTTGCAAAAAAAATTATAAATTTGCAGGCAAAGTGTGAATACAAATGTAGATAATTTTGTTGAAGCTAACTACTACAAAATATCCATTTAATAAAATTGTGGCTCTTTAAATTTAGACAATGTACATTTATGACAAAATTCAATACATTTTTTGCTGCCTTTTAAGAATCAGATTACATATACACGGCCTATAATGCACTAAAATCAAAATAAAACCAGCATAATTTATTGCATCTTAATGTAGCATTTATTCAAGTGATATATTTATTTCATCACACAGGTACTAGACTGTAATTTACCATGAAAGTTATTAACATGATGCAGATTAATTTATTTCCAACACTAGAAGAAAACAAGGTATGAGGAAAGATTCACAAGTAAAGAAATTTAATTAGAAGTGTTAGAGCAAAGATCTTTATTTCAAGGACATAACAACAAAGGCTAAAAGAAGTTGAAAGTTCATTTTGTGAATATATGGCAGCACTCAACAGAATAGGACGATGTCAACTTGGTAATAAACAAAAACAATTGGTGAAAAGAAGTCATGACGAAGTGGATGGCTTTTGTTCAAACTCTGTCAAGTTTTTAATATTTCTACCTAACCCACAAAGCTAAATAATGTTACTATGTTTTATTAAAAATAAAGGAGAGAGAGTGTGCATGTTTGACTTCTTGCTCTTTGTATGTTTGAGTATCTGCTGCTTACATGAGAAAAATGAGACTGGCTTGACTGGAAGAGGGCATATATTTGTTTTTAAAGAAATCCTACAATAACAAAAGGATATGTCCCTTCTGATAAGTATATGCTGGGCAGGCATAAATGACCAGTCAGTGAAACTGAGATAATTTGATACAATTCTTCTTCTGTGGAAAAATCCTGAAAGCTATTCCAAGAAGTTGAAGTCAGCATCAATGCAACAACCTCTACAGTGACCGAAGTCATATATTTATCCCTGAATTATGTATAAAGTTCAACAAAAGAAAACAAATACGTCAGTGGAAGAGAAGAAATGTGAATAAGTGATGAAAACCCAAACTCACTTGTAAAGTACAAGTGCAAACTGCTAAAAATTATGGTAAAATAAATGAGTCATAGTTCCCTTCTAGAAATGGACAAAATGACTGGAAAGACCTCATTTATGAAATATTATGCAAATTGCTTACTTCGGTTTTCCACAGCATGTTTTTTCCTGAGTTGGGAAAAACTCTAAATACTAAGGTTACCCTGTATTTGCCATTAATGGTTTACAATGTTACCAGTGTTAAACAAATCAGCCTTAAATTTGATATGCAGAATAACCTCTTCGGAAAGACTTTTTTTTGAGAAAAAAAAAATCAGGCAAATTATCTAATAATTTTCTGGAATAAGTCTAGAAAAACAAGTTTTCACCATGGTTAAAAATAAGGAAAACAAAGCTGAAATGCAGAATATGTTTTAGAAGGGATGTGGGGGCACTTTTGCTGCTGCCTTGGACTGAGAAAAAAGGGGGTTTGTGCTGCACCAATACTGGAAGCTGTGGGCTCCCCATACACTGGCACCGGACTGAAAGCAGCAGCTACATGCTATGTTCAGTATGATCTAATTGCAGGATAGGAAAGGGCCAGTCCTATTTTCCCCTTCACTGCAAATTCTTGCCCCGTCCTTTCTCTTGACCTTAGGTTGTAGGCAGAGAATGAGAGCTGGTCTAGCAAACTGATCTGACAGATCCAAGATGGAAAGAGGCCAAGGTAAAGCAACTTTAGGTAAGAACTTTGAGAAAAAACGTGAAGCATGAACAAAGCCTGCTAAGGATACAAGAGAGATATACGTTTTTATTATAAAGAGGGCAGAAATTGGCTGGTCTCCATTTTTAATGTGGGAAGTGCATTATTCAGCACAAAGTAAACTTAAACTGGGATATAGGGAAAACTTTTTATACAACTCTGGCAATGATGACATGCTGGAAAAGGATACCCAAAGAGCTATCTCCATCAATTAAAGATTTAAAGAACAAATCAGATAAATATCTGTAGAGAATCCACTTCATTGCAAACTTTGATTTAGATTATCTCTTAATGACTCTTCTGGCCTACATTTTTAAGGATTCCATTTGATCTGTATTTGACATCTTAAACTTTAAAATATTTCTAGTAATCTGAAAGATTCCTTAACACAAAAAAATCTGCAAAAGAAACTGAGTTCCAAAAGGTTTCTTCTATCACCATCATCAGTTACTAGTGCCTCAGGAGCCACTTACTTGTGATTTTTCCTGCAGCCGTGGAGCCTTTTTAAAAATCACAATGCAATTACCTCTACAGATAGAATACTACAAGACCAAAACCAAGACCTCTCTATTCTCATTCCCCTTAAGGCCATGATCACTGAAAAAAATAACATGGTTATCTATCAAGCACAGCATCCCCAGCAATAATATGATACTGCTTCACAAAATTTTCTCACCATTTAGAAAAAAATCAAAGAAATGGGAAAGACATAGATAGTCTATGGTAACGACCTTCAATTACCAACAACAAAAGATACACTTTAGAATAACTACTTTGCACTGTTACAGACAGAAAAAGCTGGGTCACATGGTACCTCATCTAAACACTGAAATGCAGGACTTGCTGTTATGTCAGTGGGTCCCCCGTCCTGGCTATGAGCTGTTGGAGTCGGCGCACGGGTAGGCGACTCATTCTCGGTTGCCAATTCTGTGTCAGTGGGACTTCCTTCACCAGCCTGACTCATTGTTTAAAGCTCTAGAAAGTAACAAAAATATCAAATACAGTTCATTAGATCCAGGGATATACATGATTGTGAAAGATAAATGTGTAGTGTAAAAACCACTACATCAACACGTCAGGCCCACGTTCAAACCATAGAAGTCACCATGTGAGCAAACTAGGTAAGTCTACAGTTACAACTTCATTAAAGACTTCATGCAAGAGGCTGCACTATCACTCTACCGTCCTTTTGAATATTTTAAAAATATCCTAAAGAAAGCTCTTATTCCAGTTACACAGGTAGGTAACACAGTCTTTTAATAAATGACAGAGAGAGAAAATAAAGAAAGCTGGAACAAGTAGGGGTATCGGAAAAGATGATTTTGCTACACTTATATTTGAGAGAATACCCTATTCACGGCTGTCATTTACGAATAGAAATCTCTAAGATACTTGCATAAGAAACAGTTGGATCAAGGACATTTAGTAATTACTTCTCATCAACATGAGACTTAATGCCATAAAGTTTCTATAACTTCATGTAACTTCACTTTGTGTTTACTATCTCGGTCCAGCACTTAAGAATTTTGTTCCCAATTTCATCAGAACTCTCAGAGGTGAGTGAAAATGCCGATGTGGATGAGGAAAATAGGCGGTGGAATACAAGGGGATACAATGCTCCTGGTACCATGGTAAGAAAGCAGTGTCCATCAGGTTGGTCCTCATCATTGTATCAAATGTGAATTAATATCTGACAAATCCATCTTCTGGCATAACAGCATCTTAAGAGTTTCATATATCCAAAGAGTTTTAAAATACCAACCTTCTGCATGAAGAAGCATGAAAGATGACAAAAACACTTCAGGAAAAAGATATAAGAGACATGAGATGATCAAACAGAGGCAATAAGCATCTTAGAGAGGGAAGAGAAGGGAAGAGGGACTTGTGAGGCACACAGAAACCTTGCCATGACATAGTGAGATAGGGGAGGCACAGAGCATTCATAGAGCAAAGCACAGTGCAAAGCGGAGATGGAGCTCAGATGGAGGAATTCAAGAATTCCTTCACAAGTTCACTGAAGTTGTCTGTGGATGACAGGAAAGGACAGGTAAGTATCACAGCATTTTAGTGCAAAATTTTGGGAGAAAGATCGTCAACTTTTGCAAATGTTCACCTGACACCAGAAGGTCTTTCTACATTAGCTATTATGCAGAAGACATTGTATTCTGCTATGGAACCATATCATTTTAAAACCCATATCAGCTGCCAAAAACGTAGAATCCTCTTCAAATTAGGCAGTCTTGACATCATTCAGCCTTTCACATAACATACGGGAGACCTTTCTCTTTTTTAAAAGAGAGCATCTTACTATAAATCAAGGACAACCAAAATTGAAACTGTAATAAAATTAAAAAGAAATTTTGAGAATATTTCAAAAACATATACTAGATCTCTCCAGTGAAACAGCCAGAGCGATTTGGCATTCTACAGCCACAAAGCTGATAGCTAAGAAAAATACAATTTCTTTTTATAATTGTGGTGGGAAAACGGATACAAAAATGCTGCGTTGTTTGTATTCACCTTTTGAAAAGTCACTTGTCTATAAAGGTATTGAAAGTTAAACTGGCAAATTTATTACTGGAATTCCTTCAGGGACATTTTGCCTTTCAGAGAGATTTCAGCATCTGTATTTGCTTATGGAAAAAAAAGCAATTTCATGATCCCTCCTGGAGGAGTCAAAACATTGTGAAATAACTGTAAACATCATAGAGGCCAAGAAATAAACTCTGAATTACTGTACATAAACATGTATACACATTTATAAATAGAGAGTGATTTTTCATCTGTAAAGAACTGCTGAATATTTCAGCATACGCGTTTTGTGTTTATGGCTACTGTTGCTTTATTAGTTCCTCTCAACTTATTGAAGGAATTTAGACAGAGGGAAAAGCACCGTGGCAGAAACTCTAAGTAGAACAATGCCAAAATGTGAGAGTTTCATGCGTGTAAGCATATTTGTTGACACTTGTATGTGAAACACAGTAGACATTAGTCAAAAATATACCTCCTCCCAGCACCATAGTACGAAAGAGTTCTCACCAAGACTCCAGTTTGCTGGGCAGGGAGAGACCAAAAAAAATCTTCTGAATCGGAAAGGTTTATAATATTATGTTAAGACACAAATACAGAAATCTGAGACAGAGAAAAACCATTAGACAGCCTCAGCTGGTGTGACAAGCCCTTGTCTCCATGCAGTTTTAAGAGCGAGCAGACTGTAACAAACATATGTATGTTTATGGGACATTGAAATACGTTTAGCATTCTTCCACTACCTACTATATTACTAAATATATAACCCAGTTTATATAAAACTGGATCTATAAACTTCGAAAAGCAAAGTGGAAAATTTGTGTCTGCAGTATCTGGTAAATAAACTCTCTAATTGAAATAGGAATGAAAGGTGGCATGATTTCTAACTTCAGGGAATAGCCCAACAAGTATGGATGGTTTCAAACTGTAAAACTGCAAATAATATCACAGCCTTCATCCAAGACACAGAATTGCAGAGAACGGGAATTACAAGGCTGTTTTGGAACACGGGTCAAATCAGGCTGAGAACTGTCTTGTGAAACAGCACCAGGGCAGCACTAATAATAAAAGTCTGAACTCAGATTCCCAGAACTAATTTCAGCATCTTTACTTCTGTCTCTCTCTAGCAAACAGCAATGTTGATACACAAATCAGTGCAGAATCCAGGTAGGTGACACTTAGCTGCATTGACTCTTTTCAGAGTGACAGAAGCAAAAAGTAGTAAAATTTTATTCAGAGCATAAAGAGATGCAGGTCCGTATATAAAGATGCATCAACTATCTCTGCACACTTCCAGCCTACACTGGATGCCTGGGGAGGGACAGAAGTACCCACCAGTCATGGTGTGGTGATGCTTCCCTGAACCCATCCCCTTTCTCCTTGGACTCATACAAAACTTTCAGTACTGGTAAAATCCAGGGGAATGGAGATTTTCACTTTACCTCTGCATGACATGAGTAACCAGTGCTTCTTGTTGCTTTTGAATCTGGCTCCTTGATGTCACCTAGTTCTTTTACTGGATGAGTCACTGAATAATCACAACTTTTCTATGCCACTAGGTTTATTCCTGATGTTGAATCTTCATGTGACAATCCTTTTCCTAGGCTGAAGCAGCCAATCCACCTGCTGTCACTGGCATGAAAGCCCTTCTCTGCCTTCCACTGTCCTTATCATCCTTCTCCAAAACTTCTTCAGTTCTACCATATCCTCTTCAAAGAGAAGGGATGAGACCTACAGATAACATTAATAACAGGAGCACCATATATTTATTCAATCACGTGGTGATCCTCTTTCCACCCCCTAAAGTTTTATTTTCTTATGCTTTTTCCCTAATGTTAAAGAAGCAGACCTTCTGTTTTAACTGGGCAGAGCCTGTGCTTCAGCATGAAGGGATGTGTCTTAAAACAACAAAACCATGCCAACATTAAATAATAATTAAATTTAAAACTACATCATGTACAATAGGACATTATAATACACCTGTGAATCAGAATAAATTGTTTGATTAGACTGTACAGCCTCACTGCTTCGGGGAAATGAGAGCACACCACACACCTAAACTGGTCAACAATTTCTGTCATAAGTTCCACTGTTTCCCCTTGTTTTCAAGTCTCTGCTCTTTGGGATAGAATCACCCTGAGCCACACACAGACTTTATCTGCTGGAGTTCTAATTACATAAGGCTGAGATAAGGAGAATGTGAATGGTAAGATGTGCCACTTCCCATTTCACATGTTTTCCATGAGGAACTTAATTTCCTCAGAAAATTTCTGGTAGCGTGACAAACAAAAAATCCCTGAAATCCAAACCATTGCATGCTTTGCAAAGCTAAAGTACAGAGGAGGAAACAAACAAAACATAATTTGCCTACCCACTGAACCCTAGATACACCTTGAGAACTAAGAAGATTCAAGGAAGAAGTTCAGAAGTATACCACTAAAAAAAACCAAAATACAAATAAAGGTGGTCCTATTTTCCTAAGAAGAGAAGTCACATTATTTCTTCATTACAATTATAACAAATGCGTAAAATTAACCCTGCTCAGGCAGACTAAGTTTATACCCTGTGGGTACCTGTAGCAGTTTGTGATTATTCCGTGATAAATTCCAAATACCATAGCTAGAAAAATGTATTCCTTCTACAGCCTCTCCTGTAAGAACTTTTAATTTAATTCCTCTTTTCTTGAAATCTCTCTCTCACCTTAGCCTAAAAGTACCTCTGATAATGCTTTGGCTTAAAATCTGTTTTATATCACTTTATAAATTCTAGGGGTTTTTTTTCTTTTGCCTTGAATACTGAATATTTTTTGGCATACAACAACACCAATATCTGGTAAAATGGCAAATAAGCATTCTAATTCACTAAGAAATCATGCAGCTATCAAAAGTGGAGCTCTAATTAAATCTTCACTTATAAAGTCGATACAGCTTTCTTTTCCTGCAAATGACAAGTCAGAAAACAAAAGAGGAAAACAAACAAACAAACAATCAAAAACAAACAAACAAATAAATATTCGCCCACTGTTGGAGTCTGCTACATGCTATACCAGCTGATCCAAACAAGAGCATGAAAGTTAAACAGAATCAATATAGCAAAAATATAGATGACATAAGTAAAACATTAAACACATGAGGTTTCAAATGTATGCAGAAAGAACTTCTTCCTAGCAATTACTTTTTAACTGTTTTGCTCAGTATTTTTAACAACATGAGTATGCTTAGAGGGTATCTAATGAGAAAACCCAACAACAACAGTGAAATATAAACATAACTGAGGCTTAAGCATCTTGGAATGGTTTCTTGAACTAACCTCTCAACTATGCAAAACCCGACAACATTAAAGGAGATGCAGAGCACAGTTTACTGTGGATTGTGGGTACCGATAAACTTCTGCCTACGTGAGGAGCATCAAGTACCAAGATCCTGAAGGAAAAGTGGGATGTGCGAAAGCAACACTGTCGTTTTAGAGGAGGTGGGAGTCAAGGATAAGGAACAGCAGCACTGACCCAGGGAGAAAGAGGGGCAGCAGTGAGCCCCACCTTACCAGAGACGGGATTCCCTTGGAACAGTGGGATCACGGAGTTATTTGCTGAACTGGCTGTCATCTAGTGGAGTCATGGCACATTGCAACATATTCCTTACACATCTGTAACTTTCCCTGACAAACAATCTGACAAATTTGGTATTGGTCTCAAGGGTGAGAATTTTGTATTTTTTTTTCCCAAAATCAACTATTTCTGAAGACTTGAAAAAAATAACTTCCAGCCTCCATCATGTCCCAAGATCTTTCTTGATACATTTTTGACTTTCTAGAATTCTATTTTTCTATACTAGATTATCATAAACCAGGCTGGCCCTTTTTATGTTTCACCTAATGATTTTTTGAGACTGAATAATGTAAACCAATGAAATAATTTAACTTAAAGGGCTTTGTTGGTGAATATTAAACTTTCCACAGTGAAAATTACTGACAGACCAGAAAACTAGGGCAATTTTCTTTCCTCTTGGACACTGAGATGTCGTTTCAGATTCATAAGTAATCAAACCCAGACAGTGACAGAAATGGAAACAGGGCTAATGAGCTGAAAAGTGTTTGATGACTAAGTATCATGCTTGCATAGTTATTTATGGAAAAGAAACACACGGAGTGCAAAAGGGAGACAGCAATTAAGTAACAGGCACAGATTTCATTATTTCTTGTGTTGCAATGTCGCTAGGACAATGTGGCTTTCTGTGCATGTTTTCCTCTCATTACTGGCAGTAAACTACAACTGTGACAAGAATTCAGCCCCTGACTGAACATCATCTATTGCCCACACGCCCGACCCCGTTTTTTTAAATTGTTATACAATAATGCGGGCTATGAAGCCCAGAAAAGTCTTTTAAACTGAATTAAGTGGTTCCTCGCTTGTTTGTAAACCCTGTAAGGACAATTGTCTCATGGCGTATTTGTGCAGAGCTCAGGAAAATATTTATTTGCTTGGCTTTAGAACTGCTATAAAGGACTACAACACATAACATATTAACCAAAACTTACTGATAGAGAGCAATTCTGGTGCTTTGCACTATCATTTAAAAAACCCAACAACAAATAACTGGTTTTCCAACACATCTGCCAAACTGCTTCTAAACCAGCTGACCGAGGACATTGCAACACACGCAGACTCGCTGTAGGCTAAAGTGCAATGAAGAGCAGGCTGCCCCGGGTACCTCGTCTCCTCACGCGAGATACGGCACCGCCCTGCGCCCCGCGCGGGGGTCGCACACCCGGCCCTCAGCGACTCTTCAAACAGGGCTGTGGCGGTGCCGCTGGACTCGCTTTCCGCCTGTACGTCGGAGCCGCAGCTTTGCCTCTCTCGGCCTCAGCCCTGGCCCCGGCCTCGGCCCCGGCCCCGGCCCTGGCCCCCTCGAGTCCCTCCCGGCCACCGCAGGGCCCGACCCGACCGAGCGGCATCCCCGTCGCTATGGCGACCCGCGCACCGTCTCCGCCCGCCTCAGCAGCCTTCCGCTTCTGATTGGCTCCGGCGTCCCGCTCCACCGCCCAATAGCAGCAGACTCTCGCCAATGCCCCGCCCTCCCCGCTCTCCGATAGGCCCGCTGG